>RJWH01002197.1:0-257997 GCA_004363575.1 Solenodon paradoxus
GAAAAAAAAAGTGCTAGTTTCTGTTTTTCATCCCATGTTAATGCATTGAATTTTGATTGGAACACCCTGATTTCACAACATTTGGACAATATATACAATTTAGAGATTTTGGGCATCCTTACTAATCACTGTTTATCAAGCATGTTTATTCTGTGTTTCTAAGGGGGACTTTCAGATTGAGATGGAACTGACTTTCCTGAGTGCCTTTTCCAAACCAGCACTTTCTTAAATACATTACAATCATTGTTATATTGACAAGATTGTTTATCACCTTAGTGGAAGCAGTGAGATCTGGAACCAGTTCAGGTAGGTGTCTCATTTTCAGTGTTGGTTCCAAGGCTTTTAAATCTACATCACAAGTAAAGTTGGAGAAATCCAAAGCAGTGGGTTGTTTCAGTGTTATCTGGTTGTGATATTATACCATAGTGTTAACAAGATGTTACCAATAGATGAAAACAGGTATTCCAGTCTCTGTTATTTCTTACAACTGCATATTTTTCCAACTAAATAAAATTCACATTGCAGACATGATTATTTACATGACATTGATTGTGTGATACCTGACAACACACATAGATGGGACAATCATTCACTCTCTGAGCCCAGAGTCTCTGAGACCCTGGATATTTCCATGATTAGAGAGGTTTATCTCTCATTCAATCCCACATCTACATACCCAGTGCTGTCCTAATCACCATCCCGTAATTGGCAGCTTCGAAGTGATACATTTGGGCATAAATTTGGATCGCATAACCATTGCATCAGGATTTTGTTTCTATAAGGTCAATTTTGTTTTGTTTATTTTTTATTGCTTCTGTTGCCATTTTAGAGTTGACAAATGACATTGCTTCCTTAAATCAGTTTCTTAGCTCTGGTCTCCATTTTCATCTAAATTTCTGGTTTTATTGTTCATTTTTATCTCTTATTTAATTACTGTGTAAAATATTTATTTATCTCTTCTTTAATTGTCTCATTTCATTTCTTGTAGGATGCACTATAGCTGTTTCCTGTGATTTTATTTTATTTAATGGCGTGTGTCTTTCTCAAAAGCATGCAGTCATTTCTCTTTTTACAAATGTCTAGCATATTGCCTCTGCCTACTTTTTCAAACTCATTTTCTCAAAAGCAGATCTATTATTAGCACTTACCCCTACCACACACCTCAGCAGTGGTTTCCTATCTGTAAATCTGGGCACACATCAGTCTTCTTTGCCTATTATTTGGCATCGGGGTTAGAGGTAGGTGGTTTCCTTGATTAATTTAATACACTAAGCAGAGTGAAAGAGAGCTAAGATTGAAAAGAGAACTAAGACTGTGGACAGTCAATATTACTTACTTTTTTCCCTCTGTGCTTTTTGCTGACCACTGGAGAGGAGCACCCTATCACTGATGAAAATCCCCAGTAAATATGAAATAAAGATTACCATAAAACGTGTCAAAACCTAAAACAGAAACATAAGGACAATTGAGTATCAAAGGAACAAAGAGGAGGATGCCATATAATAGTTCAAGATATCTTGTCTTGCGGTTACCTGACCATATCACTGTCAAGTTATTTTATAGAATAGCCCTGAAGGCTATGAGTCTTATGTTTGATAAAGTCATATGTTTTCTAAATATGGCCACCTTTGCTGTCATTTGTCAACATCTGTGAAAATATCCCTGATAAGCAGTTATCACCTTCTCCATTACCAAAGAATAATAAAGTGAAGACAATATTCCTAGAGAAACAAACAAGATCCTCTTAACTAAATCAAACGCTATGGCAACTTAGCATCTTCCCATATACTGCTTATTGTTCCTAAATGCTTGTCTCTAACGTTTCTTCTTGCTAATTCCTATTAGTCCTTTGGTGTTGAGCTTAAATGTCTTTGCCTCAGAGATGCATTCACCAACCATTCCATGACATTTAAGTTTCTGTTATGCTCTATCAATGGTCTCTTACTTTTTTCCCTTCTTGGAATGTGTCATAGTTTGTGACTATATAATTATTTGGGCTTATTTGTTTAATGAGTGTCACACTAACCTGCAAGTCCTTTGAAAGTATAGATCATGTCTATTTAGTTCACTACTATCTACCTAGGACCTGTCATGGTACAAAGTATTCAGTAAATATTTGTGGGCTTAATGAATATGCAAGCTAGGTATCAAATCAAACAACCACATTGCATTTGGTTTCTTCTGCATTTTTCTGTTCCCCAGGTCCCAAGGAGAACAGATACTATGTGCTATGCAGATGTTCTTATCATTACTATTTCATCTGAACTTTTGGAAAAAACTCTCCTCAAAACTTAGGAGATATCTGTATTGGATAATATCTTCAGATCCAGAAGTTATATAAAACCCTGTCTTTAGATGGTAACCTATAAAAAACAGTATAAATAGCTGGAATTTATATTTAAGAAACTTAGATGTAGACTAGCTGAGTGTATTTGGGCAACTTATTTAAATAAATTAACTTTAATTTGTACAACTATTAGGACTAATATGGACAGTTTAAATTTTTGTTGCAAGGATAAAACGAAATAACAAATATTAAATGTCTAGCATTGGAATAAGAAAAGGACTTAATCTAATATCCACTTTAGACCATACGTCAGAGTTTTCCGGGAGTGTTACGCTAAAGATGGCAAAGTCTTATCCAGGTTCAGTAAAAGAGGACTATGATTGATTAGCAATGTTTGGTAAGGACCAAGAAAAGAAAATGGTGGATAGTAAGCCTGTATTTACCAACTATGGGCTAACTAGCAAATAGAAGATAGTCAGTGACTGTTGGTTTCCTTCCTTCTTTGCTGATGCAAATCCCCAGTAAATATGAAATAAAGATTAACCATAAAACATGTCAAAACCTAAAACAGAAACATGAGGACAACTGAGTATTTGTTAATGTTGGTCAGAATGAAAAACATGAATTTTAGAACATGGATAGAACTGCTTAAGGATTCCAATAATGCAAATTTATAGAAGACCAGGTACAATTCAATAAAAGGTCCCATGTCTTGACAGCCAGTCTCCCTTCCCCTGTGGAATGAATGGTACAACTGACTCACCATCGTAAGCTCCCCGTCACAAGCAGCACAAATCTGGACAACTGTCTCATGTAAGTGGAGCACAAAACTCAACCCTTTTAGAGGATTATTGCAGACAATTTTAAACATCAGTGAAGATAATTGATGGGCTTTTGTAAATAGGTTAGTATGCAGTACATTTGACTCTGGTACAAATGTTTTCATGCAAAGCAAGCTCCATAAAGTCAGGTGAAATGGCAACATTTAGAAACAGGCATTCAGCTCCTGCAATAAAGGGCAGCTTCACACAGAGCCTGCTTGGAGAGTAACAAAAGATTATTTGGAGTCTTAGGAAAAACAAAACAATGACTGCAATAGTCAGAGGTATTCTGGAGGGTCCTCAGAGGACCCAGCATGTTATAATACTCTGATTTTTTATAACCACCCGCACTTCCCAGCAATTCCAAATAAAATCAACAAGATAGAGAAAAATATTTGTTTTTTATTTTCTGAATCTTTCTGATCTTCATGAACCTTTTCCTTGGATTAAATTCTAAAAAACTGTCATGACTAAATCAGAACAATTATTTGGTTGTTTTGTCCTCCCAGTGAGAGCAGTATGTACCCAAAAGAGGATTCCAAGAGGACCCCTGGACCCATCCTGCACCCACACTGCCCCTAGGAAGTTGTCTCAACGATTACTCTTGACTGTTGGCAGCAAACTGTGTGACGACCACAATTAAGCCTGTTTATAACACCTTTTTATAAAGCCAAGGATACGAAGGGATTTGAGAGAGATTCAGCAAAAAACACCCTGAAAACAAGCTCCCCATTTAGTGAATCTATGAGGTTTCAGTTCAGAAAATCAAACAGGGCCCACCTTCATACCAATGGCCTAGCTAGTGAATGAGTTAGAACTAAAGCAAGTGTCTCTGTTTTAATCCTATACTTGTTCCTTTCTTCCCTCCTGCATTAATTGAGTTTAAGAAGATCAGGATAGCCTTGGGCTTACAAAGGAGCCATCTACATTTCCAGTCTCAGTTCTGCCACTGTCTAGACGGTGTCAGGCAAGTCACTTCATCTCCCTGGTAAATGAAAAGGTTAGGATAAGGTGATCTCTGATATCCCTTCTAAATCAGACACTCTATTCTATAAAGGTTGATTCAGGTTTCCTGCTTCCTCCTTAACCTTTTGTGAGAGCTCGATAGCTTTCAGGGTTTGATAGTCACACGGGTTCTCTACTGTTTTCAGTCTCGAAAAGGCCACCCTCTAGGCATCCCCAAATTTGCTCTTGGTCTTACTTCTCTAAAACCAAGTCAGCTTCACCCAGAGCCTCAAGAGACAGAGCTGACTGCTGCCTGCAACCTGAAACCTCATCTACAACACCATTTCCCCATTTTCTGATGTTGTTACCTGCATAGAGTGGACAGTTTGTTTTAGAAGTGACCCTTGAATTTCTAGAGTACACAGAGATGCTGCTTTGTCGAGCAGAGTGGTGTCACTGGGAGGCCTTCCTAACTGTCTCATTTGGTACTACTGGTGGGCCACTTTGTGGATTTAGGTGGTATCTGACATGGCATCGACGAATCCTTCAATGCAGCAATTTAAATCCCAATCCGTGTCTGTGATCTTAATGGTTACAGAATTCTTCATCCTAGACATTTTTGTAGTGGGGGGTATTTGTTGTTGTTTTGTTTTGTTTTGTTTTTGTTTTCAGTACAATGAGAGGTCTTTGCGTGACAAGTTTCAGGGCACTGTGTAGTGTGAGGCTGGAGGGATGATTTTATAGTCAACTTTAAGATCATTTTATATCACATGAATCAGAGGAAAAAGTTTGTTGACCTGAAACTCTTCACAGACCCCCAAAACAGTCTTTCATTTTCTTCTGAAAACACATTGAGCATAATTCATTTCCAGGATGGAGAGAAAGAATGCAGATTGTCACTGGCACTTAGGAGAGGATTTTCACTTTCAACTATGATCCAGCTTTTGAGTTGTTTAAAATTTCACACTATTCTCATCTCTGGAAAGTTGTTGTAAGCAGAAGTGCTTCAGCAGCCCAGGCCACATGCCCGCAAACACATTAACTGACTCTCAGCGCTGCTTGCGTACATCAGCACCACACAGCCCCACAGCAGAAGGTGGAAAGCAGAATAATGGAAAACTTGTGAAAAGCAGCAGTGTTTTACATGACAATTATTCCACAGGTGTGGCCTGAATCCAGAGCAGGTGTCCTTTACAGACAATGTCCTCACTGATGGGGTTGTGCTGACTGATCCATCAGTTCTGTTGCCGTCATGCAGGGGCAGTCAGGACCCCAGCTTTTATTGTTTATTGGGCTAGTTTCCCTGTTTCTTCTTTTTCAGAATCTCTGTTGAAAGAAGTAGCTGGTGACAGAAAGGGGAAAATTTAGTCACCACTTTGGGAAGATACTCCAGTGACAATCATTTGGAATATAGTTATTTAATTGACCCATCTTTTTTCTGAAGATTCCTGGATCATTATTTTCACCTGCCTATTAGGCATTACCTAGAGGTCCCATAGTCACATAGAATTCAAACCTCTCTCCTAAACCAACTCTACTCTGCACTCAGCATGGAGTGTGGTTCCATGACTAGAAAGTACAACTGATTCCTCTTTAAATCTTTGCTTTCACCAAATCTGTCAAGTTTATTCCCAAAATGTCTCAACTTCTCCACTTCTATCCCTTCTGCCATTGTGTTAACCCAAATCACCATTCATTCTAAGCTCTGACATCACCTTCTTGCTTCTGAGCTCACCTCTATTCCAGGAAAATCTTTCTGAAATACAGATCTAATCATGTACTCTGCTGTTGAAAACCTCCACTAGGTACCCATCATTAACAGATTCAGATGCAGGTTTCATTCAACAATATCCATCATTTCTAGAGCTGGTTCCTTGTCTCTTTCCCTCTCCTACAAATTGTTTTTTGCATAAAGTATATAAAATAAATAGAGTAAATTAACTTAGTTAAGTTCTAAATGATTTTACTTGAGATGTATCTTTTTCCCCTTCATCATTTCTTTTATTTACATTGCTCTATGCAATGATACTGAATTCACACCTCATTCTATGTGTATTTCACTCCACACCCACCACCAGAGTTCTACTGCCTTTTATTACCATCTTGTTCCCTACTTCCTTCCTTCCTCCTCCTTTTCTCCAGGTAGCCATTCTTGCATCCTGTAAAAGTTTGCTGAGATTTGTCTGTTTGTTTCTTTATATTCCACATAAGAGTGAAACTATCCCACGCTTCTCTTTTTCTTTCTGGTTACCTTCATTTACCATGATCACCTCCAGTTTCACCCAGGTTATAGCAAATTTTATCTTTTTTAACAGCTGCATATAATTCAATTAAGATTATAGACCACAGCTTCCTTATGCAATCATTTGCTGACAGATATTTAGGTTGCTTCTATGTCTTAGATATTGTGAATTGTGCTGCTATGAACATAAAGGTGCAGATATTTTTCCTGACTAGTGTTTTTGTATTCTCTGAATATATGCCTAGGAGTGGGTTTGCTGGGTTGAATGGTAGATCTATCTTTATTTTTCTGAAGAATCTCCATACTCTTCTCCAAAGAGGTTGCACTGGTAGGCATTCCTACCAACAGAAGGAGAATTCCTTTTTTCCATCAGCTCTCCAATACTTGTTTCTAGTCTTTTTTATAAAGGCCATTCTCACTGGTATGGTTTTTATTTGCATTCCTCTGATATTGAATTATGAAGAATGTTTCTCATGTGTCTGTAGGCTCTCTGTGTGTTTTCTCTAGAAAGGCGTATATTCAGCTCTTCAGTTCATTTTTTCAGTGGGTCATTTTTTGTTGTTGAAGTATATGAGCTCTTTATATAATTTGGAGACTAAACTCTTGTCTGACATATATTCTGCAAATATCTTCTCCCATTCAGTGGGTTGCCTTTTTTTGTTGGTTATTTCACTGTACAGAAATACTTTAGTCTAATGTAGTTCCAATTGTTTAGTTTTACTTTAGATTCTTTTACCACAGGTATCCCATTCCAAAAGACATCTTTGAGGCTAATGTCTTGGAGCATTTTTCCTAAATTTTCTTCTATGTATTTTGGTTTGGGGTCTTATGTTTGGAACTTGCATCCATTTGGAGTTAATTTTTGCGTATGACACATAAGTAATCTTGTTTCATTCTTTCTTTTTTGTTTTTTGCAGGTAGATATCCAATTTTACCAGTAATATTTGTTGAATAGACCTTCCTTCTTCCATTGTAAGTGCTTGGCTCCTTTGTCATATATGAATGGACCACATAAGTATGGCTTTATTTTTGGGCCCTCAATATTTTACACCGGTTTGTGTGTCTGTCCAACACCAAATTGCTCTGATGACTATTATACTTTAGCACAGTTTGAAGTCAGGGAGTGTGATTACTCCATTTTTCTTTGTTCTGAGGATGGCTTTTGCTATTTGAGATTTGTGTGTGTGTGTGTGTGTGTGTGTGTCTGTGTGTGTGTGTGTGATTCCATACAAAGTTCAGTATTGTTTGCTCAATATCCTTAAAAAACATCCCTGGAATTTTGATGGGAATTACACTAAGTCCATTTACATCTTTGGGAAGGACAGCCATTTTAACTATGCTAATTCTTCTAATTATGAACACGAAATGTTCTTCCATCTTTTTGTGTCTTGAATTTCTTCTATTAATGTCCTGCAGTTTTCACTAGAGAAGGCTTTCACCTCCTTTGTTAAGTTTATTCCTAGGTATTTTATCTTTTCTGGTGCTATTGTGAATGGTATTTCTTTCCCAATTTCTCTTTCCTTTAGTTTATTGTTCCCATATTAGAATACTGATGATTTTTATGTATTGATTTTGTATATGATGAATTAACTTGATCTACCCACTCAAAAACAAGGGGAAAGAGAGTATATAGAATCCATGAAGTTGCAGGTATTGGGTTATAAAGTCTGAGAAAGAATTAAAACTCTTCTACCATTTATCACTAGCCAGTTCTGTTTAATCAGTTTGCATTCCTGTAAACCACAGGCTTTCTGCTCCCATCTTAAAGGAAGTTTCCTGCTGGGAGGAATCAGAAGAAATAGAGCTGGGGTTGGAGGTTCCTAGACTGTGACAATTTAGAAAGCTATTATTACTGAGTATATTTAACAACAACAACAAAAAAATGCAACTCTACTGCGTAGCAACAAAGAAATATGGGTTTGCTCTGAGGTTATTTTCTAACGCTACCCTTGTATGGCCCTCACCCTACTTGTCTTTCCATCTTACCACGTATTTCCTGTTTCTCCATTCTGTGTTCAAAAAGTATATTGGGAATATTCCAGGTTTGGAATCAACCTACACTATTTTATTAAGCAATCCATTACGTAAATGTTGACATTGGAATAAGGGGGTATTATAAAGGATATACATTTCAAGACCTCCAGCAGAGCATCAATAGACATTTTTCCTCCTCTGAAAGAACCATATCCTACAAACTACAGGCTAGCAGTCCCACAGTGGCTCTGAATCTGAGACTCTTATGCTGCTGGTTTAAAGATGAATCTTAGGACGTTGGGACAGTCCTTCAGTCCCCTCGTGTAACAAGGCATATTATTAGTTCCTTATAAAATAAAAGTGGTGGTTAGGGCTCAGGTTCATCCTCTATGGACATACACATGACCAGACCTGACAAGGTCCATTTGCTAATTATACATAGCTACTATTCTATTTCATCGGAACATGAGTGAAAAGACCAAAAGCCAAGCCATTAGTCATTTGAGAAAATAAATGGAATTTCATGTTCCTATGACTGATTGGTCTTAATTTATGAGAAAAGAAGGACTCTGTGAGAACAAACAACAAGAATCGAATATATATAAATCCTTGCCAGGGCTCATAAAACCAGATATAATTGGTCTGGGCCTCTGCTGTTTTAGTGCTTTAAGCAATCTTAATATCTTTAAGAAACTAAAAGCTCCTTTTATAAACCTGTTTGGGCTTAATTGATGATCTCAAGGTCAAAGTCAATATATTTATGGCTCATTTTCCCTTTTACAAACCATACAACAGTGTAAGCTAAACACTGATACATATATCTAAAGTCAGACAAAAAAGTAGAATGTGAGTAACATCCTCAAGTATTAGTGGATAAGGGCAGGCACAGAAGCCAAGTGTGACATGAAGTGTTCAGTGAAGTGTGCTCAGGTCAGGACATGTATATTTCAATTTCCTTCTTTCTAAAATGTACTTATACAAATAGGTATCTTTATGGACTAAGAATCATCGTTTATCTTTATAGACTCAGGATTTCTTTTTTAAATACAAAATTAGAACCATTGTCAATTAATAGTACTATGTGTGGCAGAAAATATCAAGACTGTGTACCCAAAATAAAGCCATAACCCTTCTTCATTGGACCAAAGAAACATATTCATTAGCCATTATTGAGCACCTACAGAGTGTTAAATATTAACTAGCATGAACAGTGGACAAAACAATCATGGTCTCTGCCTTCACAGAACTTACGTACAAGTGAGTATAATTATCCAAAAATTAAATAAAGACTGAAACAAAATAATCATAAATTAAATGCTTCAAAAGGAAGAAGAAAGGGATTCAGAAATCAGAAGCAGTCTATAGATCAGTCAGGCCCTCTCTTCTACTGTACAGATAAGGAAACTATTTCTAACAATAAAATAACTGACCCAAGGTCATACAATTGTCACCCAATCCCCTCATTTAGCAAGGAAATATTTCAAGAACTACATTCCATGCAAATACAGGATTTTCTCATAAACCAAATTACTCACAGTCCTAATTCAAACACATTGTAATGACATTCTTATGCAATGGCACAATGACGTTCTAATGTAATTCTTACATGATTTCTCAGTGGCGAAAAGCAAACAGTCCTGGGTTCTATCACCTGAACTGGTTTCAGTTATCTAGCCCATGGGCAATTCCACACTGTACTTGTTAGGTGGGCTTAATGATCCTGGTGTTGAGCACATCCTGACCACCAGGACCTTTCTCCTTTTCCCCTCTACAGAAGCCTTCAAAAATACTGCCTCCTGGGATGTACCCAGTTGGTATGCGTCAGTCACCTACAGTCTGTCATGTCTGTTCAGAATTGGTTTCTCCTGGGGAACAACTTCATTATGGGAGGATAATTTTCAGCAGAATGTCTATCACAGTCAGGACTAGAACATCTATTGTTTGTATATTTTTTACAGTTTATATATCTCTCATATGCATTATCCCCATTTAAATCTCAGAACAACCTTCTGAGGAAGACTTACTATCTGCGTTTTACATATAACACAGAAATCTTTATTTATTTGCCTATGTTAATGAACAAGCAAATGACAGGGCTAGGATTAGAATCTGGAGCATCAAACTCTAAGATTTATAAGTTTCCCTGTCACAGATACCACTAAACCACAGTTACCTAAGGTTGAAGAATGGAGATACTATAATAACCTGAGGTTGGGTTTTAGCCTGCACTGAGAAATGGAGGCAGATGATAAACAGCAAACTGAGAGCACAAATATCTGGGAGGGGCAGTGGCGACAGAAGCACCCTCCACCATCTGCTCACATGGGAATTGCGTATTGAGGTAGAGAGAGGATGGATTCAGTTGAAAATGGCTATAACAGCTGACCCTTATATAGCACTCACTTAATTCATTTAATCATTACAACAGTTTTTGGGGGGTAAGATTCTACTAGAACCATTTTACAGATGGAAAAACTGAGGTCTGGAGGGATATGTACTTTGCCGAAGATCCTTAGGGGAAACAGAAGGTCTGACTCCAGATCTCTGATCTTAGCTACTAAACTATGTATATTACCTACTCATCATAATTATAGCATATCTACCAGTCTCACTTCTCTACATCCAACTACTTTCTGATCAGTGGACTATTTTGGACAAAATTGTCTTTCCCATGCTATATATAGTCTTAATAAGACTGCATATAAAGCTGTCTTTTTTAAAGGAAAGATGTAGACAGAAATAAAGGTGAATAGGCAGGCAGGCAGGAAGCAAGGGAGGAAGAAGCATTTTATGTAATTTTCATTTAGTTATTCACACTAATTGTTTTCCCCCAGACCTGGAACTCAAAGCCACGCTATGTGGTTTGTGATTTGTGTTCCTTCAGAGGCGATTGACCTAACCACTGCTCTACCAGGCATGCCGAAGTTGTTCTTTAAAACTTGGTCAATCCGCTTTTATCTCCTAATTATTTTAATCCTAAGTGGAAGCACACAAAGATGGAAAAATAGTGGGGTCATTCATATTAAGTAGAGCCCCGAAGAGATTACATTTGCTCCTGCCACCTACATCTTCAGAGCAAAGTGTTCCCCAACTTTCTGAGCCTTTTTGTTTAGTTTTCTCTTTAATTCTCAGTTTCCCATATACAGTGTGTTCTCTTTTTTCTTCAAGTCAGACCCCATTTCTGTTGCTCACAGTCAAACTCTGATGTACCATCATCATTAGTCCTTAGCCTGCTATCAGCTAGTTATGTGACTCTGGGTCACAGCACTCAGAAGCATCATCGCTTGAGCTACAAAATTGAACTAAAAGGACCTAAATTTTTAACAACTTTAAGATTCTTTAATTTGATTCCCTGGTCATACTAAGTCTTATTCGTCTTATTATATCTACAACTCCACATCTCCATCTTTAGGCAAAGATCTCTCAGTTTTCCTTTCAGGCAACAAAATGCCACCAATGAGATCTGGTTTATCTGTTACTCATTTTCTCTAATCGCCAAGCCAACTCTCCACAATGCCTACTTCTGACTTTCTCCTTTCTCTCCATGCCCTCTTTATCCTAATGGATGACCTGATCACCTGCTTTAGTGAGAATATTAAAGTGATTCATCATATGGCCCACAGCCCCTCATTTATTTTCATTTCCTCAACATTTCATTCGCTCTCCAGTCTTTTCCCCTTTTCCCCTCTAAACCATGCCTCTTCCCTAGGACACAGAGTGCAGATCTACAAATGGGTATCTTTCAAGTACTATCTTCTTTCTAGGCACTCTGCTAAGCACAGAGGACGCAGAGGAAAAAAAGACTGTAGTCTATCTGTTTATAGAGACATAGCATAACCTCACTTAGGTGCCTGGCTATTGCAACTTTAAATAAAAGGACATAGAATGATACCAACTTTACCACAGACTAAGTGATATAAACAAGAGTAAATTCCTTCATTTTTGGACACAAAAACACCACCAAACTTCTAAATAGAGACCCAAAATACTTACAGTATTAAGCAATCATTTGTAGTCATTAGTTCATTCATTTTTCAATCCACATATTTTGGTTCAGCGTTTTGGGTAGCTAGAGCCTCTCCCACAAAGAAGTAGCCAACCCTGGATGAGAAAGAGAGAGAGAGAGAGACAGAGACAGAGAGATAGAGAGAGAGACAGAGACAGAGAGATAGAGAGAGAGACAGATAGAGAGACAGAGGAGAGAGAGAGACTCACAATAAAGAAGTGACTGAAGAAGTAACTGATGTGACACATCTTCGGGATACAGGAGGAAACGAGCACCTGGAAAAAACCCACACAGACATGGGAAGACATGCAAACTGCACACAGTGGCCCTGGATGGGACTTGACTTTTTTCTTTTCAATGTTATAACAAAATGACATTTTGGAGTTATTGAATGATATTATTTAAATAATGTTACTGATGTAATAAGTAGATAATAGTAATTAAAGGAGAACGAGTTTTTTAGGGTTATTTACAAGGAGTTACAAGAGCCCTGAGGGGTCAGTACCAACTTCCTGTAGCTGAAGAATGAACAGAGTTAGTTTCTCATCTGCCAATCATAGGTAGATTACTAAGAGGAAGCAGCATGAGCAAAAAAATCAAAACGAAAAAAAAAAAAAAAACCAGAATTGTCAAAAATTGTAGAGCTCCAGGTAAAACCAGGTCCACAGGCCACACACTTAACTGGCATCTGTGCCCTATATGTCTGATGGCACCACAAACCCAGGCCAGGACTCCCATTTCACCCCTCATGCTCTCTACTCTCATCCTCGTCTAGCTCTCAATAACCCCTGTTCTGACCCCATGTCCTAGTCCTTCCCGACCTGTGAAAACTTTCACTAAACCTTCATTGACCCTCATTCATGCTCAGTAATCTCAATCCCTTCTTGGAATACTTCCTTTACCACTTACGGGTATTTGCTCTCCGCCCAAGATCTATTTTCTTTGCAACCCATAGCATCCCAAGACTCCCAGCTCCCTTATCCTCCTCCACACTGGGCAGGAAGATGTGGTAGAGTCCTCTTTACTTCTATTGCTTCTTCAAGACCATTCTCCTCCCTCTTTCCTAAAAAGATCTGTTGATCTCATGTCAACAGACTATCATCTACCCTCCCCCAGCCCCTTTAATGCGATCATTTATAACTTCTAGGTCATCCTTTCTCAGTCTTATAAGATTTTAGCTCCCAGCTCACTGTCACTCCCTTCAGCACAATCTTACTGCAATTTATTTCATTGACATTATCTACATGGATGATGTTGTCACCTACTGTTTTACTATCTCATCTCTTCAGTGATCTTCCTTGCTCTGTCCAATTCAGTCACCACTTGGCATGGATATTGCCTGGGCCTTGTCAATACCAGTAACAACAGCCCTTCTCTTTTACTCCCTGTCCTTCCTGCTCTCCCAACCCCAACAGTGTTTCAGTCCATTGGACCATGCATTGATCTAATTCTCTGTAACCTCATGACCTCCCTGCCTCCTTATATAGTATGATAGTCTGAATGTTTGTGTCTCCCCCAAAATTACCATGTTGAAATCCTAATGCTCACTCTGAAGGCATTAGTAGGTAAGGCCTTTGGGGGGTGCTTAGGTCATAAAAATGGAACCTGCATGGGTGGGTTAGCATTTTTATAAAAGAGAGTCCATATAGCTCATGAGCGCATTCAGTAATGCGAAGATACAATGAGAAGTATGTAATCCAGAAGAGGTCCTGCGCCTCACCATGTTGGTATCCTGATCTCAGACTTCAGCTTCCAGAACTACAAAAAACGAAATTCGATTGTTTATAGGCCACCAGTCTCTGGAACTCTGAGATAGCATCCCAAATAAGACAGGTACCTTAATTTCCTCAGTCTATCACTACAATCACTTTCTCATAGACATTTTCAGCTTTCTGGAACTCATCTGGATAAACTCCTATTGTAGTTTGGATGCCTTCATTCAAGCAAATTAAGCCTGGATGGACAAAACTACATGATCGTTCTGACTAGTCTAAAAATGTGTGACTGAAAATCTAGAGTGGATCTTCAGTGTTGTCCAACAATTATATGCCTGTTACTGATCCATTCAATCTCCCACTCTTCCAGATGAACATTTTGTTCCATATCCTATCTTTTCAAATCTCTAGTAGCTTTTTTTTTTTCCCATTCTCATTCTCAACTGATAACTTTTCCTTTCTTCCCTTTTCCCTTGGAAAGTTAGCCATTCTCAGGCCATTACTACTGTGTCTTGACTGTAACTCCCAAATCTGCACCACAGTCAACTCCAATTTCCTGCTTGCAATTACTCTATTCTAGTGAGAAACTGTCCTACTGTCCATAAGCCTCCTGAGGGAAGGAAGAGTAATTCATTCATTAACATTTGTACTCCAGCAGCTAATCTACTGCCTGCTACATAGTAGGTGCTCAATAATTTCATTTTTTGATAAACGAGTGCCTCAAATCTGATACTACTTCATATTCAATGTGTCCAAAAGTTAATGATTATTCTAAATATGTCTGTAAACATGCACAAGCAAATAGTTCGTGTCTATATGTTGCCAAGATGATGCACTTGACCTATCAGCCAGATTAGACATGTTCTGTTACGGCACATACAGTTCACTATCCTAGTGGTGTATAATAGCAAAGATTTATTTCCTACTCCTGTCATGTACCCATTATGGGTTAATTAAGAGGCTCTGCTCCATGTCTTCTCCAAAATGAAAAGTCATCCTACTAAGTGGGAGAGAATTTTGCAAATCATACATATGATAAGGTCTCAACATCCAAAATATATTAAGAACCCATACAATTCTTCAACAGAAAAACAAATAATCCAATCAAAATGGATCAAAGTTCTGAACAGACATTTCTCCAAAAGAAGATATGTAGATGACCAACAGGTACATAAAAGAAGTTCCACATCTCTTGATATTAGGGAAATGCAAATCAAAACAACAATGAAATATCACCTCACACCTGTAAGAATAGCTATTATTCAAAAGACTGGAAACAAAAAATATTGGTAATGATATAGAGAAAAGGGAATCATTATGGAAACCAGTAAGAAATTTCCTCAAAAAATTGAGAAACAAAATTTCATGGGATCCCATCATCCCATTCCTGGGTATTTAACGCTCACCCCCCAATTTAAAAACCTACTAATTCACAGAGATATATACACCCTATTTTTTGAAGCATTACTTATCAAGATTTGGAAACTCAGTGCCCACTGAAAAATGAATGCACAAAGATGATTATAATATATAATTATATATATATATATACACACTGGAACACCACTTCACCCTAAAAAAGATAAAATCCTGACATTTGCCACAACATGGATGGAAATGGGGAATAAGAGATTATGCTAGTGAAATAGGTCAGAAGGAGAAAGACAAATATTATATGGTCTCAGTCATATGTGGAATATAAACAAAGCAAAGGAACAGACAAAATAACGACCAACCCTTAGAGACTGACAGGAGAACTGAGGTTGCCGGTGTAAGGACAGAAGAAAAAAATGGGGGAGATGGAAGCAAGTGGTGAGGGGGCTTAATGGACTGTGTTGAAAGACTGTTGGTGGTTTGATGGTGGGTGTAGTATGTTATCACATACTTGAAATAGTAAACCTGCACATCTAAACTTATCTTGTAACTCAAAATTACCTCAATAAAAAATTAAAAATAGCCTGTGAGTCATGGAACAAGAAGGGTCTTCCTCCATCTCCTGGCTGCCCACCATACTCCAACAAATAGACTTTTGCCTTAAGAGCCTGGTTGTGAAGTGTGAATACTCAAGTGGCCTGGCTGGGGTGGGAGATATGACCAGGTAATGGGAGAACAGAATAAGCTTTTCCTACTGCTTAAGTAACTACTGCCCTTCCTTGGAATCCTCTGAGGTTCTGAGAACAAAAGTTGAAGTCAGAGTAAAATGACTCAGGAAGATCAGTGTCTGAGTCCTAACAAAAGACAATGATAAAGAAGTGATATATGATAGATATGTTAACCAACCTTATGAGTTGATCATTTTCAGTATATACATATATCACATTATTATATTGTACATCTTAAATTTATACATTGTTATATATTAATTCTATTTCAATAAAGCTGGGGTGGGGAGGACAAACCATGAGTTAGATTCCAGAGGGTCTATATTTTGTTCTTACCTCTTGACATATTTGCTAAAAAGGAGCAGCATAACCCCTGATATTAGATGGTTTCTTAAATCCAGTACCTTATTTAGTCTTCTGTGATATCCTCACTCACATAAAATTTTTCAACGCACCTTGCAAGCAGCAAGCACTCTTTGGAAAACTTAAGGACACCAGTTGCTTGTAAGCATATCCAAGTGAGTACAGTTGAATTGTATTGACCCTGAAAATTGCAAAGAACTCAGCTTAACTTTAATTTCTGGGAAGAAACAAGAATCAATCATCCAACATTCAATTGACAAACATACCTAGAAGACTCATTCCTAGAGCCATTGTTCTGACCATATACCAACACCTTATTAGAGATGTCCTGGCGCTGACACTTGAGATAAAGTATGACTGGAAAACGTCACTTCTAAATCTACCCTTGTGCAAATTGGAGGTTTTGTTGTAAGTTGTCTACTTCTGAAGGACAGAATAAAGATGAATGAAGCTTTCATGCTAAATTGGCCTCAGTTTAAAAAAACAGCAAAGGGGATAAGCAGAGAGCTCAGCTCTTGTTACATACAAAACAAAAGCCTTTTTAAATTCTTCCATAAGTCCAGGAGCTGAACTAGACTAGCATTAAAGCACACTGGACCTAGGTGAGCTGAATTTCTGAGCAATAATCTTAATGTCCCAGAGTAATTTCCATTTAAGTAAATGATATAGTCCTCAATATCTATTGCTATGGACCATTTCTGTTTCTTCCTGAACAGATTATTTTATTGTTTAGTTCTAAATTTCCTGGTTCAGCACTCTAACAACTCTGCTCAAATACCCTAGCTGCCTTGCCTCTTTTCCCTTTACTAACTCTCCTGAGGAAGATGCCAACCCTAGTTAACCCACGACTCACTTACTCCACCCCTGTGCCAAAGCAGCACCTGGCAACTGAATATACTTCCAACTAATAACCAAAAATTTCAAATAACTGCTAGATAACCCTACTATGGCTTCCTCCTAAATTCATTTTCTCATGTGAGAGGATTATTTCACAACTATTCTCTATCTTCAAATCACCAAGCCCTTCCCCACCTTATTCTGTTAATTTGTCATTCCATAGAAAAAGAAACAGATGTAATCAAAACAAATCTACTAAATTGTGCCATTCTAAACCCACCAACATACCTGTCTTTATTTGTATTATAAGACACATATAACACAAAATTTAACCATTTCCAGTATATATGTCAGTGACATTAAGTATATTCATATTATCATACTATCACTATTTCCAGAACTTTTTCATCTGCATTTATTTTTAAGAGACTAACTTTTATTGACTACTTGTTATTTGCCAAGCACCGCTCTGAATAATTTATATGTATATTCTCATTTAATCTTCAAAACCCCTATCATTTCCTCTGTCTTACAGAGCTGAAATTAAGGCAGAGAAAAAGTTGATTACTAGTCCCAGGGCATAAAGATAATTGGTATTAATAGTCACGTATTCTACCTTTCTTCCAGTAACAGTGGATAAATTTTCCATTCTCCCATCTAATGTAATTCCTCTACCTATATCCTGGGTCTCCTTACTTCCTACCTCCACAAGAACATCTTGCCAACCATCATCTTCCTTCTCTTTCAGCTCATAGGCTTCTTCCCTAGTTTTTCATTCCTTCCACTGTACAAATATGATGACTGGCATCCATCTTTTAGAATAAAAGAAAAATCTACACGATTCCACATCTTTCTTCATCTACGCTCTGGTTTTCTGCTAGTTTTCACAGGAGAGACCCTGGGGAAGGTCACATGTATTTGTCTTCATTTCCTCTGTCCCATCATCTCCTCAAACCGCTTCAATTTTGATTTTCTGCACTGTCAGAAAGACAGTCTTATTTAAATTCTATCAGTGATTTATTTTACACTTTGAAGAAATATTTCTAAACTTCCATTTATCTAGCTATTAAAGATCAAGAATCAAACAAATGTCTATATACTATAGAAGGCAAAAGTACAGAATCCCTTTGCTTTCCCTGTGTCCTTTACAATTTCCAAGTCTTCACTTTACTTAGGGTTTTAAATCCCATCATCATTGTTCTCTTAAACAATTAAGTGCTCTTTAATTACTTTTTAAAAATTGCTATGTTCAACCTTGCAACCATATAGCATACTAATTTCCACATACTAAGTGTCAGTGTTCCACAGTATCTCTTTTTTCCAAGCAATATTGGTTTATCTCTCATTGAATAGATGAACACACAGAAATATAGAATTTTTGCATCAGTCTTTTTTTTTTCCATGACAAATTCTATAGAACATCAGATCTCAACACTGGCTGTGTGATCTTACTTCCAGACTTGATCCATCTAGGACAAAAGCTACTTATTTGTGACTTTCATAAAGTTCCAAAACTGATTCTGATGAGAAAACTATATTAAGAAGCACTGTCATAGGCATTTCTCTCATTTTTCTGGTGTTTTGGAATATCTAAAAACTAATTTGAAATAGTTTCTTTCTTAGATAACTTGCTTCATCTTCTTGAATGCCTAGGGTTAAATCTAAATTCTACCACTTAGGTAGGTTGCAGATAAGGTTATGTAACTGTCTCACAGTCCCTGCTCAGTCATCTTGTTGCTGAATAAAGATGTATTTATTGGGTGCCTAATCAATAGTAGATAATCAAAAAGTGATGAACTGAAATATTCACTACTTCACTAGAGAAGGATGTTTAGTATCTAGCACATAATAAATGGTGATCAATAATTTTTTACTTACCCTTGAAATTCATACATTTTCATGATATATCCAATCATGAATCTCCTCATCTTGCCTGAAATGCAAGAGCTTTTTCAATCTTTTTAATAGCAATATTTATTATTTCTTTAGCTCAAATGCTAAATTAATTTTAAGATATAATGTCATATTTCAGCCTATATTTCACACCACACCCACCACCAGAGTTCCAGTGTCTGTTAAAATCTCATTTTTCTCCCTTTCCCCACCACACTCCCCGAACAACCAGTCCTGAATCCTGCTATTTTTGTTGGGATTTGTATGTTCATTTGTTTCATTTCATTATATTCCATATATGAGTAAAAACATCCTATATTTCTCTTTTTCCTTCTGACTTATTTCTCTCAAGTGACCTCCCCAAGCTACATCCAGATTGTTGCAAAGGGTACAATTTCAACTTTCTTAATAGCAGCATAGAATACCATTGAGTATATGTAGACACTTTATTCAGTCAACCTGTTAATGGGCATTTAGGTGGTTTTCGTGTGTTAGCTATTGTGAACTGTGCTGCTATGAACACAGGAATGCAGATGATTTTTCTGATTATTTTTTATCCTCCGAATATATGGCCAGGAGTGAGATTGCTGGCAGCTCCACCTTTATTTGTTTGAGGAACTTCTATATTGTTTTCCAAAGAGGTTGTACCAATTTACATTCCCACCAACAGTATAGAAGGGTTCCTTTTTGTCCACACCCTCAAATACCTGCTATTTTCACTCTTTTCTATACAGGCCATTCTCACTGGTGTGAGTTGGTATCTCACTGTAGTTTTTATTTACATTTTTCTGATGATGAGTAATGTAGAACATTTTTCAGGTGTTTTTAAGCCATCTGGGTGTCTTTAGATAGGTCTCTATTCCGTTCTTTTGTCCATTTTTTCCGTTGCTCATTTGCATTTTTATTGTTGAGATGTATGAACTCTGTATATTTTGGAGATTAAGCTCTTATCTGATTGTGTTGTATGAATATCTTCTTCAATTCTGTGGGTTGTCTTTTTATTTTAATGGTGGTTTCTTTTGCTGTGCAGAAACTTTTCAATTTGATGAAGTTCTCATTGTTTAGATTTGCTTTGGTTTCTTTTGCTATTGCTGTTTCTCCCCCAAAGACCTCTTTCAGGTTGAAGTCAAGAAATGTTTCCCCAAATTTCTTCTAAATATTTTATGGATTCAGGTGTTAGGTTCCATTCTTTGATCCATTTTCAGTTAACTTTTGTGCTTGGTGATAATAAGAAGTCCTTCCAGTTTTCCCAACATGATTTATTGAAGGCTTTTTTCCTCTTTCTTCCATTGTATGCTTTTGGCACCTTTGTCATAGACTAACTGCCCATATAGGTTATGACTTTATTCCTGGGCTCTTAATTTGAGTCCACTGATCAGTGTGTCTGTTTTGGGTCTAGTATCATACAGTTTTGATTATAGTCACTCTGTAGTATAGTTTAAGTCAGGAAATATGAGTTCTCCAATGTTGATTCTCTCTCCTAGGATAGCTTTGACTATTTGAGGTCTTTTGTAGTTCCACAAACATCAGTTATTTGCTCCCTTTCTTGAAAAATGTCCCCAGGATTTTGATGGGAATTGCATTGAACCTATATATTGCTTTGGGTAGAATGGCAGTTTTTAATATGTTAATTCTTCCAATCCATGAACATGGAATGGTTTTCCATCTCTGTCTTTTATTTCTTTTGTTAAGTTCCTGTAGTTTTCACCTCCTTTGTTAAGTTTATCCCTGGGTATTTGATCTTTCTTGGTGCTAATGTGAATGGAATTTCTTTCTTAATATCTTTTTCCTCTGCTTCATTGCTTGCATATAGGAATGCTACTGATTTTTGTGTGTTGATTTTATATCCTGCCACTTTACCGTACTCATTTATTTGTCTCTAACAGTTTTTCGGGAGACTTCAGGGTTTTGTAGGTATAGTACCGTGTCATCTGCAAAAAAGGATAACTTTACTTATTCTTTTTATTTATTAAATTTTATTTATTCTTATTCTTTTCTAATTTGGATTCCTTTGATGTTCTTTTTCTTGCCTTATTGTTCTGGCTAGGACTTCCAGAATTCCGTTGAATAGCATTGGTGATAATGGGCTTCTTTGCCTTCTTCCAGATCTTCAGGGAAAGGGTCTCAGTTATTCACCATTGATTATGATGTTGACTGTGGGTTAGTCATATATCGATTTTATTATGTTGAGGTATGTGGCTTCTATTCCAATTTTGGTGAGGATTTTTATCATAAATGGGTGTTGAATCTTACCAAATGTTTTTTCTGTATCTATTAAGATGATTGTGTGGGGTTTCTTTATTTTCACTTTGTTCAGGTGATGTATTATATTGATGGATTTGCATATGTTGAACCATCCTTACATCCCTGAAATAAATACTGCTTGGTTGTGGTATATAATTTTTTTGATGTGCTGTTGAATTCTTTTTACCAGAATTTTGTTAAGGATTTTAAAATATATATTCATCAGTGATATTGGTCTATAGTTGTTAGGGTTTTTTTTTTCTTTTTGATGCTGTCTTTGCCTAATTTTGGAATCATGGTAACATGGGCCTTATAGATTGCATTTGGGAACTTTCCCTTCTATTCAACTTTGTGGAAGAGTTTAAGGAGGACGGGGATCAGCTCTTCTTTGAACGTTGGGTAGAATTCACTAGTGAAGCCATCTGAACCTGGGCTCTTGTTTTGAGGAGATTCTATTACTGCTTCAATTTCTATGCTTGTCTATATTTGGTCTGTTTAAGTTGTCTCTGTCCTTCTGGTTCAGTTTTGGGAGTTTGTAGGAGTCTAGAATTAAATAATTACATTAGCCAATTTTGTTAGTATGTAAGTGTTCATAATAGTCTCTCATGACCCTTTGTATTTCTGTGATGTTAGCGGTGATCTTAACCTATTTCATTTCTGATTTTTGTTATTAGGTTTTTCTCTCTCTTTCTCTTCACGTGTCTTGCTAGGAGTGTATAAAGTTTATTTATATGTTTAAAGAACCAGATCTTGGATTCATTGATCATTTGGATGGTCTTTTTGTTTTCAATTTCATTTATTTATACTCCGATTTTCATTATTTCCTTTCGTATGCTGATTTTTGGTTTCGATTGTTCTTTCCTTTCTAGTTCCCTCTGGTGTGAGTTAAATATTTGGGCTCTCTCTTGATTTTTGATTTGCGCTTATATGGCTATAAACTTTCCTATCAGAACTGTTTTTGCTGCATCCCATATATTCTGACAGCTTGTCTCTGAAATTTCCTTTGTTTCCAGGCAAGATTTAATTTCATCTTTAATTTAATCAGTGACCCAGGAGTTGTTTAGAAGCATGTTGTTCAATCTCCAAATCTTTGTGATTCTTCTAGTTTTGTTCTTTTGGTTCACTTCTAGTTTCACCCCTGAGTTTTTTCAATCTTTAGATTCAGATTTGTTTAGATAAGAAGTTTTCCCTATTACAACTTGCATTATAAATTAATTCTACCTTGCCTAGTCATTCTCCTCCATCAAAATCTATTATTTATAGGTTAGATCTTTGTGGTTCCTCTTCTATTTTTTCATCTCTCATAATTTTTAACTTGTTACCATATATTCTGGGAATGCCTTCTCAATTTTATGTTCAGTAGTTTTCAACATTCTAGAAAAACTTCAGTAGAAGTTCTAGAGAACTCCATTAGGATCACCTATTAGGTCAGGATGAAAATACAGTAGATGGAGCTATTGAACCATTCCTGTACTTCATCCAGAAACATCACTTTTACATGATGAGAATCTATATGTGCTTTTATTAAAGAAAGAAACTGATGGTTTTATAAAATGATTAAAGCCACTATTATATATTACTGTCTTAATTTTCTCTGCCAGTAAATTTTTCTTTACTGTACTGGATTTGGATATGATTATCATGGTTCTTTAAAGCTATTTTAATAATTCTCTTTCTAAAACACAAAGGTTATCTCATATTAAATATTAATTTATATAGCATCAAATACTATCTTCTAAAATTTTCTTCTGATTCTTATAGTAAATTTAATTTATGGTTTATATTTGTCTTCTGTGTCTTTAAAATACTGTTTCTCTTCTTAGGTGTTGTATGAGCTATTTTTAGTTTTTAATTTATCATTAACCAGAAAGATCCACTCAAGCCCCATATTGGAGAACAGATTGCCCGATGATCTCCATAATGTAGTTCCTATATCCTTTAGAGATGGAAGAATTGACCACCAAATATAAAGCTAAGAGCAAGTTGATGTACACAGCTCTGACACCAGTTCTTAATAGGTCAATCAATCAGGGTATGTTACTATATGATACCACCACCTTTTCATGAGAGGGGAAAATGCAATTTCCTGGGAAACAGAGGCCATCTGTGAGGGGCAATACTCTTCAATGAGTAAAAGTGATGAAAGGAAGGGTTATACCTTTTAACATCCCCTTTCCTGTAACTTCTTAATATGTACCTGTGGAACTTCATGTCAAAGTATGTAATGTTCCTTCTCTTTCCATTCTCTTTTATTTCTAGTCACATTACATCTGGAAATGGCAGCCTCAAAAGAAGAGCTACTTATTATAATGCAGATATCACACCTGCCTGCTTTATAAATCTGTTTTTGCACATACTTTTACAATCTGGCCAAACTACCCTGACACACATGACCCAGTGATACAAGTTCAGGCTATTTTGCAACCTTTTGCTCAGTGGGCTCTTCCTCTGTGAGGACTCTCCTACTTAATCCCTCACTTAGACAAAATTAATCTGTGCATACTTCTACTCTATTTATTTGTTTAAATGTCTGTCTCCCCTACTATATTATCTCAAAATTGAGACTCAATACATAGCAGGGTACCTAGTCAATAGTAGATAAACAAGTTTCAACTGAAAAGCTATGGCATAGAGACATAATTCCGCTACCTCTAGAACCTGAGTTTATTTCTAACACATTCAGGGTGTCAGCAAGGAGTTGTCACCTCCAAATGATCTTTGGCAACCTCTCCATGCTAGAAAAAGTGTGACTGGGGTATCTTAATGCAGTCTTGCCATTAAACGAAGCAGTAGAAATTCCTCCTAGATAATGGAATATGATTGATTTTCATTTTTCATTTTAGATCAGGAGTAACTTGAAGGTAGGGACTCAGTTGAACATCTGCATCTCTAAACACTGGTATATGGCTTTGTACTTAAAGGCACAGATTTCATTGAATTAAATAATTACATTAGCCATATTTTTCCATAGATGTTTAGTAGGTATTTGGGAAAAGTTCTATCAGGATGAGCAAAACTGTAAAAATTTTTAACTGCATTTCAGGTAGAAGGATTTGAATAACTAAAGGAAAAGAGGCATAGAAAGACTTCTTTCAAATACAAGGCCATTTAATACCTTTGAATACTATTTAATGAACTTCTCAGAATGAGAAACAAAAATATAGGTGCTTTTGTTATCACCCGCATTGAAAAAATATTTCATCCATAAACTAAGTGTCCTTGGCAGTAATTCTTGGTTACCTAGCTAATTATTTCTAACCAGGATAAAGCCAGATATATTTAAGTTCCCATTATACACATTTGTCAATAATCTGAACTTTCCTCAATCTATCACAATATAGTGACTCAATCTATCACAATAAGACAGGCTTTTACCATGCGCACAGAATTAAATTTATCTAAATCAAAAGCTACTTTCTATGGCATTAATGGTCTCATAATTATTAAGTTTATAGAAATATATTCTTAAAGTGGACAGGTACTCTTCATTTGTCCATAAAGGACAAACAACTGAAAGTAATGTTTGGTGTTCATCATGTATCTTAAATGATGTCTCTCTGGGTCTTCTTTCTGAATTCAGCCCCAGTGAGTTTTTCTTGGTATAGTTAACTCAATCCAGCTTATCTTCTGAGACAATATTTAAGAATCATAATAGGTGGGTCCTAATCTTCAGCATACTCAGTTGATACAAGAAATTCCTCTCTTTAGTTTTTCTCTCATCCCTTATATTAGTTGCTATGTCGACTTTTCCCACTCTCTTTGAGGATGCTTGCAAGGAAATTTTTAGCATTTTCTGAGGTTCCTTTTGAGCCAGATCCTGACTGACTCCCACAGGTCCAGGATGACTTACCTGGTTTGTAGAAGAGAAACATAACTATTCATGCTATCTTTCCTCCTTCCCTTGAAACCTCCCTCCCTCCTGCTCATCAATCTTTTTCCCTTCCTTCCATGCAGAAACAGGTGAGGTAGAACTCTTTAGCTGCTCTACCTGCAAGTGAGAGTTTAATAAGAGTGAGGGTACTCCAGGGAAACAGAAATAATTGGAGAGATACATGAGATAAATTTTCTATATAATATTATATAAATATTATATTTAATTAAATTTAGGTAATTAATTTGTATATAGTACATGTATAATTTTAAAATATACAATTATATATAATATAATTTGAACAATATTTGATAATTACATATATTCATATATAAATATATATACTTACATATACACATAAAATAAGGAACTGGCTCACATAATTACAGAGGCTGAAGAATCCCAAGCTATGTAGTCTTCAAGCTGAAGACCCAGAAGAATCAATGATATAGTTGCAGTCTGAATATGATAGCCAGAAAAGTAGAAGAGCTGAGCTGATGGTATAAATTCCAGTCTGAATGTGAGTCCAAATAAAGGAGAAGATTGATGTCCAAGCTCAAAAACAGTAAGGCCAAGAAAAATGATTTATTCTTAGCCTTTTAGCTCATGCACTCCTTCAGTGGATTGAATGAGGCCCACCCACTTTGGATAGGGCAATCTGCTTTACGCAGTTTACACATTCAAATGTAAAATCTCATACAAGAATACCCTCACAGACATACCAGGATAATGTTTGGGCAAATACCTGGGCACCTCATGGCCCAGTCAAGTTGACACGTAAAATTAATCCCCAGAGGACCTACTGTGGGTCCATTCATTGATTCTGTCCCTTTCCTAACAAAGATGTGACTCTGTCCTATGAACAAAGAGATCTTTCCACACCTGTCTCCTCAGAGAACCCTCAATTCTCTTCGAGATCGAGACTCTCCCTCATATTTGGTTTTCTGAATGCCTAGCCCACAGTCAGAAGTCTCTGTAAATAACAGTCAGATGAGTCAAGAAGTTCTTCTACCTTCTTTCAAGATCTTGAAACGCCAGTTTGGAACAAGAAGAATGACTAGTTATGAATTGGCAGTGTAAATTTGGCCTCTTTCCAAACTGTTAAAAAGTGAAATTTATGAAGACTCTTCTCATCTCAAAATCAAGCTGTCATAAACTGTGCCCCGCTCCATTGCCTCAAATTAATATGTTGAAATCCTAACCTCTATTGTGATGGTATTAGGAGGTAGGGCCTTGGCGGGTGTTAGGTCATAAGACTGTAGCCCACATGAATGTGATTACTGCCCTTATAAAAGAGGCCCCAGAGAGCTCCTTTGCCCCTTGTGTCATGTGAGGATGCAGCTATCTATTAAACCAGGAATCAGGCCTTTACCAGACACTGAATCGCTGGTGCCTTGACCTTGGACATCCAGAACTGCAAGAACTAAATAATTATTGTTTAAGCCACCTGGGTCTATATTTTTTTTTAATGACAACCTAAACCAACAAAGACACAATCCAACCCAATATTCCATCCAAATCATTATCACTTCTATCCTAATTTAGCGGATCATCTGGGAGAACTGAGAATACAGAACAGGAAGCCTGTAGGAAAATACCATAATCTACATGTTATTTGACTCAGCCTTTTAAATTGGACATCATATCTGTAAACCAATCCCAGAGTGTTTTTCAAACTACATTATATTGAAAATTATAGTTTTCAATGATTGTGATTCTGTCAGTAAAGTATGTGAATCAAGATTTAAGAACTACTGCCACAATAGCAAAAAATGTTTGTTTTAGTGTTCTAGGTAACCATGCACACACACACACGCACACACACACACATTTCCTTCTGATTTTATTATGCCTTCTTTCCATGTCTGGACTCATATTCCCTTCCTGCCTCAATTTTGATACCTACCTTGACCCAGTTGATAATTTGGTCGTCCGACTACCTCCCCTGCCTTGCTAGAATTTGGACATATCTGTTCTTTCCTTGAGGTCTTGAAAATTTCCCACTCCAGCTTCGTGGCACTGTATAACAAGGAGGGTCCCAAACACCACCCCTCCATCCCAAGAGCAGAAGACATTTATATAGAATCCATTAACAGCCTTATCAAAATGCAGGTGCAAAGCACAGGACTATAAGCAAAGCTAAGGAAACAGGAGGCAGAGAACTCTCTCCTATTGTCTCCTGTCATCTAAGAGTCCAACAGATCTCCCCCACTACTCTTTAGTGTTTAAACACAATCCCAGTTTTATTTTTTTCTTTACAGAGATAATACATGAATGTGATTTAATCTCACTGTAAAATAATTTAAAACAACACTGATAAGCTAAAGGTTGCAACACTCCATTTTCAGTCCTTTCCCCAGAAGTAACTGATAACAAATCAGTTTGGTATACACTTTTCACATCTTTTTGCAGTTATATAAACTAAGTTAAATTAGTCAGAGGCAGGGAGAGAATTCTGGCCCCCATCCCAGGAACTGTGGCAATATGTGGAGATAATTTTTGATTGTCACAATGCAAAGTGATACTATCATCCAGTGATGCTACTAAGCAATGTGCGATACACAGGGTAGCCCCATAACAAAGAATTATCTGACCCAAAAGGTTACTGGTACCATAGTTGAGAAAACCTGAGTTCAATTACATGAACTTGCCAATATATAATTGGATTTGACCTTCAAATGGGCAATTTTGTATGGTACAACTATGTGGAAACATAGTTTTGTTTATGACAGTTTTACATAAATGTATTAGGCATTATGCTTATTCTGCAAGGCTGTTCTTTAACAATATGCCACAAAGGTCCTGCATATCAGGAACCAGAGCTCCTTCTGATTCTTTTCTAGCTGCTGTAAGATACTCCTTGCTGAGAAGGCTCCTTGTGGTCCTCTGACCACCCTGATTGGAGCAATGTTGGGTATTTCAGGTTCTTTACTACTATAAATCATGCTGCAATGAGCACCTTGGCCCATTCCGTTCTCCCACATTCTCAGGTGGAGATAAGGATGGGAGATACTGACGATTAGAGAGGAAAGGGTGAGCGAGGGCAGGGAGTCCTCCATCCCTTGGCCCTTCTCAAGGACTTGTTGCCAGCATCTCACAAAACTGCCATTTCCTTGCACAGCAGTGGCCATTTCATGCCACTAGCATTGATAATGAAGCATTGTGAATTCTGAAACCCATTGGGTAGACTTTTCCACTCTGCTATTGTCGTGAAGTGAGCAAAGAGTTCAGGGTGTGATTTATACCACTTGCTTGTCTCCCAGACCTCTTCTGGAGCTGCTGGGAGTTTCTGTCCCACCTCTTTGAAACATACTCAAATGTCAGCATATCACTTAGCAAAATTAACGCCTACATTTTCTAACCCTGTAGTAGTATTATATCCAAAGAACCAGAGTTAAGAGGAAACCTTCTGCTTTTCCACAAATGGTTTAAGGACACTAATTATGGGAAACTACATGCAGACTGTTCAGAGACAAAAAGACACCCCTTCCCATGTGTTCCAAGAGAAGAGTATATTGTCATCTGAAAGAGTAATTCATTTCCACTTAATTGGCTCTATAAAGGGCATCTTCAGTGTCTAATTCCCTAAATAACTTAGGGCCTGCTGTTGGCAATGCTGACCCCACAGAGAAAGGAGAGCTGTAATTAATCGGCTCATTTATGATTAATGCCTTCCAGTTTTCCTTCACTGCCATTCTTCAAGAAAAAATTGGCCAGCCCTGTGACTACTTCCAAGTACCTAATTCATTTAAAAGAAAGAAAGAAATCTGAATGACAAGCAAGAAGCTAGTTGTTAACGGAAGAACCCTGGAGGTTGTACCTTTCCTGTGTGTCCTGTCCATCTCAGAAAAACAAAGTACCTGAGGGAGGGACTTTGCTCAGCTTTTCAGCAATTCAGCAATTTAGAAATTAATATTCAGTAATAGATTTCTGTTTTAATTTCTCTTTTAGTAGCTCCTAATTTATTTAACCACTATGGTTCTTAAAGGATGAAGACAGGTAGGTAGGACATATAGGGAAGAAGGGAAAAAGGGACGGAGCGAGGTAGAAGAATAAAGGAAGAGAAGACTCATGACAGCACTTAAATGACCTCACCTTTTCACATAGCATAAAGGTTACTATCTTGGACTTCACCCAATCAATGTGTTTTAATAAGCAAAGACTAGTGTAACATAAACTACAAACTGTTTTTCTGATTATTTGTGAACATTCGGTTGTGTCCATGTAATTGATTTTGCTTGATTCAAATTCATAGAAAAGAATAACACGTGACTTACAGTTTTCCATTCATCTTAATATCAAGCTTTTAAGCAAAGTTAGATACTAAGCACTCCTTTTCCTTTATTCACTGTTTCTCTATCAAAACCAAATGGCCCTGTGTGCCTCAATTTCTCAGTTTTGCTAGACAATGGAATCCATATTTAGAAAATTGAGCTGTGCATCTCCCATAGGTGAACTATATTCACCGGTTTCAAGACTATTATTCTGAGAGGGGGTAATATATTGGTGTTTTTAACAGAGCATCCTGATAAATTCTCTAAATACTCTGTTTTCTATTTCCAACATCACCCTTCTATTCCTCTCCCAGTCCTGACCTTCTCAAGTCTCTGATAACTAGATTGTAATTTTAGTTTTTACATTTCCTTATATATCCTAGACAATGGCAGTGTGATCTCAAGATCTTCAGAAACAGCAGCTGGATCTTCAATGTAAGGATTATAGTTAGAGCCTTTCCTTTCAGAACCTCCTACCATAATGACAACCTCCTCCAAATGAGTAACAGTTCCTGTCTCAGTTGATGCTTACAGGAACCCAGGGTGGAAAGTGTCAGTTAGGAGGTCATTCACAACCTTCCTAAAGAACTTTATTTAGACGTATTATTATTTATAGTTTATAGGTAAGAAAACTAAGGATCACAACCAATTATTCACCTTTTTGCCACCACATCATTGATACAAATGAATTGCCCATTGACTACGAAATTGATCATTCTTTTTTGTCAAGACTGAGTTTTCTAAAAGATGGAAAATATATGCAGCTTGTGGAATCAAGGGGGGTAAGGTGTGAGCTGCACTTCAGTGCATGGAGTTACGCATTAATAATAGTGCTCTGGAAACCTACAGAATTGGGTTCCAAGTGTTCTTGGGTATAACTTTGTCAAGATTCCCAATACTCACAGTTCCAAAGACCTAAAATCCCAGCAGATGTTCCAAACACTTGCCAAAGCATTATCATCTCTCTAAAGCAAAAGTCATAATATCATGCTGAACAAAGGGATTATCTGAAGCGCTTTTAACAAATACAACTGCCAAGTTCCCAGGAGATTCTGATTTAATTAGTCTGGGTTAGATACCCAGTATCAATAGTAGTCAAAATCTCCTCATGATGTGTATGGTCAGCTAGGGCTGAGAACCATTAACCTACAGATATCTTGGTCCCAAAGCTGCCATTAGTGGTCTGGAATATCCCTACTCTTTCTGGGGGCATTTCTCTCCTATTCCCTCTGACAATTCCTTCTTCAAAATCACCTTCTCAAGATTATTTCCAATTAATAAGCATAAGTTTTTTTGTATGGAGTGGGGAGCAGCAAGAAGACTGTGGGCAAAGTGAAATTTCACAATACTATTTATCATTGAAAATGTATTTAGTACCCACCATTTGTTGAAACAAGGGAATTTGAGATTGCTTTATCTGGTTATCAGCTGCTATGAGCACAGTTCATCATGTGGTTTTATATTCCTTTATTTAGCTGCCTATGAAGTTAATAGGTAGATGCAATGCTGGAGTTGAGCTGGTTCAACTCTGAACTCAATATATAGCTTCTAAAGAAAAGAACAATTGTCGCCTCTAAGATTGCAAAAATCCAATTAAGTATCACTTTCCCCTGCTGCTAGATAGACTTAGACCCTGGAAGTGGTGTTAATGACACCACAGGAGTACCCGGGACAATCACCAGGCCCCTTTACTGAAATCACACCCCAGTTTGCAATTAGACAAAATACGCATGAATTGTAATGCAAGCCCCTGGCTTTTAGTTGTCAAACAAAATACTAGAAGAGGCAGGGGGCGATGAGGACCAGACAATAAATTTAAAAAAGAAAAATGTACCATTATTCTGTTTCCTTTTCAAAGAGGAAGCATTCAAGGTCAACAAAACAGATTACATAGATATTTTCCCAAAAGATGTGTCTTTTGGGATCCACTACCCCAGCCTATGTGCCCTTTCATGCGTGTTCCACTGTAATTAAGATACATGCACTTTTCTGGGCTTTGGGAGTTGCTGACAGACAGCTCAGCTGCCTACAAAGTGTAAATTGCCAAAGGCAGATGCTCAATGTTAGATGGTGCCCCAGGCAATGCCAGGCCGTGCAGCTACACCTGGGACCGAAGCAGACTACAAAGCAGGGTCTTAAATTAAACAGTTTCAAGACACATAAAAACCGATGTTTGATTTACATTGCTGTCTTTCCTTTAAAAGATGGGCATGAAAGCGTATTCCCAAGATGAGAAACTTCTGGTTCTTACCACTAGCCCTGCCAAGCCCTAACAGTCAAACCTACAAATCTCTGAGAACTCTTTCCTCCTCAGAATGACTTAGGATGGACTGAATTATATCCTCCCCACATTCAGTGCTGAAGCACTGGCCCCACCCCCTTGCTTCAGAATGTGCCTATATTTAGAGAAGGGCCTTTAAAGAGGCACGTACATTAAAATGAAGCCATCAGGATGGGCCCTAATCCAACCTAACTGATAAGAAGAGAAAATCTGGTCACAGAGGAGACACCGGGCATAGGCACACAGAGGAATGGCCAGGTGAGAACACAAGAAGGTAGCCATCTGCCAGCCAAGGAGAGAGGCTTCAGAAGAAACCAAATTAACACCTTGATCTTATATTGCCAGCCTTCAGAACTCTGATGTGATTGATAATTTTACTGACATACAAATAAGAGAATACTTGTCTTTTTTGTGGTAGAAGAAGATTGAGTGAGTCCTCTCCACCTGGTTGCTCTACTAGGCCAAGGAGAAACTTCAAGAGTATTCATTGTTAGAAGAGCTGGTGACCTCATAGTGACCTCTTGAGTCCCAGTTGCTCATAAATACAATAAGGAATCTCAGTCAACCTGAAAAGTGTTCTTGGATGTTTGCCAGACCTTGAAAGATCTGGTCAGTCATGAAAGTGACAGCTCCTTCATAGAACAGGCAATGCTCCATTTGGGCTAACGAGGGACTGGGGAGGTGTTCCATAATCCTTACTTCCTCAGTGGTTGACTGAGTCATCACTGGATGTCTATTATCATCCCTGGAATTCAGGAACAGCTGAGGGATTAGTTGGCTGTAGTCCAGTGTTTTGGAGGACTCACACCAAGCATACCCATCACCAGGGTGCTGAGAGAAGACTCCTGTCACACACAAGTCCATCTTCATCCTGCCTCCAGAAGGGATCCCTCACCTCAGACTCTAAAGTCATTTCTACAGCACTTAAATTTGTTATAAGAATTCATTATCTTGCCGGGCAAATCACAAGCAATAGGAGCTGCCATCTGAATATTGTCATATTTACCAGCCAGACACTATCTGCCAGTCAAATGTAAGCTCTAGTGACCTCAGCTCCAGTGATAGAATAGGGAAGTGGGGCAAAAGGGGTATCAATTTTGAGGTGACACACACAGCTCACCATCAAATCATTATAATATTCAATCTCCCAATGTATCACTTCATCAAACTTGTACAAAATTTCCCTGACTTCCCAGAATGACCTTCTTTGGTGCTACAAATCACAGAGAAAGATTTCATCCCAGGTTCATAGCTTAGCCAAATTCCTTCCATTAATGGTCCTAGAGGGCTCTCTTATATGAACTACCTGTCAAGTAACTTCATTTTAAATTTCTACTGCCTAGGGTTTCTACATTAAATTACATTAAGATGTAAGCTGGTCTTATTTTATTCTATAATTTCTCTCATTTTTCTTTGTATTTTCACTATAGCTTTAAATATTATTAATCTTAGTTTTGATCTTTAATTTGTCATCACTTCTAACTTTAATTTTCTAGACTATACTGGCTACCACTGAGACAAGAAGAAATGAACTTAGAAGGCACCAGAGAGGTCTTATTTGAAGGATCCTTGAAGATAACCTTAAAAAATTACTTTGTTCCACACATATTCACATGCATGCATGCCCCCTTTGAAAGATGGCTTCTTTGTATACAAGATTTCCTTAAAACAGAATTGCCTTGTATTATATTCCATGAGTGAAAAATGCTTTCTCCTTTATTCTTCTTGTAAATCAGTTCTTTTAGGAATACTTAATTTGGAGGAGCACATAATTCTTTGAAAAACTCTTGCATTGCTATATAATTTCTTTTTGAGTAAGCCCCCCATGTTTGGTCTCATGAGGTGATACCGGCTTCTACTTTATACTTTCACAAATAGTGACAGAGGGTATAGCAGCAGCAGAGAGAATTACCTCAGCAAACTGTCACAAGAACAAACCTCATCACCCACTTGATCAGATTAACTTTTATCTCACTTCTCAAGCATTCTGACAAATCTGTCACAAAGTTGAATGGCTTTACTTAGTAGATATGTCTTCCTTTCTAGAAATCTCTGTTCTTTGATCTTCCCAAGAAACTAGTTCACTAGTCAAAAGTTGCATCATCCAGTACATGTCTTGTCAGTGTGACCATATTTTATTTCCTGGACATTTTTATGTTCGTATGAGCAGCTATCTTACCTAGCTTACCACCTAGCTTACCTACCTAGCTTAACTAAAATATGCAAAATCTTTACTCTAATTTTCAAAAACATTTCCCAGTTGTGATAATTCAGGTTAATAGTAAGATTTATCTCAATTGAGAATTACCCCAGAGTCAATGGAGGAAGTACTATTCTGATTATTCTATATGAAGTAACTGAAGGCTCAAAAAAGGGAAGTGACTTTCCCAAGTTAGTGAAGTCAGAACCCGAATTCAAGCAGTGGTACTAACTTCCGGCTTGAATACTATGGTTGGGAAGAACAAGATATTGAAGTGATCCGATCAAAAAGCTGATGAATCACTTCAGATCAGGGATCTGATAACATTCAACTGATTAACCAGATTCAACTGATTAGGGATTGTCCTAACACTCAACACAACACCCATCAAGGCAACTGAAAGGGAGCACGACTACATAGTAATTGAACAAAGAAGTTGAAACTCAGTGATATGTTGTTCTGTGAAGAAAGAATATGGTGACGAAAAAGCAGGGTCGGGGGGAGGCACTGTTATGTCATCTTGCTAGCTACAAAAAGAAGTCCAAATGAAAAATGTCATCAGTGTCAACAAGCGCTATCCAGGGACAGACTGTCCTGACTTAGATATAAGAAGGTTTAAGAACATGTGTGGTAGGCAGATACCATAGTAGAAATGATGCGGGCAGATGCTTCCAGACCAGGCTTGGAGCTCTTCGCATCATCAGGCTGGACCACTAGCACTGCCCCAGAGACAGACAGTGTTGTTTCTGAAGAAGTGGAAGCCTCCTCAGGAAACCAAGGCCAAGAATGTTTGGATGAGTATCCTAAGTGCTTTGAAAAGCATTTGGTATTATTATCTCATTTAATCATTTCAACAACACTACAGAGGATTATTATCACAAAACTTAGGTGTAGTTAAGTCTAACTTCATAGATAAAAAAGATGGTTACAACTTTGTATTTGAGGTACTGATTTTGGTGGGGAAGGGTGTAATGTGTGCATGTATGCATGCATGTTTGCGGAAAAATAAAAAAATCCTATCCTCTCAAATCTGCCTGTAGTATTGGAGAAACAAAGCTCCAGTTTCTGTGCTCATTTCTACAGAGATCAATGTGAGAATCTTGTCTCTAGAAGAAGCTAGAGAAATGCCTGTTTTAAAATAAGAGACTGAAATGAAAGGTGGATCTCACTTGACTTGTCCTTGCACTGATCTAGAGCTTTTCCTTGATTCCTTAGGAAGTCTTAAAAATATTGAGGTCTGACCAGAACCTGAAGGCTATTTTGAACCTCCTTGATGGTTAGTGCAGCTATGGACAAAAAAACCATATGGAATCTATCAGATTCCTTAGTCAAAGGTAATTTGGCCTCTGGAAGTTGGGAGAGGATGTTCTTTAGGTAGAAGGAGAGAGAAGGGCATAGGGCTGAGAGTTATGGTCAAGAACAAAAGGTTCATAGCCTGGGGTCTTGTTTTCCCCCTTCCAAAAATCTTAGCAGGTTTGGCAAGAAATATAAAGGAGAGATAATTGTATTAGCCTATCAAATTGACTATGCTCTATGATATTACCCATTGGCATTGTGAGAACACAGTACTGATAGCTCTCTCATGTACTTCACATTGAAGAGTAAACTCTACAGCTTTTAGGGAAGAAGACTTGGCAATAAGGCCTATATCCTTCAAATGCATAAAATAGAGGTATGGAATGATATGTGCTAATTAACGATGGTTTTCTCTGGGTCACAGGATTTCAGGAGAAATTTAGTTCCCTTCTATTTTCATAACCTTTATTATGTTCTGTCTTTTACACAATTTGGACATATTGTTTTGAGGAGGAAAAATGAAATGTAAAAATAATGTCTTATTAAAAGTTTTACGTCTTTCATATTGAAACAAGAGACAAAAGAAAACAAAAAACTGAAAGTTGTCACTTTCCAGTCAAGCACAAGAAATGGAACATTTTGCAGTTTGAAGCAAAACCAGATGCTGTTCACCTCCCCCACTCTGTGCTCCCCTAACATTCCAGCACATCCTGATAAGACTCTTGACTTCCTAGCCTTAAAATCAACAGCACACCACCCCCACCCCTCTGCTCACCTAACATTCTAGCCCATCTGCTCTCTACCCTTGAATCAACAGCAGGACAGGGGGCCTTGTCAGGATTCCGCCCTTAGCCCCTGCCTATGCTAGCCGGAGACTGCCCCCTTAAAAAATCTCTCTCTCACAGCTTCCCTCGGATTGCTCCTTCTGTCTCTTCTCAGAAAGGAGCTTTTCCGCCTGCACACAGGACAATAAAGTCTTGCTTAGAGCCCACCTGGCTCCCTTATCTCTGTCTCTTATTGCCGAACCAGCTTACAGATATGACTTTTACACTCATGTGATTTTCATTATTTCTTCTAAATCACTGAGTTTACTGCTTTGGGTTAAGCCATATGCACACCAATCCCTACAGAACTGAGTACAGAGCCCTGAGCTGTGTTTCCCAAATACTACAGGATTCTCCCAAACACAGACTTGACAGCACAGAATTCTCCATTTCTCTGTTTAGAGATACATACAAAAAAGCGGGGTGGGGGTGGAGGGGAATCAACATACTTTAAAATGTCTTCTTCAAAAACACTGCTTCATTCTGAATCTCATTCACTAAGAGCATGAACTCTGAAGTCAGAAGTCTTATTGGGACTGAGAAGTATAAACTTGGACAAAGTTATATCTCTGTGCCTCAGCTGTCTAAAACACAAAAGTGGGATTGAGAAGAAAAGCTATCACCAGGGACAGCGATGCGTTGCATTGAATTTAGTAGATTTCAGCCCTTGTTCTGTCGCTTGAGAGCCGTGTGACCTGGAATATGCCTTAAACTCTGAGCTGCAGATTCCTCAACAAGAATGTAGAATGTAATAATAAAACTGTACCTCTCACCTTTAAAGCATGAACACCTCTGAGTCCATGTATAAAAAAATCTAAGGGGCTATGCAAATATCAGTTTTCATTTTTACAAAAGTTTTTATTCCATTCTGTCAAGTCTGATACCTTCACTACCTCGTAGCTATACAGAGCTGAGAGCAGGCTGTGCTGCCTGTGTTTTTAGGAAAGCAAAGAGGCCCAGAGCCTTTGACTCTCCTCATCACTGTCAAAACAAAAGAGCGACTCTGGCAGCACTTCAACACCATGACATGTGCTGAGCCCTGGTAACCAGGCAAGGCACAGTTATCCACTCAGGCCCCTGAGGTGACTGCTGAACTCTGTGGATTTTAAATAGAAATTCACACGGTTCTGTCCAAACAAGCCACACCAGTTTAGTAGACATGGATATAACTCGATAGCACTTGAGTAATTTAAATGTCATGTTTTTATAGCCTCTAAATTATAATAAACTGCCCATTTATAAAAGTCACCTACTGGGTACTGGCAGAAACTCAATCTTGGTCACTGTAATGATGCCCTAGGCTCCCTCGCTGAGATCCTACAAGATCCATCACTAACAAGGAACCCAGTACAAAGGTCATGGCCTCAGTCAAATACCGCTTCTGTTCCCTGAAACTGTAGTCAAGTCCTAGATCTCCAGCTTTGAGCTGGATTTTGTCCTGCATGTACTCTGTGAAATCCTGTCCTAGGCTAACCACTTCTGGAACATCAGACAAAAGACTTGACATTGTAAACAAATACTGTTTTTGAAAATGGTTATTTAGGAAGGAAAGAAGATCAGAAAACCCCTTAGCCAGAGGTCAGGCAATCAGCAACTCCGTTCCTTAACAGAGCAAAATTGTAGAGTTTCCTTGCATTCTGGTACCAACCTACTGTCCACTGAAAAACTGCCTGGTGATCAATAGAAGAATCAAGGGGGTTTGGTCATCTAGGCTAGGGGAAGGTAACTTCACGGTAGAGGTGCAATCTATGGAAAGGCTATTTGTAAGAAATGCTGATGGCATGCTCTCTTGAAAGAGAACACAGTGTTTCTCCAGTAAGATGTTCAGGGCCCACCATTTTATTAAGACTTACTTTTCTTTATCAATTTATATAACACAAGACTTTGTTTAATTAGAGTTAGATAAACAAATACCCTGTAAGTGTCTATTTATGACAAGAAACTTCATCATGTTCTCCCAGATTCAAGAGAGCATAATTAAGATGTTCCAAGATGGAGATTTAAGTTCTGTTTCCCTGACTTGCTTTGCCTTCAGTCATTCTCTCTAAGAAGATACAAGACTTTGTGACTCTCCTACTTAAAACCTACCAATGACCAACCAGACAGAATAAAATCCAAATCCTTTCCATGAAGTGGTCCCTGCTACCTCCCTGTTCTCACACACCCTCAACCCCATACATTGTTACAAACACAACAGCCTCCTTGCTATTCCTACAATACCCAGGTATACTGCTGCCTCAGAGCCTTTGGACTTGCTGCTCCTTCTGCTTAGAATGTTCTTCCAGTGTAGTCTTGTGGCTCAGACAGCTGAGACATGGATTGAGAGGTAGAGTTTGTAAAAGTCCAAGGACCCAAGTTCGCAACTCAGAGCTGGGACAAACACAAAATAAGTAAATAAATAAGAATTTCTTCCACCAGATAGCTACATGATTTCTCTTAACTGAAGTCAGGTCTGCATAAATGTCACCTTCTCAGTGAGACCTTCCTCACAACCCTTTCTAAAATGTCACCCAACATATGCACTTACATACACATACACCTACATACATACATTTACACATACAGTACTTAGAACTGGCTAACATACTACTGATCTTACTTATTAGCCATTTTTGTTTTCTATCTTATTCACTACTGTATTGTTAGTACTTAGCATATAGTAGGTACTCAACAAATATTCATTGAATGAATGACTTAATGTGACCGCTTTCCCATCATTCAGGTCTCAACTCAAATGTTACCTCTTCTAAAAGGTGTTCACAACAACGCTTAGTTAGAGAAAATGCCCAACATACCCACATACACTATCTTATATTCTTTCTAGGACTTATCAATACCTGGATCATATTTACATATAAACTTATAATATGTATCCCTGCTCTAGAGTGAAAGCCTCCTGAGGACAGGGGCTCTGTTGATCTTCTTTACAGCTATATCTTTGACAACCCTGAATCATTCTAAGGACGTTGAAATACTCAATAAATACATGATTAATTAATGAGTGACCAAAGGGAAGACCTGAGAAGTTGAACAAATTGACCTTCTGATGAAGTTGCTAGATGTCAATACATTTTTAGAGGAATTAAATTGCCCAGCCATGAGTAGAGTGGAAGAGAGTCAAGTCACCTGATAGAAGTGAGTCTCTGCATCCCTCAAACAAACTCTAACTCCATAGACTGAACTTCTGGCAACAACAGAGGGCTCACATAAGAATTTCAACAAACATCACCAGTGCTGATGCAAAAAAACTCAAGAAATTCCAGAGTCCAAACCAAGATCCAGGCTTACTTCGTGTAAGTCTATACCCTACACGAGACTGTCACTGCAGGGAAACCTAATCCACAGAGAGAAAAACAGAATGCCAAAAAGAGCAAAGACACAGAGAAATATATGCAAAAATGATGGGTCCAATTAAAACCCCAGGTGAAAATCTGAATACAAGAGACATATGTCAACTACCTGAAGATGAATTTAGGGCAACAGTGATAAACATACTTGTGGAAATCAAGAAAACAATAGAGAAAAAGAAAAAGAGAACAACAAAAAAGAGAGAAGAAATGAAGCAATATATCAAGAAAATAAAGAACATGATAGCTGAACCAAAGAACTCAACAGAGGGACTCAAGAATAGGATGGATGAAGCCGCCAATTAAATCAGTAAGCTAGAAGAGAGGGCAGAAGAATGTACTCAGGCAGATCAGCAAAAAGGAAAAAGAATGAAAAGAAATGAAGACAGCATTCAAGACCTGTGGGATAACATACATTGCCCAGCAACATTTCAGTTATATTCATGGCAAATTTATAAATTAAGAAAGTAAAGTCTCCGCTCAGTGGGTTCCACCCCTTAATAAGCAAGATGAAATAATTATACTGAATATGGAATGATAGACTCTTCTCATCTAGACAAAAATGTAATGCTTCATGGGCCTTATATTTCACCAAAGAAGATGGAATATAAACAACCAGAGAACATTTACATGTGGCTTATAAGTATATAAAACAGAGTATGGGCAGATATGGTTGTAGAAGAACTCCCTTCGAAAGAGATACTTTAAATATTTGTGCCAAGACCTGAAGTAGCTGGTAAAGGGGATCATGGAAGAGGGTGGGGGAAAAGAACACTGCCCCAGTGTTCACTGTTCCACACTCTGGGGGAGGAGAGAGAGCTCCATGTTAGAGAACAATAAGAGCAGCAGGAGAGGAAGGAAGGACCTTGTTTATGGCAAGGATTTGACCTGTTATCCTATGGGCAACGGGAGCCTTTAGAGAGATTTAAATACAGGGGAGGGGAGAGGGGAGAGAGAGAGAGAGAGAGAGAGAGAGAGAGAGAGAGAGAGAGAGAGAGAGAGAGAGAGAGAGAGATACTGAGGGCAACGAACTGGTTGGGAGGCTGAGACAATGATTTCAGAGCAAAACAACCCTGGACCAGGGTTGCAGAAGTAGGATAAATAGAGATTCAAGAGATATTTCAAAAGAACATTGAATAGAATTGGGTGATTGACAGGTGATTAAGGTAAAGAGAACAAAGAAGGAAAGAAGACATGACATTTCTTCCTTGAACAACATGGTAAAGATTGTCATTGAGATTAGGATACTAGAGAGGATAGCCAAATTTGAAGAAACATGGTGAATTCAATTTGGGCCATGTTTGTAGAGAAGTCAAATAGGTAGTTGGATAAATGTCTGGAGGTCAGGTAACCTTCTGATCTCTGCTGTTTTGTAGATGGCAAGATTAATACAGTCCATGAGGATTCTGAGAGCCAGTATTAATCCAACAGTCAACAACTTGACCCATTGCTCAGAGTGGGGAGCGTCAAGCTTTCCTAAAAGGAGAAGACTTAAGGGCCTTAACAGGTCTTCCATGTACCAAACAACAACCAAGCAATGATCTATCCTGGATTCTCTAAGAGCAGAAAATGCTCTGTCAAATCAAAGATCCATAGGACATTGTGAAATTGAATAATAGTATCTTCTATTTATTGAACCAATGCATCATGATAAACCCTAAAAATGGGGATAATCATGTCAGTTGTTGATATAACCCTCAGTTGATGTTGCCTACCTTTTGTTGTGCTGTTACTGTTGTATATAACCTCACTCAATCCTTAAGAAAACTATGAAGTATGTTTGAAGATCATCTGCATTTTATATATGAAGGAACTAAATTTCAGCAAAGTGAATTACTTGCCCAAGGTCATTCATCAAGGGGATTCAAATGACATGATGCAAATTCAGACTTATCTGACCCTAAGGCCATGATCCTAATACAGGTTACAAATTTCAAGAAAGTCAACCTGACAGAAATTCTTTTTCTTCCCCTGAGGCTTAAGAAACTATTTCCAAAGCAAAACAAAACAAAAAGAAATAAAAAAACCACAAATCACTCTATTAAACCTCCAATTATCTTTTTCATACTGTCATCTCACACTCAAAAATAGCAACTGGAAAGATGCCATTAGCAGAAAAAAGTCTATTTTCCAGTTACATTGTGGAATTGCCAAAAATCAAAGTTCTCCAGCCCACTACAGCATATGTTCCTATGGAGCCAAGGGCCAAAAACTAGTTTGTGTTACTTGTTTTTCAAACCCTCTCACACCGAGGGGCATTGTGGGTCAACAGACTATGTTCTCAGTACTTCAGTGCCGCGCTACGGAATAGTCACCTTAGCAAGTGACCTTGGGCAAGTGACTTAGTTTAAATTTTACTTTTCTCAGGTGTTCAAGGGGGCTTGTTATTATTTTCTACCCATTCAGGCTAACTTCTGCGTAGGGATGAATACAGACCAGACACTATTCTAAGCACATCATCTATATTAACTGATGTAATGCATGGGAAGGCTGAATTGAACTTATTATCCCCATTTCACAGAAGGATAAATAAGGCAGAGAGTTGCACAAGATCATATGAATAATGAAAGATCTGAGACTCACACCCAAGCAATCTTAAAATAACTCTCCACCAGACCATAGCACTTCTTCATGTTGGAACTTCTTCATTCTTCTTGAAGGTTAAAAGGAACAAGGTATATAAAGCATTTTGGGTGCCGTACCTGATACATGGTAAGTGGTTAGTTATTGTTATAACATTTTTATAGTAATCATCTTTTTAAAAAAGCAGAAGATAATGTTTAAAATGGAGGTATAACTACAACTCCAAAGTGCAGATCTCTATCCTTTGTAGAATTGGCTCATAAAAAATAAACACTATTTGCCAGAGAAGATCCTAAAACCCATCCTAGAGAGATGACTTTTTTTAAAACATCCTATTTACAAAAGCAGTTCAATAAATGGCAAGGGAGTTAAATGGTACTTCACACCAACCAACTGCCGAGGGAATTCCTCCATTAAAGTCCCCAAAACCATTCGGAACACAGTCAGCAGGGGATCGTCAGCACACTCATCCTTGCCGCCTCTGCCTCCCTACCTGACGAACTTCAGAAATTGCTGCATCCTTTTTAAAAAGAAGAAAATAAAACTAATTAGAAAAGGCTGACATTGCAATGGGAAGCCTGCTTTTAGTACTAAACTCACGCAAAAGCAATAAGGGAGATTGCAAGGTTGTGAGTGGAGGTTTTGAGTGTCTTCCCAGAGCAGGCGCCTCTTGAAAACCTAATGACACATGCTTAGAGGGGCCTTCCCCCACAGCCCCATTTAAGTGAGTCCTCCCTCTCACGTTGTTTCTCCCCATCTTGAAACACAGTCCTTAATTGTCCCAGGTAGCTCGTTTTTTTCTTCTTACACACACACACACACACACACACACACACACATTTTCACCAAAATGTCCCCAAGACCACTAGTTGCTCAAGAAAAATCTGTTGGATAAGTGAGATTAAAAAGTCCAATTTCTATTTATATGTCATCACTGCAAAACATTTCAGGGTATTCAAAAGCACACTCAGCAATAACTACACAATTCCCTCTCCTCTCCTACTCCCTTGCACAGTGATGCTTTGCCCCTAAAATCCGGTGAGACCTTCTATTCACTGAATTGGTAGCAGGATAATGAACTTAACAAAAGCTAAGTACCATGTGTGTGCTCAGTGGATGTTACCTGTAACATTGCTGCTATTTGGGCCACCCCCTTACCCTAATAAAAGCCCCAGGGCCTGGCAGAGTCTCCTCGCTATGTTTTCTGAAGGTGTCTGATCAGCAAGGCCCACTGTCCAGGCCTGCACCGGCATCTTGGAAGTCTGTAGCTTGATGAGGTGGGTTATTTGACCCCTTAGGACCTCACGTTAATTCAGTAATAGAACCCCTTCAAAGAGCCACAGTGAGGGTTAGGTGAATAGTTTTGTTTAATAAATGTCATGGCCTTTTCTTAGCTGTGTCTTCAAATGGAAATGAACTCCTAAGAGGGACCTGCAAGCACAGTGAAAGTTGTTGAAAGAAGGAAACAGCATGAGAAAACAGGCTTTGCCACAGAAAGTTCATTTCACTTCCATTGATTCTAACTTTTTCTGACTTTGTTCCCAGTCACAAGCCTCTAACCAAATATCTATATTTAAAAAGGTAAGAATACCAAGAAGAAGATAAATTGTCCCTAAGACAACTACGATGAAGGCCAGACTGAACTGCTGGCAAGTGACGAGGAGATTTGCTTTAGAGGAGAAAGAGGGAAATCAGATTGCCCTTAAAGGGTGACCAGAAACTCCCCATAAGCAATGTGACTCACCCTGAACTGTCCCAGTGAATTTTTTCATGATTTTCATGTAAAAGATGGGAGAATATTCATACAGGCTCTTTCTCAGGAGTCAATTTCAGTACTGCGAGCATTTCCCCACCACAGCCACCACCTTCCTACCACACCTACTCCATCCCCAAAGTACTGGGGAAAAGTGCATTCTGGAACAAGTGTGTGCTTGGAGTCACATAGGCCTGGACTTATGTTCCAACTCAGCCACTTACCACTTGAAGGCCTTCAGTAATTGAACTTTTCTGCCAGTCTCAGTTGTCCTCATCTGTAAAATAAAGAAAATACGACTGTTCTCAAGGTATTATGAGGACTACAGATTCTATAGCTAAATTACAAACACATAGTAGTTATTCCGTAAACAGGAAATATCACTATGTAATATGAACTACAAGAGTTGAAAAGAAGAGTAAAGTAATGGAGGTGAGAAAAATCAAGGTACAACAAAGGAAGCAAGAAATCAAAATGAGAGACCTGATTGCTGAAAGAATTTCAGCTTGTTCATTACTGCTGTGAAATAAATGATAATGTAGGGATGATTAGAAGGCAATTTTATGTAATACAAAAATGACTTATTCATTAGTACAGCACAGAGCAAGAGATGAGAACTGACGTGCACAGGAGGTCAATTTCAGATATCATTTCCAGCATCAGAACAGGTTTCCTGTCGCATGTCACATCTCACAACAGGCTGATCCCAGCCTTCCCTGTGCACATCTTTGCTCACCAAGAGACATGGGAAGGAAAGTCCTTCTCTTTCACAAAGTGATAGCAACAATTAAAATGTCATAAAAATGATGAATTATCACTATTTCTTTGGCGACCGGGTTATTTTAATTTTTCAATTTTTCTTCCCTGACCTTTGAGATCCTTGTAATCAGCTACAGACTAAATCCTAAGCATACATGAAATTCATTAATTTCTCATTATTTAATTCCATTATCAAGTTCCCCTTTTCCTTGGAGATATAAATAGGAAGGTATTAGAGCCAAATGGCAAAGAGGGGGCTTGACTGTGCTGTCAAACTCCTTCTGGAATCCCAGGAAGCTCTATTCTCAATGAATACTATTTCTTCCTTCTTCCTTTCTGCCTACTCCCTGCATCTTCCCCCTCCCTCCCATCATACTTGCTACTCTCCTGCCAAGAAAGCCAGCTTGCGTATCAGGATTCTCTAAAGAGAGCCAGGCTGAGCACCACGATGACAAAAGAAGTAGATGGAGAATCAGCATCCACTCCTGCCCCGTGCAGGCCTTCATCCTAGACTCTGGGAGATGTGGATGGCCCACCAGACACTTGCAATCTACTTCTTCTAGTAGTGAAGTCTATGTCCTTGCTTAACCCAGAACACAGGATCCCACCATCCGACCCCAAGACTCACTTCCAGGCCCATCTTTCAGCCCTTTTGCTACCTCCAGACAGACTAGAATCCAGAGCAATTTCCAACTCCTGGTCCCTTCCATGAAGCTGTGCTACAGCGGAAAAGACTGTGAGGTGAAGCTGAGTTTGAATCTAGCACTAGTGTTTACAAAATATGTGACTTGGGCAAATTTCTTATCCCTTCTGGATCTCAGTTTCCTTATTTACAAAATAAGGGTAATAATTCCTTTTTCATAGGATCACATGACGGTTACATAAGAGATGAACATGGCAAGTGCCTGACAGGTGAATGACAGAAAATTCCCTAGGTGCCCATTGCACCACACTAAGTTAGATGTGGGGAGGAACAAAGAAGACAGAAAGAAGCTCCTTGTGAAAAGAATTTTTCCCCATATGAATATGCCAATAAGATATTCACTTGTGTCAACAATCTCTTATTATAAATGCAAATCACCTCGACAAGCATTAAGCTTATCAATTCCCATCTTCATATAAATTATTTAAATGAGATCAGTACCTTCCAGAGTATGAGATTTCAGTGCTCTGATTATGCTGAAGAGGGGCAGGGTTATTTTTAAAATCTTTTTAGGAAAGAAGCTGATGGCAAGGAAGAACATTGGATACAGAATGCAGCAACTGGATGGCTCAAGGTCAGGGCCAGGTTGGAATAAAGAGAGAAGAGGGTAAAGGAAATAAAAGGATCCTGAAAGGGAAGCAGAAGGCCATCACATACAAACTTGTCCCATTTTGTCACTGAGCGTTTGGCTCTGACGGCAGCTGGAATGTCACTGACAATCACCCAGCCTGCTGCCTCTGGCTACTCACAGTGGATTGAGACATCCAGACACATTTGTCAGACTTCCTTGTCAGCTTGCCCCAGTTCAGCCAGACTTCTTAATACACTCTTTCCACTCCTATTCAGTCCCAGTAACCTCACACACAAAACCCTTCTTTGTTCCCTACTAATATGGCAAAGAAAGGATGGAAAAAGAAATAAGAGAAAGGACAAAGAGAGATGAGCACATATAAATAAGTATTTCATAATCCTCCATCCTCTCCCCTGCCCTCCTGGAAGTACAATACTTCCAAACCAAAGGATTGTAGGAATCTACCCATCCCCATTACTCATTTTCTATTTAGCATCTTATATGCATATGGCATTTCATGTGTTTTTCAAAATATTTGATTTTTATAACAGACCTGTGAACAGATTGTGACCAGATTAGGCAGGACTATGCCCATTTTTAAAAATGAGGAGACTTCAGTGCAAAAATATTGGCCCTTTACCAAATCCAACTACTAGTTAGGACACAGGCCATGTTGTAATCCGAGTCTCTTGACTCTTCATTCCAGAATAGGGGGTCAGGATTCAACTTTTACATGAGGCCTTTAAATCACTCTGTCGCAGACCATCTCCACCTATGAGGGTCTGTGGTCAGGAGGAAGGAAGGTGCTTCAAGTTTCAAACCTTCCTCCACCAGAAAGTACTCGTGAAGTTTTAAGGCCCTCACTGTGCAATCCTTAATTTTCTCATCTATCATACGAGGCAGGTGTGGATAATCTTCTGACAATAAAGAGCATGTACGATAAGTAGGTATCAATTTCATAACTGTCTCTGCACAATATCATTCCTCTATTACATCTTATCAAATGTTCTGAGACTCTGAAAAACCTGAAATAACCTTAAATATAGGCAGCATAGGAAGCCACAGTGAGATCCATCTATTCCCATTCAAGGACCAATCTGGCAGCTACCACACACCCTAAGGAGTAAACAAGTGTCCGTTCGTCATTCTCAGTCCTCATACCAGGCAAGCAGTTACCAGCAATATGCGTCAAACTTGGAGAAGATTCTGAAAGCAGACTCGGGAGCCCTACGGGCAGGGAATTTGGGGTTTAAGATACTAAAAAAAGGTCTAAAAGGCGCATACTAGGTGGGCACATCTATTTAGCCCTCCAAGGAGAAGTGTTGCAGATGGGCCGGGATGACACCACAGGCCCAGGGCAGAAGTCCAGTGACTCAGGTCTTGAGGCAATTCTGCCCGTGATTACTCGTTCTTTTCCGCCTCCAGGTGTCTGCTCCCAGTTCCCATTGTTGATAAAGTCCACTCATTATGATTTCTTAACCTTTAATGCAAATAAAAATAAAGAAGGTGCATTTTTTTAATGTAATGATTTCCAACCTTGCTTTTGTGAGAATTCTTACATCACTTTGAAAGAAAAGGTAAGGCACTCTCACAAATCACTTGACCATGTTTCAAATTAATCTTAACTTAAATGATAAAATGCTTGTTCATAAACTCCAAAAGATAGAATCAACCCAAATCAACAGATACATGGATAGACACAATGTGATATATGCATACAATGAATATTATTCAGCCATAAAAAGTAATGAAATTCTAATACAAGCCATAATATGGATGAACTCTGCGAACATTATACAAGGTGAGATAAGTTAGACACAAAAGGACAAATATTACATGACTCCACATATATGAAGCACCTAGAATAAGCAAATTCACAGTAACAGAGAATAAAATAGGATTGCCGGGGCTAGGACAAGAGGGAGAATAGAGAAGTGTTATTTAATGAATACAGAGTTTCTGCTTAGAATACAAAAGTTTCTAGAAATGAATAGAGTTAATGGCTGTATAATAGTTTAAATTAATAATACTGAATTCTATACCAAAATCTTGTTCAAATGGTAACTATTACATTTGTTTCCAATATAAAATGCTATTGAACACCCTCAAGTTTTCCTGGAGGGGAAGGATAGAGAAGACAAAGCCCAAAAAGCATTTCCAATAATAGCGTCACCTCTAAAAAGGCTGGAGACAGTTCTCTAAGGAAAGTTGTATATTTCAGCATCACCCAAGTATCGTGACTTCTTAATTGTACCTCATCCCTTATCAAAAGTCTTGTTTAAATAAATTAGATTTTCCTCCTTCACTCTTCTGTACCATAATTCAACATTATTGCTTAGTCCTAGACGACAGAATTAATATAATACTCTTAATCACACATAACAGTAGAATTAGCCATGGGGTACAGCTCTTTTTAATGTTCAGCTTTTGCAACTTTTAAAATTAAATGAACCCCCTCTACCCATGCTCATTCTCATTAGGTACAGAAATTTCCACTGGCACTCAGAAAGTGGTGACATATTATGGATGTGATCGCTGAAGCAATTATCTCTTTGTTACTTTAAAATGGCCGCACACCATTTTTAGCCAGGTCTTCACTGCCAGAGCAGGAAACGAGGTCATTATCTAATTAATTTTTATCTCAATTATCCGAGCAGCTGCCTGAATTCTGATTTCCATTTGTCGCTGGGAATAAGACAGAATTGGAGGAGCCAGATATGACCAGAGTAGACTCAGAAAACTTTTTATAACACTGCATGAATTCTCTCTTCAGGAAGCATGTTCATGGCCTGTCTCTCCTCTATACTTACCCTCTTAAATGTGTTCCTCAGAGCATGGCCCACAGTCTTCTAACATCAGCCTCACACAGGAGCCTTAAGAGAAATGTACCCATGTGGACAGCACCACCCAGACTTGCTGCAGGAGAAATTCTAAAATGACATGTTAGATTCCAGTGGCTGCTGTCACAGATCGCCACAGATCGCCACAGACCTGGTTGCTTGAAACAACAGAAATTAGTCAATCTCTCACCATTGTAGGGGACAGATGTCCAAAATCTGTTTCACTGAGTTGACCTCAGGTGTTAGCAGAGTCATGCTCCCTCTAGACTCTCAGGAAAAGAATCCCTTGCTGCTTGTAGCTGCTAGTAACTGTTGGCATTCCCTGAATACAGCCAATCTTTGCCTCCATCTTCACACAGCCTTCTTCATTTCTTACATGTCAGACTTCTCTCTCTGCCTCTCTTAAAGACCTTTGTGATGGCATAATCCAAAGCAATCTCATATCAGGATCCTTAATTTTAAAGCACATCTGCAAAGACCTTTTTCTAAATAAAGTAACATTTCTAGGTTCCAAGGATTAGGATATGGGTATCTTTTGGAGAGCCATTTTCTGACCTACAATGGCCCTGCCTCTAGAAAGTTTTACTTTGACATAATTGGGATATAACCAAACTATAGAAACTAATCTGTATAAATATCATCTTCAGATACAAATTTAATAAATTTAACAAAAGGCCATCCTTCAAAACCTATTTTTGGCAAAGAAGCATTGCTGTTTCAAAGACCGCTCTGTGACCCAAACCCAAGAACTACTAAGTTTCTTCCTATTAGCAACTTGTAGACAGTCCTTACTCACCTTGGATTTTCATGCTCCACACCAGACCTGTAGGATCCAAGTCACCAAAGTAGGGTCTGGGAATTTGTTTGTTTGTTTTTTCTAACAAGCACATACTGGTGATTATACTGGTAATTCTAACAACAGACACATTTGAGAAACACTCAGATAAGCAGTCCTCATCTCTCACTGCACATTAGAATAATTTGGGGAAATTTTTAAAATACTGAATTCCAGGTCCACCCAGACCAATTCAATATGATTCTCTTGAGGAGGGTATTTCCCAACACTCCCTGGATGATTTTAATGTGCAGCTAGGCTTAAGAATCATTGATTTTACCTCTTCAGGGCCAGTTAAGTAAATTAAAGGGAATTTAACAGATCCAGGTGAGTCACCCATTTAACTAAGCCTATCCAGCCTGCTTCCCTGCAGAAAATGACCAAAGAGGCCCTCTTCACATAATGGGCTGGCTATATATATGAAGCACTGGGCAATTATGAAAATACTTCAGAAAATCTGCCTCATAGGAGTTCCCACCCTAACCATGAAAACCCATGCAGAAATGACATTCACCACCCACTCATGAGCATCCTACAAAGAAGAAAGCCATGCCTCAGCAATCCTCTTACTCACCCCAAATTTCATCCTTCCTTATGAAGGGGAATAGTCTCTTCTTCACTTCTTTCCCATTTCTCTTCCACCCTCCACACTTTTCCTTCTAGCCCCATAATATCAAAGTGATAGAATTAAAGGAAAAAATCTCCATGTTTTATTTAATAAAAGTGCAGCTTACCCCCATGGTTTTAGATGTCTGAAAAGCTTACATCTTTGCTACTTCCCACGGAGCGTTAGTGTTACCTAGTCCAGGAGCCCAGAGGTAGAAAATGTAACAACTTAAGTCAACAGTTAGGCAAAAATTAGCAGAACAGGGAACAGGAAACCAGATGAGAGAGCTCTTCTTGGTATAGGGAAGAATTTGTGCTCAGTGGAAAACTATGCATTATCTGTAGCCCGCTCATCTACATTATCTGAGTCTTGAGTTTATGGGGGCTGTTCTTCAACGTTGTAACGTTTAGATAACTGATAACAAAGCAATGTAATCCTTCACTACAGACAAGCCAATTCTCTTCCATCCAGTAGAAGTTCAAATGGCCCGCACCCCATTCAGTTAAAAAAAGTTTTGCCACCATTTGCACATTTATGAAACTCCCCTTTACTCCATATTAATGCGGGCTTTTTAAATGTTTTTCTTCGAGCAAGTTATAGCATCGAGGATTCAATAAAATCTTTAATATGTTCATTTATACCCATGTAATGATTTTTCCCCTTTTTGAAAATTAACATTGACCACTTTAGATGTCAAGGAAAACAAGACTAATCATGACCGCATAAAATAACCAGGCGACCTCAAAAGATCTTGCCTTTGAGAGCAAGCCTTCCAGAATATCACAAGTACAATGGTCCCACAGTTGTCCATTCCTGGTTCCTTCTTATTTAGCAAAGGACCAATTCACACCTGTGAAGCTGTTCTTCGCCCGAGAAGCTGAATTCAGGTGCAGAAGTGCTGTGAGAGATTCTTCTCCCTAACACTCTTTTTCAGATAAAATTCTGACTTCTCAAACCAGCTATCTCCTCCAAGTATTTGTAAATGTCCACTCACCCCAACTTGGTGGTTTAGAAAGGGTATCAAAAACAATTGTCAGTGGTATTTATTTCCCAAGTCCCCAAGAATGGTGTAGGTAATGTGAGAGGGTAGGCAGTTTCCCACTAGCTATGGGGAAAATTACAAAGCGATCTTAATTGCATCTAAATAATAAATGACATCACTTTGATAAACTGTTATATTTAAACATGGTTCTATTTATCTTATGGTCATCAAAATTTCAATTATTTTATTAAGATAGAAAATCCTAAAACATCATTACTTTTACCTTTACCTTTTTGAAATAATGTGTTCTCCCACACATTTTGTATAGTTGCTTTGACCTCAATTCTCTCAGTCTCTAAGGTTAATTTTACTGGTTTTCCCATGATTCTCTACCCTGGACCTGGCAATTACCCCAATTATCTTTACCTCCAAAGTCAATATGTCAAGCACATAGCTCTTCATGTCAATTTCTTTTCCCAAGTGATTAAAATACTCTCACAACATTTTTTTCTTCAACCTTATTGATACAACGTCTACCTGGTTATCCACCTTCTCCTTATCCACTGGAGTATCTCTGTTCTTGCCCCATACAATATCTCATTTTTAATAGTAATATCTATTATTTCTTTTGTTCACAATGCTATATTCATTTTAGGATACTGAAATTGCATCTCAATCCATATTTCACACCACACCCACAGTCTTTTACCACATGACTTTCCCTCTTTCTTTCTCTCCCACCTCCCATCTCCCTGGCAGCCATCATCTTGTCTCCTGTGAGTTTTTTGCTGGAGTTTATCTATTGTTTCGTTATATTCCACATGAGTGAAATCATCCTGTACTTCTCTTTTTCTTTGTAATTTATTTCACTTAACTTAATCCCTTCCAACTCCACAATTCCATACAGATTATTGCAAAGGGTACTGTTTCCTTTTTTTTTCTTTTTTAGTAGTTGTATAGAATTCCAATACCACAACTTCTTTATCCAGTCATCTGTTGATGGGCATTTAGGTTGTTTCCATGTCTTGGCTATTGTGTACTGTGCTGCTATGAACATAGAGGTGCAGATAGAGATTTTGTACCCTCTGGATAGATGCCTAAGAGTGGGATCAAATGGTAGATCCATCTTTATTTGTTTGAGGAGTCTCCATACTTTTTTCCAAAGAGATTGTACCGGTTTGCATGCTCATTCAGCAGTATAAAAGTGTTCGTTTTTCTCCATACCCCCTCCAATACCTGCTGTTTTCAACCTTTTTTGCTATAGGTCATTCTCACTGTTGTGAGGTGGTATCTCTTTAGTTTTTATTTGCATATTTCTGATGATAAGTGATATAAAACATTTTTTCAGGTGTCTGTAGGACATCTGTATGCTTTCTTTAGATAGGTGCCTATTCAGTTCTTTTGCCATTTTTTCAGTGGGTCATTGCCTTTTTGTTGTTGAGGTACATAAGCTCTTTATACATTTTGGATTAAGCTCTTATCTGATGTATGTTTGTGAATATCATCTCCAAATTCAAGGGCTAACTTTTTGTTTTAGTGGCAGTTTCTTTTGCTATGCAGAAGCTTTTCAGTTTGATGCAGTCCCAATTGCTTAATTTTACTTTGACCTCTTTTGCTACAGCTGCTCCTTCTCCAAAGTTCTCTTTGAGATGAAGTTCATAGAGTCTTTTAAACACATTTTCTTCTAAATATTTTGTGGTTTCAGGACTTATGTCCGTGTCTTTGACCCATTTTGAGTTAACTTTGTGTATGGCAATAATAAGTAAACTAGTTTTTCATTTTTTTGGCAGGCGTCTTTCCAGTTTTTCCAACACTATTTGGTAAATTCACTTTCCTTACTCCATTGCATGCTCTTGGCACCTTTGTCATAGATTAACTGTACATATATGTGTGGCTTTGTTTCTGGGCTCTCAATTTTATTCCACTTATCAGTGTGTCTGTCTGTTTTTGTTCCAGTACCATATTGTTTTGATGATGATTGCTCTGTAATATAGTTTAAGGTCAGAAAGTATGATCCCCTGCTTTTTTTTTCTCTTAAGATAGCTCTGACTGCTTGAGACCTTTTGTGATTCCATACAAACTTCAACATTGTTTTCTCCATTTCTTTGAATAATGTTCCTGGAACTTATGGTGGGAATGCATTAAACCTATATATTGCTTTGGATAAAATGACCACTTTTATTATGTTAATTATTCTAATCCAGGAACAGAATTTTTTTCTATTTTTTTGTGTCTTCTATTTCTTTTGACAAGGTGTTATCGCTTTCATTATAGAGGTCTTTCACCTCCTTTGTTAAGTTTATTCCAAGGTATTTGATCTTTCTTGGTGCTATTATGAATGGAATGTCTTAACTAATTTTTCCTTGACTTCACTATTTGCATATAGGAATGCTACTAATTTTTATGTATTGATTTTATATCCTGCCACTTTGCTGTATTCATTTGTTGTCTTTAGCAGTTTTTTCATTGAGTCTTCAGGATTTTCAGGTACAATATTATCTCCAAATAAACATAGTTTTACTTATTTTTCTCCAATTTGGATTTCTTTAAAGTCCTTTTCTTGCTTTATTGTTCTGGTCAAGACTTCCAGAACTATGCTGAATAGTAGTGGTGATAGTGGGCAGCCTTGTCTTGTCCCAGATCTTAGGGAAAAGACTCTCAGTTTCTCATCACTAATTATGTTGTTGGCTGTGGGTTTGTCATATTTGCATTTATTATGTTGAGGTATGTGCCTGATATCCCTATTTTGGTGAAGGTGTCTTATTATGAACGAGAGTTGAATTTTTTTTTAATATAGGAAAGCTGCAAGTAGGAAGGAAGGCAAGTAGGCAGGCAGGCAGCAAGAGAGAGGAGGAAGAAACACCTTATTTTTTATTTTTATTTAGTTGTTCACATTGGTTGTTTACCCCACCCAACCCCAGGCCTGCATTCTTTCAGAGGTGATTGACTTAACTGTTAATCCACTAGGGTATGCCTGGTGTTGAATCTTGTCAAATACTTTTCTACAACTATTGAGATCATCATGTGGTTTTTGATTTTCACTTTGTTGAGGTGCTGTATTACACTGATTGATTGTATATGATGAACTGTCCTTGCATCCCTGTATAAATCTCACATGATGATGGTATAAAGTTTTTATGATGTGCTATTAAATTGTATTTGCCAGGATTTTGTTGAGGACATTTGCATCTATCTTCATCAGTGATATTGATCTGCAGCTTTCTTTTTTGGTGCTGTCTTTGTCTAATTTTGGAATCAGGGTAATATTGGCCCCAAAGAATGTATTAGGGAGTTTTCCCTCCTATTCAACTTTGTGGAAGAGTTTAAGGAGGATAAAGATTGGTTCTTCTTTCATTGTTAGATAGAACTCACTAGTGAAGCCATCTGAACCTGGGCTCTTGTTTTGAGGAAGATTGTTTTTTAATTACTGCTTCAATTTCTGTGCTTATGATTGGATTGTTTAAGCTGTCTTTGTCCTTCCTCTTGATTCAGTTGTGAGAGGTTGTAGAATTCTAGAAATCTGTTGATTTCATAAAAATTGACAAATTTGTTAGCATCTAGGTATTCATACTAGTCGCTCATGATCCTTTGTATTTCTGTGATGTCAATTGTAATCTCACCTCTTTCATTCCTGACTTTTAGTATTAGGGTTTTCTCTTTTTCAGTGAGTCTAACTAGGGGTTTATTGATTTTGTTAATTTTTTTTCAGAGAACAAACTCTTGGATACATTGATCATTTGAATGGTCTTTTTGTTTTCAATTTCATTTATTTCTGTTCTAATCTTTATTATTTCCTTTCTTCTGCTGAGTTTTGGTTTAAATTGTTCTTCCCTTTCTAGTTCACTCAGATGTGAAGTTAGGGATTTAATTTGGGCTCTCTCTTGGGTTTTAATGTGTACTTGTATAACTATAAAGTGTCTTCTCAGAACTACTTTTGCTGAATCCCATAAATTCTGGTAGGCTGTCACTTCATTTTCATTTGTTTCCAGAAAAGTCTTAATTTCACTGATGATACACGGGTTGTTCAGAAGTATGTTTTTAGTCTCCACATCTTTGTGGTTCTTTGGTTCATTTATAGTTTCAACCTTTGTGGTCAGAAAGATGCTTTCTATAAATTCAATCTTGCTAATTTTTCTGTGATTGTTTTGTGTCCTAGTATATGGTCTATCCTTGAGAATGTACATTTGAAAAGAATACATACCTTTTTTGTTGAGGTAGAACACATATGATCTATAGCTTCAATTAGGGCTCTTATATTTTGATTTTTCTGCTTGTATAATTCATTGATGAAAGTAGAGTGTTGAAATCCCTGCTAATTTTGTGTTACTTTCAATTTCTACCTTAGGTTCTGTCAATATTTATTTTATATTTTTAGATGGTCCTGCACTGGGTTCCTAATGTTTATGATAATTATTTCTTCCTAATGGATTAGTCTTTGACCATTATGTGGTGTCCATCTTTGTCTTGTGATACCCTTTATAGTTGGAAATTTGTCTTGTCTGATATTAGTATTGCAGTTCCTGATTTCCTATCATTACTGGTGCTTTCATATATTTTTCTGTAGCCCTTGATTTTTAACCTATGCTTATCTTTGGATCTGAAATGAGTTTCTTATAGGCATAATATTGATAGGTCCTATTTTTTTATTCATCCAGTCACTCTATGCCTTTTGATTGGTGAGTTCAGTCCAATCAGTTAGGATGATGATTGAAATGTAGGGCTTTAATCTTATCATGAGTCCTTGTTATTTATTGTTTTTCCATGTCTGTTGCTTCATTTTCATTTTCTTTTTTTTTAGGTTTTCTTTTTCCTTCAGATGATTTTCATTTTCTACTGTATCAGTTTTGTCTAATTCTCAGCTATGTATTTAGGATTGGGCTTTGTGTCTGTCCCATGGATTGTTTCTAACTGTACTGCTCTATATAATCTTTTGAGAGCTGATGTCATATCATATTTATATATTTGTATAGGTCACATGTTTTTCTGTGCCCCTTTAGTGTTTTGTTGTTGTTGTTGTTGTTGTTGTTGTTGTTCTGTTCTGTTGGTCTCTTTATTTATTTCTGTTTTTGCTTTCCTATTTATAGCCATTCTCAAGATTTGGTTAATCTTTGTTTTTGTTGTCCCTATTGCAGGGTCCCTTTCAAGATTTCTTGAATGGCAAGCTTGGTGAAAGAAAAATCCATTAACTTTTGTTTGTCATTAAAGACCTTTTTATTTTTCAGCATATTTGAATAATTATGCAGGGTAGAATATTCTTGGCTGATAGTTTTTGTTTTGTGACAGATATGGGCAATTCTCTGCTATTACTTCTTTAAATGGGCTTTCTACTTCTTTCTCCCTCTCCTCTCTTTCCAGGACACCTATTATACTTACATTTGTTCTTCTCATAGTGTTTGATATTTCTTGTATTTTCATTTTCCTCAATTCTTGTTTCCCTCTCCTCTTCCATGAGGGTGACCTCTGTTATCTTGTCTTCAATTTCTGATACTAACTCCTCTGTGAGATGGAGTCTATTTATGTAGCCTTCCATGTTTATCTCAATTCCTTGACTGGGTCTTTCATCCCTCACAATTCTTCTGGGACTTTCTTCATGGCCTCAGTCTCCTTGGTGACATATTCCCTTTGATCTGTCTTCTGAGGTCTTACAATTGCCTTTGGATAGCTGTTTGTGCCTCCTGCATGTGCCTCCTGCATCTCATTCAGCTTTTTTGTAGCTATCATCTTGAACTCTTTATCTGTTAGGTTGTTGCCAATTCATATCATTGGCAGGTGATCTCCTGTCATCTCCCTCTTTAGGGGCCATTTGTGGTTTTATTTTTGGTAACTTAGATTTTGACATTGCTTTCTTTTCTGCATTGAACAGAGCACTGTGGGTTTCTTTTTCTTTTATTTTAGATTTCTTCCTACCTATGTGATGATGTGGCAGGTGCTAGCACCTTGATTTCAGTGAGGTGGGGAGGGTTCTGCTTTCTAGGATGCCCTCTTGTGGTGGGCCACTGATGCTCTTTCAGGTGGTGCTTGCAGGCTTCACAGCTCTATAGTTAATAGGCAGTCTAGGTGCAGTCTGGGAATACATCTCTCAGGTAGTCCAATTATGTATTTAAGGATCTCTGGATCTGGCTCTGGCTTGAGGCACCGTGGGTGCCCACAGGACCTGAAGCCTAGCAGCAGTTGGGACAGGTTGGGGTCGATGTCCCACAGGTCCAGAGACCTAGTGAGTACTAGTTCCATTTGTGGTCAGATTACAGGTCAATGGATCTGAAGCCTAGCATATGCTGGCTATTAAATATGGAAGGGTGGGGCCTAGGGGTCAATGGCCTGTGGGTCCCTAGAACCCGAAGCCTAGCAAGTGCTATTTCCAAGCCGTGGCAATGTAGGGGCAAGGGGTTTGGGTACCTGAAGCTGGGCCAGTGCTGTGAGGCTGGGTGGGCAAAGGTCCTGGTGGGCTGTGATCCTGGATCCCCAGAAGCAGACACATAGGTTTGCTGGAGCCAAGCAAGCACTGTGAAGCTGAGCAGGCCACGATATCTCATTCTTGTCTTCACTTTTCTCCTTTGATTTCATTACACACTGTTTTAAATAATATTTTTGTAAATATCCTATACTCCCATGCCCTTTTATGTTTAAATCTCACTTTTCTGGCAAAACTCAAAATCCAGATGAAACCAACTATTACTTTCTTGTAAGCCTGCACTGGGGCATTTTAGGTCTACTGAGAAAATCTCACATCATGACAACTGGTACCACTATAAACCTACAGTGTTACCCCATGACCTCATTACATGACTACAGATGATTCCCTCCCCACCATACTCCTATTGAAACATTCTCTCTTCTCCTCTCCCTTTCTGACTCTATCAAATGCCCTTACTCTAAGAAAATTCAATGTCACACAACAGAAGTCTTCAGATGGGAATTTCCTCAGACTTTACTATCAAACATTCACACCCACTATAGGTTTATATATCTTCTGTTCTCTACCCCTGTCAGTAAAGACCCATTGCTCTGTTCTGGATACACACACATACACACAAACCAACTCAGTCACTGCTCTGCTCATCTGTATCTTTGACTTTCTCAAATCTATTAGGATACTTCTCGTCTGCAGACAAACATTAAGTTTTTCCCTAATTTCAAAACAGAAACAAAAACTTTCTCAATTTTCATTCTCATCTCCATATATTTCCCACCCCGATTCACAGCAAAACTTCTTCCAACATTCTTTTCCTTTGATTTACCCCAAACTCCTAATTTTCCTACTGCATTTATACTCTTCAGTTCTCTTAACTACTCATTTATCTATTCCAGCCTTTATCTGTGGAGCTTCCCCAAAGTTTGCTATCAATCAACCTTCTCTCCTTGCTTGATTTTTCATCCATGTTCTTGATTCTGAGGACCAGCTATACTGGTGACTCTAATTTAGAACTTCTAACTCTGACCCTCTTATAAGCTCAAACTGTAAATCAAGTTCTAGATCATCATCCTTCTTCTAATCATCAAATTTTTAAAATGTGATCTATTTCCATGTTTCCTATCTCAATGACTACCAATCTGATTAGACAAAACAAATTTTCAAGTCCAGATATCTCCGTCTTCTGCTTCCATCTCCAACCAACATATACATTTTATCACCAAGTCCGGCAATTTTTTGCTTCTTGTTTACATGTCAAACCTTTCCACAGTTTTCCATCTCTAATTCAAACTGCCACCAGGCCTTATATGGACTCCTGCTTGATGATTAACCACTCCCTACAATGGCATGCACTTTCACAGTAAATCAGTCAAATAAAAAGGCCTATAAAAAACAAGACATGATGGATTGACCAAGGTAGAAGTGTCTATTCATTCAACTAATATTTCTGTGTTTCTCTACTCTAACCTAGGCACTATGTTAAGTAATAAAGAAAAATGGTTAGAGACCTCCTCAAAAAATTCACAATCTAGACAGTGGTAGAAGCAAGCCTTCAGTCAATAGCAATAATACTAGGCAGACTAAAAATAATCCCATAAGCAAAATGGATACTCTTCCTGGCCCAGATGGTAAATACAGTTCAGAGAAAGGAGAAATCGAATTCCAGTTAGATATTTAGGAGACGCTTTGTGAAGGAGATGGGGGGAACATATGGAGACAGGCTATTCCAGGAAATGGTAGCCTTCTAAAGAAAATAGAAGCCAAAAATTACAGGGAAAAATGACTCGATCTGGCCAAGCACAGACTAACAAGGCATGGAACTGGAATGGAAGACTGTTGGAATTCCATTGTTAGAAATTCACTGATACATGGAAAGAGATTCAGGATGCTTCTTCCAAAGAGTCTTTGCTTTAGCTGAAATTTTCTTTTTAGTTACTCACCTAACATGAGGGAAACCTCTAGGCCTATAACCCTCCCTGCAGACTTGGGAATGAATAGGAAAATAATCTTGTTGGTGATATGTATACAATAAATTTTCTATAATTCCTAATCGTGTGCTTTAAAAGGAGATGTGCCTACATTTAATATATTCTCAGATCAGCACTATATTTATATTGGTACCTAAAAATCCAGTTATAATGCTTAACAGGTCAACATTGCTCATTCCTTCATGTAAATAACTGTGATTGACCTCTACTTTGTTTTCTCAGAAGAAACACATTAAACTTCTCCTTTAAAATCCTTAGGCACATGAACTGATATAGTTGTCTGAGTAATTTATATTTACAGCAGAAGAGACACCACAGTAATCACACCACAGAAGAGACACCACAGTAATCAGAAGAGAACAGTATATTTGAGCTTCTGGATGGTTTGTCTTATTATTTTAACTCCTGGTCCAAAGATGGGGGGTGGGGGGATGGGGAGATACATGTACAGAAAAAAATACGGCACAGTACAGAGAGGAAGAAAGGTAAGCAACTAAACAGCAGTGTGTCACCACATCCCTTCCCTCACCAGTGGCAGACATAACCAATCGATCATAATATTCTTTCCCACAAAATCCATCAATGACCTCAAATCATTGAATTTACCCCTCCAAGTAAATAATGATAACCAAAGTTGGCACAAAGAGGAAAACTCTTTTCTGTTCTTAGAATGGACTTCACTGGGGTTGTGGCAACTCATATATGTCAATGTATTAGAGAATACTTTGAAAACTGTGGGGTTCTATAAAGGTGAATTATTCTCCAGATTGGAAGTGTTACTGCTTATCACTTCCAGAATGCTCCATGTGCCCAGAATACATTCCTTGTCATTGCTCAGCTGCCTATAGGGTCAGACATGAATATAAGCTACAGGAGGAACTTGGCATCTCTGTGTTGTTCTTTGTGCTCTTTTCATCTGTCCTTCCTTGTGCTGATAGATAGCATCTGGACTATTCAGATTTTTTTCTTTAGTATAATTGCCCTGACAGCTCAGAATGACTCCTGTCCAGCCAAACAGCTCATGGAGCTAAGACCTTGCAGCCTGCCTGCCTGAAGCCACTGGTCCTGCCCGTTCAGTTGTTAACCCTCAGTCCTTAGAGGTTTATAACACAAATGCAAAATACAAGTGTAGCTATATCTAAAGAAAACAATTTACAACAAATCAAATAATTACTCCTGATTAATAATTTTATACAGTTTTATTTTGCATTTTGTGATGGCAAAGTGCTCTGTGCAGACAGGACTCTCCTAAATTGATAAGGCATAGGAATCATCTGAAAAGGGCAATTTGGTTGAAAATTTTGTAGGTTTACTTAAGAGTTAGATGTCATAGAAAACTAAAATTTGGAATAATGATGTCCTTGCAGAGAGAATAACACCATGAAGGATGTGCCAAGAGCATCCAAGGAACAGCACCAACATCCTATTCATGTTCCCAGCATGAGCAATGAATGACTTCTGGCCATTTTTCACTCTGTGATATGAAAACTAAATTATAGGGGCAACTGAAGTGGCAGAGAGACTGATTTAGGAGATCACTGGAATAACCCAGATGTAATATGATGGTAGTTTGTACCAGGGTAGCATATGTGTCTAGATTAGGGATTATTTTGAAGTAGCATTGGCCAGACTTGTTGATGGGTCAAATGCAGTGATGAATGAAAGAAATGAGAATGACTCCAGTGTTTTGGGCTTGAGCAACTGGGTGAGTGGAATTGGAATTTACTGAAATAGAGAATAACATAGGAGTTGTAGCTGAGAATTCACAGTTCTATTTTAAGAACTAAGGAGTTTCTAAACTCCTGATACCAATTAAGTAGTATCTTTTCCAATGGCACTACTTTAATGCTCCAACATCAATTAGGTGTCCTGCAATTCAGCTCAATTTTGACACTACTATCTGGAGCTACCATCAGACACCTTGTGTTTAAAGAATTCAGTCCCAAATACTGCTCTCACTTGAAAAGCTAATTACAAGTATCAGGTCACCTACAGTTTGACATACCAGCTATAAATTGAGAGTTTCCTACTGCTTAGGTTCAATTATTTGCTAGAACAGTTCACACAACTCAGGAAATCACTTTACTTCTATTTATCAATTGATTATAAATGATACAAATAAGGAGCCAAATGAGTAGGTCCACAGGGCTAGGTCTGGATGGGTTCCAAGCACAGGAGCTTCTGTTCCTGTGAATTTAGGGTGCTCCAACCTCCCAGAATATGAATGTGTTCACCAGCTCAGTGCTTTGAATTCTATAGCACAGTGCATTTATTTAGGTTTCATTCTAATCATAACTAATTAATTGACCAGTGGGAGATGCTGAAAGTTCAAAGCTTCTAATCACAGATTGGCCTTTCTGGTAACCAGATCCCATATGGATTCTATTGAGGGGCAACTAAGAATTTCTTCATTAAAACAAAATATTCTTCTATCAACATTAACAGACAATTCCAGGGAGTTCTAGAAACAAAGATCTTTCTATGATACCAAAAGGAACATGCATCTCATAAAATATCTCTATCATCCTATCACCCTCCCATCAGGCAGGTAGTTGCAAGGGCAGACAGGTAATTTTACCCTCTCCCTCTGAGTTCTTCACAGGCTGGTCAAAAAATCAAATTAAAATCAGACTGATTAGTCTGAGAACAAATTTAATTACACATGTATGGAGCATCTACAGGGGTGTAAATTTTTAAGTAAATAGGACAACACCAGGCTATTTATGCTGAGGCAAGGAATGAGAGGGGTCTGATGTTTCACAGAGAGGAGACTCACATGGCAAGAAAAGGATGATTCATATAACAAAAATTAATGTCCTATATGTTTGTCCTACCATGTATAAAGGTTTCTCTTGTAAAAAGGTTATTTCTAGATATAACCCTAAATCTGGGCAATACTCCCAACTTTCATTCTTCTAGGTAGTTAAAGGAGTGGTAAAAAGTTTCTAATAAGTTCACAGGGCCTCATTTGACCTTAATTTGAAATAATCCAAATGCAAAACTAATGTGTCTTGGGAAGATCTGTTCTGGACATCTTAAGGAGGCCTTATCTTTCATTGTCATGTATAAATCTAGGGCTCCTGGGGAATTGGAAACCAAATTAAAATCCTGTCTCTGCCACTTAATAGCTTCTGTAATTGAACAGATACTAAGCCTTCCATTAGTTTCTTCATCTCCAAAATACATATAAAATCACTTTGCAAGATTCTTAAAAATAAGAAAGTATGTATGTAAAGTTACTGTTAATTCAATGAATATGTACTGAACCTCTACTGTGTGCCAGGAACTGTTCTAGGGGCTAGAGATAGCATAAGACAAAACAAAAATCCAACCCTCATGATTTCAATTCCAGTGGGGAAGACAAAAGTTAAACAAAAGGGAAAATACATACCATGTAGTTGGCGGTAAGTGCTGTAGAAAAAAAACTGAGCAGGAAATAAGAATAGAGGGTGAGGGCGGTGTTGCCGTGGTCTTAGAACAGTCAGAAAAGGCCTTATTGAATTGAGAAGAGGACATATGAACAGAGACCTGAGAGATGAGAGTGCTGTCACAGATCAAGATCACTCAAACCTGAGCCTAATGCTTACCTTTCCCAAAGAAAGTTCCCAGCGGTCCAGCCACGGACCACAAGGATTTATTACTTACAGACAGCTGGTGGTCATCAGCAGAGTTGGAACCTGCTCGCCATCCATGGGTGCAGCAAGCCACTGGCTACACGGGTTGCGCATCAGCAAGCAATACAGGTGAGCCACACAGAACCAGTGGGAAAATAATTATCAACAAGGAGGAGAGGGAGTCAGGGCAAGGTGACCGTGGGAAGGACATGTACCAGGGAATTTAGAACTTCAAAAGATGTTGACCTTGGCCTCCTCTACTCCCATATGGGAGCGCGGGCCAGTCACTGGGCACTCAGCCAAAACATGGGTCTCTAGGTTCCAGCCACACACAAGAGTCAGGCACAGTTATCTTGGGAAAGAGCATTCCAGGCAGTGAGAAAAGCAAGTGTGAAGAGACCTGAGGTGGAAGATTGCTTGGTGTACAGTGTGTGCCAGACCCAGCAAGGGGGCTAGTATGGAAAGAGGCTATCTGCTGAGAAGCCATAGTCCTGCACAGAATTCCAACAGTGTTCATTGTCAGGATGGCCCATTTGGCCTGCACCCTAAGCTTTTTGGATGTTTATTGTTTTAACTCCCTAAAAGCATTGCAATTCTGTATCTGCTTATTAGCTCACCCATAAGGCAATCCAGAATGCTTGCATAATGTCATTCCTATCCTGACAAGTACCTTAGATAAGGAGGAGCAATGGAAATCTGGCACCTGACCAAAAACACGCACAGAGACACACATGAACAAACAAATCATCCTGCCAATTCAGCCTACTACTGAGATGTTAGTCTTTGCGCGTTTCCTCATCTCAACAATATGATTAAATTATTTTAAATATATTTTCATTAACAAGTGTTTGCTCTTGGAAACTCACATCTAGCATTGCAGTCTCCACCAGACCTGGCTTTCTTGAAATTCTTTCAACAAAGATACTACCTATATTGGCTGTATCAGCATCTACTCGGATCCTGACAAGAATGAAACTAAATTTCATACACCTGTTTTAGCACACGGGATGCTTTATTAGCAATAGGTATTTTCTCTGCAGATCATAAACACCTTGTCAATTTTTAATTGCTCATTAGAGATTACTGACTCCCCAGATCATTTTAACCCTCCTCCTCCTCCTTATCACCCAGAACAAACTTCCTGCCTCTTGACCGGACAACTGCCACTAGAGGAGAGGAACGGTGCATACCCAGATACCACTTCAATGCTGCTTTTGAATATTATTTCTATACTTTAGCTTATAATGCTTATTTCCAAGGTTTTTTGTGCCCTGACACTGCAGCTTGACTTATAACTGTGTATACCAACAATATACAGTTGCCTCTTTGTATTCACCTATATAAAGCCACTGTACTAAGTAATTATGGTGCAGATTTGGACTGGTCGGCAGCCACCAGTGCCTCTCTGCAGCAGATTCTTGCTAGAAGAGCTGCCTCTGGCACACCTCTGCATGCAAACCTATGTTCTCTATCAGCTGGACCTCTAGGTGCGCTCTTCAGTTTGGGAACTCGATAACTATAGACCCGTAGAGATTTGAGTCTCTCACATGACACACCTACTCTTCCAAAGATCATAATGTGAGGAACAAGCTTCCAGAGGTCTAGAAGAGTGTGTAGAAAATTTTTGTGTTTTAAAAAAATCAGTCTGCATAATTGCTTTGTGAACAGACTATGCACTCCGGTGAAAATAATCTCTACCATTTATTGAGCATTTACTATCAATCATGTACTGTGCTAAATGCTTTTACTTATCTCATTTAATTAAGTTAAATCTTGACAATACCCTAAAAGGTAAGTATTTGCCCCCTATTACAGATGAAGAAATTTCATCTCAGAGAGGTTAAGTCACTGGTCCAAGGTCACATAGCTACTGAGCTAGGATTTGAACCTAAATTAACCAGTAGGGAAAATAACATAGCAAGTATGTGTACGGCATATCTAATAAGATCTCACTAAGAGCTCACTGACACTCCAGGCAAAATTATTTTCACAAAAAATAGGTTTGTCCTTAATGGAAAGCTAGAGTTGAATACCTGGCCAGATTGTAGTCAGTCCCCAGAATAAGAGGAAGACACATGCTGAGAGACTACTAGCCCCCTCCAACAGAAGAAAACTGACAGACAAGTTGTATTTGGGTGCTCAGTGCTGGAGCCTTTCCCCACAGATTAGCTGCGTGTGCTCCGTGTGGATGACTGAGAGCAATTACACTACTCACAGCAGATGGGAGCAGATGGTGCCAGACAACATGAATCACCGTGTCAGAGCACCAAGGTTCTCAGCTTAGATTTTTTCAATGTTGTCAAACAATGATTGTAATATTCCTGGAGGACAGACCTGACAATTACATCTTTCAGCCAATAATTTATAACACTTTCATTCTTACAGCTCCAGTTTAGAGAGAGTGAAATAGAAGTATAAAATAGTTGCCGAGATTTATGGAGTAAGTCATTGGGAGAACAAGGAATTTTGAGAGAGCCTAATAGATTTTAAGGGAATTAAGAAATAAAAAATAAAATGGCAGAGGCAAAGGCAGAGTACAAAATACCATCTTAATTGTAGATCAAGCTAGATTGCAAGATAAATGACCTGGCTGACAATCTCACAATTGACAGAAGGACAAACAACCTGATGGAACGAAAAAACTGGCTAACTATTCCCCATCCCCTACTGGCTTGGGCAGAGGAAGAAGGAGAAATCCCCTGCTCAATAACTTCACACACACACACAATGGAATACTGCTCTGCTGTCAAAAAAAGATGAAATCCCACCACTTGCAACATGGATAGACATAGAGCAAAATATGCTTAGTGAGATAATCCAGAAGGAGAAAGACAGACATTGCATGATTTCAGTCATACGTGTTATAGAGAGAAACCAAGCAAATCGATTAAATTTTTAGAAGAAAAAGTCAAATTAATATTTGTGAGGGGGGAAGGGTAGCAGTAAATTGGATGGAAGGGATTGATTATATGGTGAAGGACGAATGGGACTGATGATAGAAAATAAAATACATTTTATACAGATGCAAATTACAATGATGTTCCCCTTAAACCTATAAAATTTTATAACACAATTTTCCTTCAATAAAATTAATTAAAAAAAATAAATTAAAAACAAAGAGATTGACTCTGCATAGATAGCCCCCCAGTTGACAAATGTGGACCACAGGTCATTGTCAGCCAAACTGGCAACTCGCTTCATCACACAGAGTCAGTCTAGGGGAGTCACTCTTCTCTGGTTTTTTTTTTTTTTTTTTCATTAGTCTTTGGGTCCAACTATATTACTATATGCGAAGAGGGACTTCCCCAGCTAGGAATACAAGTTACCACTGCCAATCATCCTAGAAGGTTGAACTGGGATTAAATTAAATTAGGATTCCGAAAGAGAAGCCCTACAATGAAGTGAGGACTACAATTCCTTCTTTCCAGGGCCGGAGATGACATTCAAGCAAAAGGCCCTGTCTGAAGGGCTGACACAAAAGAAGGTGTATGTGCTTCCATGTTGGCTTTCTCCTGGATTTCTGCTTCCAGCTACTCTTTGTCAACACGACCTGAATCAACATAGACACTGGTTCACCCTTAGTCCAGGTAAGAGCAGTAAACAATATCTCATAAAGTGTTGGGCAGAACAAAAGCCCCCGACAGCAGATACCATCAGCCCGAAGGTAACATTCAGCTGATCTGGGGTTCACAGACCAGGCTCCACCAGTTCTGGCCTCACCCTCTCTCTCTCCTCCCTGAACTGTAGCCTGTTGCCAAGACTCAGATCCTGTCTCTTTTTTCATAGGATCCTTGCAAATTAAAAATCATTTCATGCTACTAACCCCTGCCAATCAAAATATTCTGCTATTTCATCCTGCTGATGATGACATTCATTTCACAGTTTCTTTAGACATTTACTTTAAACAGAAGCAGTTTACCTTCTGGCTGCGTTAAATCTTTCCATTCCAGAATAGGTTCTTGTCTTTAACCTAACCAGAAGGCCCACTGAAGTGTTACTTTTGTTGTTAAAGGTGCAATCTGCCTTCAAAAGTTAGGTCACGCTTCCATATCTAAAAAAAACAGAAAAATGGCTGGCAATATTTAAGTGGGTATTGCCTGCCTCCACTCTATCACTGTTTCTAACCCACAAGGTTTAAAAAAAAAAAAAAATGAGAGGCTTAACTTAATACAATTACATGAGATTCAATCCTATCTCAAAACAGAGTACAGACACAGATGTTTTCCTGTTTCTCTCTGACCTTAACAGAATCTTCAAATTTTTACAGCTCTGTTTGTCAACATTTTTTTTCTGCTTCAACACACTCAAGGTAGATAATAAACTCTGTCAGAATCAGCACCTCACAGACTCCAGCAGATTCTCATTTTAGGGCTGGAGTATACAGACCTACAGAGACAGAGCAGATCTTTGAAAAGAGGATATTTGTGTCATTTGAAAAGGTTAAATTTTATGTCTTATACACAGACATGGATTTACCTTCATGTACATCTTAAACCTATATAGCATTTGATGCAATGTTCCTTCAATAAAATTAATCTAAACTTTTTAAAAGTTAATTATAAAACCCCTCCACTTTCAACCTTCATCGCCCCTGCCACCACACACACGCAAATAAGAATGCATTCCTTGAGGGCCCTAACTTGCCTGCTTCTACCCCTCAGCCATTACTTAATTCAGCTGGATTTATTTATTATGAGCTTTTCCACTCCTTTAAATATCAAAATCCTTGAGTCACATTAATATCTACTTTCATTTCCCCTTGCTCGCTGCCTAACAAGGTGTTAATATCTAAAGTTCAGGAGGAGTGATACTGAGAAGCCTAATGTTCATTTCACTGGAACCAAATTTTACATCTGTAAAGAGCAGAAATGCTTCCTCAAAACACATTAATCTTGGATTCTGTCTACATGCTCCTGAGTCTTACAGACGCCCTCAAAAATAATAAGCACGTGTTAAGAGCCTAAAGCTTGTGGCCAAAAATACTGCAAAACTTAAAGCCTTCCTGTGACTTTCAACCTCTGTTTTCTGGAATGATATAGTTGTATCAGGAACATTCCTTCTGTAAACAAGACCAACATATAGATACTATACTACATATAAGAAAAGTGAATTCATATTCACTCTGCAAAACAATTTACTGACTGATTTTCATTACTAGCAAATTTCCATGATATTTTTGAAAATGACTTAATTTGAAATTTGATTTCGACACAGAAGTGATATCCTTCTAATATGAAGTGAGGTATACCCATACCCGTACAGAAAATTCTTCCCCACAAACTCACTAACACCCTCCTTATACATCCTGTGTCTGTTCACACATTTGTAGAGTCATGTCTACATGTATCCCAGCATGTATGGACTGTGGAGATCCACATGAACACACAGCTGCTGTCACCAGGGCACTGGCTGCAGCAACACCTCAATTTTTCATATCACATCAACAACAAAAAAAAACCTGAGCCAAAATTTCAGTTTTCAAAATAAACACTTTTAAGTGCCTGACTAGATGGGTTAAAAGTTAGGCATCTTAGGTGTCAGAAGTCTCAGCCCTAACATGTACTCACTCCTAGAGAAAACAGCTATGGGAAGCCACAGGCAGAAAGTTAAGAGAAACACTTAAAATCTTCAAATGAAGTTAGTCACCCATTTTCAACTGTGTTCACTTCTGACAGCCTTGATAGACAAATATTTCAGGGGAAACGGTATAAAAAAGGTAAATTGCCATTTGGAACTTGCCATGCCTGGCACTCTGGAAGAATGACAGCCCCATCCTCATTCCGTACACGCTTCCTGCTGCTGTGTTCTTTATATAACCCTCTTTAAAGTTCAGCAGCCTTTTCATTCTTTCTCAAATTCTCCAAAAGTCTAAACCTCTTGATATATGACAGAATTTTGAATAAATCTTTAAAATATAAAGTTCCGCACCATAACTAAAAGCAGCCAGTGGCTTTATCAGGTACCTTTTCTTCTCTGGCCCAAAATGGTGTCCATTGCTGCCACTGGCTCTCTCCCACCACTGACCACAGCCACCTGCTGCCACGCGTACCCTCGGGACCTCCCAGTCACATCCAGTCAGTCTCTACAGCTTCTCTATTCATTGCATGTATATCAGTCTCCTTGCCCTTCTTCTTCCCCAAAAGAATCCTGGCATTGTTTTCCAATATCCACTTCCCCTGCACACAAGTATGCACTTCAAGGAAGCTAACCCAGTCCCCCACTTCAGGGATAGAGCTGGTTAGTGTGAGCAAACAGTACATAGCACTTTCCATCGTGACCTGAGTTGGTCCCTTCAGACTGAAGACTGAGGAAAAGGACTTGCAGTTAATGGTTAAAAAAGGAGTTCTCTTTTCCCTCGGTTGAACATAAATAAGGAATCATGAGTGTCCAACTGCCAGTGGCCATCAGCTCGAGACCATGAGAAGAACCATCTTTAGTATGAAATCTATATGAAAATATTTGGAATGGACTCTTGATACCATCATTAAGCCACTAATCATACATCCTCTGGAGACCTCTTGACTTCTGAATTTCTTTCTTGCAAGACTTCTCAAGGCTTTAAGATTCAAAAATACACTGTGATCTTTCAAGTGTATGGTATACTGTTCTTTCTAAACATATTTGAATTAAATCACCCTTTCTCTCTCAAAGACAAGTATTCCAGAGAACCCAGATGGGGAAACATGAACTATGGTTATTTTAGCACTCTCTAAGGCCAAAATCTCTTCCGAGAAATTAGTGATGACCATCCACTGAAAACCTAGCAATAAAGAACACACAACATAAGCCCTTAAATCTAAGATTCTTTACATGCTCTATGCTGGCAATTTGGACACAATCACCTGATAATTTCTTTTTTTCCAAATCAAGTCAATATGCATTTATTAAAGACTTACTTAGTAAACAGATATTTTATATAGCATGATTCCTGTCCAAGATATCAAAATGCCAACTATAACTACTACCTCTTCTGCCTGATCTGACCCTTCCTTATAACCAATTCTCACAACTTCACCACACAATAGACTATTTCCCAGTCTCATCCCATGTCCTCAGCTCAGACCCCAACCATAGTAATCTCATCCTTCTTCTGAACCTTTTGAGGTTTGGAATTTCAAATTAATTTTAATTATACATTATATTATATAGAAATACATTAATACATTCTTCTTATAAAAACCAACACTAGGTTAATATACATACATGTACACATATACATATACACAGAACATATGAAGTTATATGACATTCTACTCCCACTCTCTCCTCACTCTGATTACTAACATCTGTAAGATCCTGGAAGCCAGGGAGCTATTAGCACTGAGAAACTGAGAAAGGAGGGGGGGAAAAAAAGTGCAAATTAGGCAACTCTACATGTCAGTTCCAGATGTGGTTCAGCATACTTCTAGAGTAGATGCCTCTGACACTCCCATTCACCTGGCGAAGGTTTTATATATATGTAAATTAGGCAACCCTAACCTTTTGCTCCCAGATGCTTTCTTTCACTGAACACAGGCAGTTCTTGTAGGTCAGTATGACAAGGAACTGAGAACCGAGCTGAGGTTTAGAATTATAATTCACACACACACACACACACACATATACACACACAGTCTCTCTCTTTCTCTCTCTCTCTCTCTCTCTCTCTCTCTCTCTCTCTCTCTCTCTCTCTCTCTCTCTCATTGAAAGCTATAACCTACACTGTATAAGCTGTATAAGTTCTTTCTCAAATAGAGAAGTACACAAGTGATCCTTTTCATTTCGTTCGTAAAATGTATAAAGGGAGCAAAAAGGACTCTTGAGTCTTCTTCCTTGATCTGTGAAAACTTACACAGGTTCTAAACAAAGCTTTTTTCTTTCTATCCTTTTTTTATTTCCTGGTGGTACCAAGGGTATGGGCTGGGATGTAAAGAAAGCAAATCACAATGTCAAACTCTGCTTCTATGACACAAATTTCCTGCACTTGATCCCATAAAACATACAGTCCAATTTTTCTTCCTAGCGTCCTAAGAGAAAAAAAGAAAATTATAAAAAATATTTATACATCAACAAGTTAATGGTTCCATAAAAAAGTCTTTCAAATAAAATTGAATCAGTGCTGATGTAACAAATAACTACACAATAGGAATATAGTGCAAGAGACAAATTTCCCAAGATTTATACAGGCCAACTAGCTTCATTTCTAGAATTGGGCCTCATGTATCAAAAGTCTCCACTAGAGACAACTGGTCTCCGAGAGAGATAATAGCCTTACTTCTCAAATAATCAAATATCTGTGCTCACTATGTCAGGAAAGTACTCCATATACTGGGTATTCCTCCTCTCTAGAGCTACTTGATGGTAGGACATGGGAGGCCAAGAGGAGCACAAAGTCTAAGAAATATGGTACATCTTCCTAAAGTTCAATGATACTAATTTGGTAGTGGGGAAGATAAATGTGAAATAGGAAGTGACTTAAAATATAATTTGGTATAAAAATAAGTGGAATATATAACAATGCCTAATGCAAAATATTCATGAGTTTGTTTCTTTTTTAAGTATTTTATTCTTTCTTTTGTTTACATTGCTGTAAGATTTTCAGGACACTGAACTCACACTTCAATCTGTGTGCACATCACACCACACTCACCACCATTGTTCTAGTGCCCATGATCACTATTATATTTATTCCTTCATTCCCTAATTCTCTCCCTTCTACCACTCCTTTGTAACCACAGTCTTGCATCCTGTCAATTTTGTTCTGTCAGTTTATTTGTTTGATTTCTTTGTATTCCACATATGGGTGAAATCTTTTATTTCCAGCTAACTTCACTTAGCAGCATCACCACAAGTTGCATAGGATTCCATTGAATGTGTGTGTGTATATATCATAATTTCTTTATTCAATAATATATTGATGGCCATTTAGCATTTACATTGTTTCCATGTCTTGGCCCTTGTGAATTGTACTGCTATGAACATAGTGGTGCATATATTTTTTTCTGATTAGGGTTTTTGCATTCTTTGGGGATATAGCTAGGAGTGACATTACTGAATTGAATGGCAGTTCCTTTTTTTTTTTTTTTTTTTTTTTTGAGGAATCACCATACTGTTTTCCAAAGACATTGTTCTAATTTAAATTCCCACCAACAATCCTTTTTCTCACACATTCACCACATTGTTCCTTCTAAGTTTTTTAATATAGGCCATTCTCCCCAGTGTAAGGTGATATTTCATTGTGGTTTTCATTTTAATTTCTATGATAGCAAGTGATGCAAAGCATTTTTTCTTGTGTCTGTAGGTCATCGGTATGTATTCGCTAGAGAGGTATCTATTCAACTCTCCTGCCATTTTTGAGTGGGTTGTTTTGTTTTATGTTGTTGAGGAATATGAACTCCTTATATATTTTGGAAATTAATTTGCTCTCTGATACAGTCTGTACAAATATCTTCTCCCATTCAGTGGACTGCCTTTTGCTTTATCAGTGGTTTCTTTCACTACGCAGGAAGCTTTTTGTTAAGTTTGATAATAGTCCCAATTGTTTAGCTTTTACTTCGCTGTAGGTGTCACTTCCCAAAGAAATCTCTGAAGTTGATGGCATAAAGCATATTGACTATGTTTTTCTCTATGTATTTTATAGTTTTGAGTTTACAACCAGTTATTTGATCCATTTTTAGTTAATTTTCATATGGTGCTGAAAAGTGATCTAGTTTCACTTTTTTGCAGGTAGCTCTCCAATTTCCCCAGCACCATTTGTTGATTAGATTTTCTTTCCTCCAATGAATGCACTTGGATCCTTTTTCATAGATTAACTGTTCATATAACTGTGGCTTTATTTCTGAGCTCTCAATTGTTCTTCTACTAGTCTCTCTGTTCATATTCCAGGACCATATTGTTTGGATGACAATTGCTCTCTAGTATTGTCTGAAGTCAAGGAGTATAATTCCAACATTTTTCTCTTTTTTCTGAAAATAGTTTTGGCTATATGAGGTCTTTTGGGGGCTTACAAACATTTGCATCACTTGTTCCATTTCTTTGAAAACTATCCCTGGAATTATGATAGAAATTTCACTGAGTCTATATATTGCTGTATTTTGTAAAATGACCATTTTAACTTTGTTAATACTTCCAATCTGTAAGCATGAAATCTCTTTGTGTCTTCTATTTACTTTATCAAACTCTCAGTTTCCAGTAAAGAAGTCTTTCATTTTCTTTGCTAAGTTTATTCCAATATTTTATGTTTTGATGCTATCGTAAATGGGATTCTCTCCTGATTTCTCTTTTCTCTATCCCATTGTTTTCATACAGAAATACCACTGATTTTTGTGTGTTGATTTTCTATCCTGCCATCTTTCTGTATTCATTTATTGTCTCTAAGAGATTTTCAGTGCAGTTTTTAAGATTTCTAAGCAAAATATGTTACCTGCAAATAAACATAATTGTATTTCTCCATTTCCAACTTAAATTCCTTTGATGTTCTTTTCTTGCTTTATTGCTCTGGCCAGGACTTCCAGAACTTTGTTGAATAGTAGTAGTGAGAGCAGACATCATCATATTTTTCCAAATCTTAGGGGAAAAGCTATCAGTTTTTCACCACTGGGTATCACGTTAGTTGAGGGTTTGTCACATATGACTTTTATTATGTTAATATATGTGCCTTTTATTACTATTTCAGCAAGAGGTTTTATCATGAATGGAGTTGAATATTACTCACTACTTTTTCTGTGTCTATTGATATGATCAGAAGTGTTGCTTTTCCCTTTGTTGATGTAGTGTATTACACTGCCGGGATTTTGTTGAGGATTTATGCATCTATTTTTATCAGGATATTGGTCTATGATTTTCTTTTTTATTGCTTTCCTTGTCCAGTTTTGGAATCTAGATCATATTCGTTTAATAAAATTTATTCGGAAGTATTCCCTTCTTAATTTTGTTGCGTTTAAGGACGTTGGGTATTAGATCTTTGAATGGGAGAATTCACTAGTGAAGTCATTGGGTCCTGGGCATTTGTTTTTTGGTACAGTTGTGATTACTGTTTCAATATCTGTGTTTGTGATTGGTCTGTTCAAGTTATCTATGTCATCTTGGTTCGGTTTTGGATGGTTGTAAGATTCTAGGAATCTGTCTGCATCTTCAATATGGCAAATATATTGATTTATAGATGTGTACAGTAGTCTTTTATATAACTTCATAGTTTCATGATGTCTGTAGTCTTACCTTTCATTTCCCATTCTTTTTATTAGGGTTTTCACTCCTTTTTTCTTCATGCCAGTGGTCCAGCATCAAGTATATATACATATTATCTATATGATACATACATACATACATAATATACACATACACATATATATATATATATAAATGACAGATTATCTCTTTTTGATGGCTTGACCCCTTGATCACATGTAGTGTCCATCTTTGTTTCATATCACCTTCTCTCACTGAAATTCTGTCTTGTCTATCTTGTAGTTCTTTATTTCCTTTCATCCCTATTGCTTGGATACTTTTCCATATACCTGCACTTTCAAACTTCTGTCTTTCATTCTGATCTGGGTTTCTTGTAGGCATAATATCGATGGGTTCTATTTCTTGTTCCATCCAGCTACTCTGTCTTTTCATTGGTGAAATAAGTTCATTCGATTTAGGGTGATTATTAATATATGGGGCTTTATTGCTGTCATTTTACCCTTATTTTATGTTTGTTTATGTATCTATTGCTTCTTTCCCTATCTGTTTCTGTTCGTCTTTTCCTTCAAGTGTTTGTTGCTGTTTTTTTTTAATGTTGTTTCTCTGTTTCTTCATTTTCCTTGTTGTGCATCTCTTTAGACCTTTATTATTATTATTATTATTATTATTATTATTATTATTATTATTATTATTACTTTGTGTGTTACTTGCATCCCATTTTACTAATCTAAGATAGTCTTTTCTGAGCTTATGTTGAATCATCCTTATATGTTTACGTAAACTGTTTTTCTTTCCTCCTTAAATGTTTTCTTGTTCTGTTTTGCTGACCCTGTCTTTGATTCTGATTCTGTTTTACTGTTAGTCACCTTTCTCAGAGTATGAGGGTCTTTGTTTTTGTTTTCTATATGGTGGAACGCCTTTCAATATATCTTTAATGGCAAGTTTAGTCATCGAGAATTCCATTAACTTTGGTTAAGTAGTAAAGAAACTTATTTCTGCCTTATATTTAAATGATGATTTTTCAGGGTAAAATATTCTTGACTGATAACTTTTGTCTTTTAGTACTTTGAATACATTGTTCAATTCTCTCTTGGCCTGTAGAGTTTCTGGTGGAAAGTATGATGATAGCTTGATAGGTGTCCCTTTGTAGGTTGTGCTTCTCTTTTCTCTCTTAGTCATCAGTGTTTTTTTTTCTTTACCACTTGCTTCTAACAGTTTTACTACAATATGTCTTAGTGTAGGTCTTTTGCTTTTATAAATTTAGGTATTCTATGGGCTTCTTAGACTCAGTTTTTATAACAAGTATGAGACGTTCTCTGCTACTACTTCTTTAAGTAATGTTTCTACTTCTTTTTCCCTCTCTTTACTTTCAGGAATACCCATATTCTTTTTGTTCTTCCTATATTATCTGATAATTCTCACAGTTTCTTTACTTTCCTCTATTTTATTTCTCTCCCTTCTTACATGTCATCTATATTTTTGTCTTCAATTTCTGAGATTAAGTCCTTTGTGAGATTAAGTTGATTTGTGGAACTTTTCATGTTTGTCTTCAATTCCTTGATTGTATTTTTCTTATCTAACAATTCTGTTTGGGCTTCTTTTATATTCTCAATTTCTTTGGTACAGTAGTCCTTATAACCTATCACTTCTTTTCTGAAGTCTTAAATTTGCTTTTGGGTAGTCAGTGTTATATCCTATAGGTCATTCCATTTTTTCATTATTACCACTTTGAATTCTTTGTTAGCTTTTCCGATGTAGTGTCTTTAGATTTGTTCTCTGAGAGCATGTTTTTTCTCTCTTTGAACCATTCATGTTTTGGTTTGGAGGGGGTTGGGATTTTGGTATGGTTTGCCTTCTCTGTCCAGTATTTGGTACTGTGGCTTTAGCTTTGTCTTTATCTTTTGTTTGTCTGGGATCTAGAGGCAGGTTTCTTATTTACAATCTTGTAGTAGGTAAACTCAGTTACCCAGGCCCCTGCTGTCTCCTTATGTCTTAGCCTGTGGCTCCACCTGGGTCTCTTTTGTGTCCTGAGACTCCTCCCACCAATCTATGTTGCTGGCAGCCCAGCTCCAGTTCGCTGGTGTCAGGGAGGGGTAGGGGTTCAACACTACTCTTTCTGTAGTTACTTTCGCCAATTTCAGTGATTCTGGCACTTACACCAGAGTCCACAGTCTTTGTAGTACTTTAATCCCTCTTAAAGAGCACTTTAGCACTCTTCTGGTTTGACAGACTCTCTTAGGAGCCCTCTCTCAGCGCAGATGCACATAGCTGTGTTGAGCTCCTATATTCCATATTTCATGGACCTGGCCCTCTGTCACCACAGTAACTCCCTTGGCATGTGGTAGCCATGCGTGATACAGCAACTGGGCAGCTGTGGGCAGGTTCAGCTGGTGCTGAGGCAGGCAGGTTCCAGCATCAGTCACAAGTGAGATTGTGCTTTGGCAGGCAGGGTCACAGGTAATAGGGGAGGGTGTCTGCCAGGGAGCACATGGGTACAATTTCCTGGCTGCTCCCCTGGCCCTAGCGCTGCTGCTTTACTCACTACCTGTGTGTTTAACATCTCTCCCCATTGGGCAATTGCCAACAGTGCCTATAATGATGACAGCTCTGCTGGGTCCCAGCCACAGCTCCAGAATCTGTCAAGACCTCTCCTCTCTCTTTCACCTACCTTCAGGAGAGGTGTATGGACTGGATTATGTCCTTTTAAAGAAAGCCACTGTGGACCGTCAGTGAATACAGTTGATTTTTAGATGTTTTTAAGGGAGTAAAGTCTAGAGAAAATGACATTTTGACCATGTTATGATAGCACCCTTGTCCATGAATTTCAAATATAAAATGAAAAAGAAATGGTGAACTTGCTGCAGGCAGTTTCAGGTTCTGACTTCAGTCCCCATTTTCACTAAGCCAAATCACACTGATGGTCATCTGCCTTTGCTTTGGGGTACTTTTTAGAGGAAAGTATTAATATCTTACAGATTTTCAAAAATATTAAATGAAGTCTTAAACCAAAAGGAATGCTTAAGTGTGCTTTAACTATTTAGAAAATTCAACTGATCAGAACATAGATTTTCTCCTATTTTTTCTGTGGTACTACAGTGTCCTCCCAACCCTTTCACATGTGTCCATTGCTCCCAAACATTATAAATTAGCAAAGCTACACTTTCACCAGTAATAATATGCATGACACGTGGACGCATCTATCCATCCCCACATTCAACAATCGCTGAATTAGGCATCTCTGAGAACTCAAAGACAAGTGGGATGTCTTCCCTGCCCTGGAGAAATCTACAAGCATTAAAGGAATGTAGATAAATATGTTGAAATTAACTTATAAGGTGAGTAATCCATGAATAAAGCTACAAGCAGAGAGGGAGAAAGGATACTCTGCTCTTCATAGGAAGAATTATCCAGAAGATTTTTAGATGAAGCAACATTCAGGGCTCTACCTGTATGGCCTTTGCAGAGCAAAGTGATCCTCCATCTGGGTGGAATCTATGTGTGTTCTGAAAACATCTCTGCCCTGCTATCTTCTTTGTCACACCTCTCCCTCACACCGGCCCTAAGTGCCTCCAATTGCTTGATTTCACTCAAAGACCCAAAGTCAATTTCCATACTTCCAAAATTATGTTATCATTGCACCACTTGTTGAACATTTTCCCTAGGAAAGGATCCCCTTGAATGACTTTCACTCTATCATTTAATATTCCCAACAACTCTATTTTCTTATTCCTACTTTATTCATGAGGAGATTAAGGCTCAAAGAGGTTAAATTTCAAGACTAGATCAGTTCCTACTCTTTACTCCTCCCACTCTTTCCTTAGGTTACAAAACTGCCCTTGCCAATAGGTGTTTGAGATGACTACTCTTACAAATTAAATACTAAATACCTAGTTTGACTAATACAAAAAAGAGAGTGTCACTTTGTGATGATGGAGCTATGGATTTTGTATATCTTTTTCTACTTTTACATGTTTCTAAAATTTTTTCTTAATCTTTATCTTTATAAATTGGAAATTGAGCATTATTTATTTACTTATTTCTACTGTAAAAAATAGTGCCATGCTTAAGAATATACTAATGAAACCCAAATTGGAATATAAGTGGGGAGGGGGAGACACGAATCAAGAGGAGGATCAATAAGCAGGACATGAAATGAAGCAATTTAGAGGAAAAGGCACACAGATCAATTTTTGAAGTTTGAAAGTCCAGAAAAGAACTAACCTAAAACCAGGAGGCATCAGACAGCAAAGTGAGCCTGGGGAACGCGAAAGAAATAGGCACTCAAGCCCTGTGATGTGTAAACAGCTTGACCATACAACCCCTGATCTCTGGAAGGGAAGGATCTCTGGAGCTCCTGTGTTCACAATGCACAACTGTGCTCAGGGAGATCAATCAGTGAGTCCTGCTCTATAACCAGATGTGCAAAACGAGTCTGCATTTGTGTCTGTTGTACTGTCAGCTTAGATACAAAGCTTAAGCTGGTAACATGATGCCCCTCACCCCCTCAAACCCAGGTTGAGATGGGATGTGTGCCCAGGACAAAGTGGGGTACTGGAAGTCAATAACACTCCCCTTGTCAAGAGCCCTGCCTCCATCTTGGCTGGGATGATGAGAGGCAGTACCTCCTCCGCTACTTTGTCAAGGAGCATTTCTCATGGTGGGCTTAAAGCAGTTTTCTGTCAGTGCCCCTGCTCCTGTCCTAGGTGGCTGCAAGAAGGCATCTCAAATGAAACACCTGTCAACAATGAAGCCAAATTTGACATTTCAACTCCTCTTTGATTTTTACTCTACTTTTGTGAGGTCTTTTTCAAAATCCATGCAGGTTCATTAAGTGCTGGCTTAGACCTATTAGAACTGGAAGAGGGAAAAATCAGTAACCCAAACAAGGCTCATCATTCCTTTCTTCTATAGCTGCGGAATGAAAGGGTTGGTGGATAAAGTCATAGTTGCCATTTTCCAGGAGCTGGTTATCACAAAAGAAAAGGATTTTATTTAAGGTGAAAAAATAAAAGCCAGCAAGTAGACCGATTTATGTTTCTCCGAAGCAGCAAATGCCAGGGACTGAATGCAGATAAGATTATCTGAACTAAAAATGTAGCAGGAATTGCCTATCTCCCAGACCATTTCTATTATTCTATCTACTGATAAAGAATTGCCAATTAAAGAAAATCTCAATCTTATATCTGTTAAAAGAGACGTCAATCATCAGAGTGAAAAACTCAGATGAGAGGTATCAGAAACAGTCTAGGAAGCAAGTTGAGAGAAAATGAGTTTTATGTGTGTGTGTGTGCGCACATGCATACACACACACACACACATACACACACACCCCCCTATGCCGTATGATATACATATGACATGGGGGGAGGCGGGCGGGGGCAGTCCTGCTGGTAAGAACAGATGCATAGCTTTGAGATACAATTAATCCCTGCTCCTGTAACCTCAGTGTTCTCCATCCAAACTGTGAAGAGCATGTCAAAATGAGCTAGAAGAAAATAAAGATCCATTTCTCCTGGTCAGGTGATGTGATGTGGATGAAGATGCAAAAGCAGAGTTTCTGGACACTGAAAAGAGATCCTCGGCAGGCTGTAGCTTCTAAAGGCAGTTACAGGGGGATGTTTTCCTATTTCTAGGAACATTTCTTATACAGAAGGTGAAAGACATCCTTCCTGATGGTCATGGCCTTGGGAAAATGTCAGATTCACCCATGAACTGGGGCTAATTAGGACCCTCTGTGTGCTATTGCTCTAGCCCTGTGTCCTGCATGTGGTCTGCATCTCTCTCCTTACACTCTAAGTGACTCTCCTGTATAACGACTTTTTCTCAGAGAACAGTCAATGATACTCTCTTCTCTTTTCCTATGTTTCTGTCTAGTTCACTTTCCTATCTCATCATAGAAAATGAACTCAGGAAGGTGATACTATAAAAACTCATTGAAACCTAGGAAAAAAAAAAAGCAGTTATCTTCAAACACAGATAAAACCACCTTTGCCTACAACAGAGTGGGAGCTGCTTAGACAGTATGATTTTGTTGTCCCAGAATGTACAGGACCTGCTGGAAGCAAAATATAGTATTTACTTGGGGCTTTACTAGGACAGCAGCCCAAGAGACACAAGCTGCAGAAGCCACTGAGTCGTGCTCTGAGTAAAGTACATAAAAGACAGGACAGTTCTTATTCTGGTCAGCTATGTAAATTAGTGTTAGAAATCCAACAGATTGCAATGGGCTGTACATTATGCAAATTAAACTGGAAATCAATCCAATTCTAACTGGTGCAATAATATGCAAATCAGGTGAAAGGTAGTTGAGCAGTGATTAGTCCAGTTTAGTTCTGGGATGTCTTGTGGCAATCTGGCTTTCTTTCAACTCCCGAAGCATCCAAGCAGGCCTACCTGTGCCTGGGGCCTGATTCTCAGCTATCTTCTGGCTCTATTCTAGCACCCAGATTCAAAACTCCAAACATTTGTTTCTTGACAATGTTATGGTTGCAGCTGCATTAACTCAAACGGCCTATCATAGTCTAAAATTCCACTCTTAATGAATACTTTCTGATTAAATGTATCCTAATATTATCTCACAAATAGAGAACCTCAAGCATTATTATTGTACAGCAAATTATTTTTGCTGGATGACTAGATGACTATGTGCAACCTGGCAGAGGGAAGAAAAGGAAACTCGTAGAACTTCTGTGGTAACCCATTAACTCCTGGTCTGGTAGGCCCAGCCCCTCCTAAATGGCCTGCCTTGGTATTCAGAAGTCCGCAATATAAAGCTGAAATATTTTTAGATGCAACATCAACGTTTTAAAAGTTTTATCTTTAAATATAATACTCAACTCTCTCCTGCCTTACATGTCCATTGCTGTTTATACTGGACTTTAGCTCTCAGCCTTTTCCATTTAAATCCAGTTGATACCTTACTTGGAAAACTTTATTCTCATTCCAGACACTCCCTAACAAATATTTTTCCTCTGTCTCTATCTGTTCCCCTCTGCCTCACACCCTTTGCCCTTCCTACCTTCTATTACCCATCCCCCAATCTTCCTCGCTTTTATTTGGCAAAACTGGGATGAGTTACCTTGTCAGACAAACCACATGAAACTTCCATATTAACTGGATTTCCAATGAGCTAAACGAAACTTGCAGTTGACATCTCTTATGTTTATGGCGGTGATTAAAGCCCAGATTTTAAGGTTCTGGAAACATGGCCAACAGTAAAATGGAGGGACTTACTGGCTACATAAGGATTTTATCGAATCCAGCTAGAAAGGAGATATAGTGAAAAGAGCATAAGCTTTGGAGGTTGCTGAACTTGAGAGCCAGAAACAATTTGATTCAAATCCTGGTTCTGACAAGGGCAGAAAAGGAGCTGCTCCTACAGCGGAAAAACATCAGAGCTAGCAGGCTGCTACTAAATGAGAACTTGCCTATCAAAGCAAGCAGCCTGCTGCTGGGTGAGACTGCATACTAAAGCTAACGAAATGCAACACATTGCAAAGAAAAATAATTTGCTCCTTCTTGCTTTAAAATTTAGCCAAGTAGTTGAAGGAGAGAGTAAATAAATACTTCTGATAAAGGCTAGGGGCCAACAAGGGAGGTGCCTCCTTTCCCCTCTCTTCCTTTTATGAGGAAGGCCTACTCTCCTTGAGAATGCTCTTCTCTGATTAAGACCTTTAATGCTTTCTAATGTCTTGAGTTTGTCCTGAAATTCTATTCTAATACTGGTGCATAAACCTAGCTATTGAAGCCAAACTGGCAGATGGATAAAGGGAGTGGACAAAGACTGAAGAGGTGACTAGACCCTCCTGAGAGGGAAGTATCATGTCTGAGCTACTCTCAGTTGAGACCAAAACCAGGTTGGGTGACCCCACTGACCCTGGACCCAATACTTGGGTCTGATCCCTTCCTCCACAGGCCCTCCAGTGTGTCTGGACCTACGTTACCCTGCTCCTCTCCATGTCTGTTCCCCTGCTTAATTGCTATACAACTTTGTACAAATGGTGTCTGAGCCTCATTTTCCCTATCTCGAAAATGAGAATAAGCCACTCTTTTCCAGAGTTGTAAGTGTTAAATGAGGAAATATAGAGGAATGTAATAAAATCATTTTTAAAAATGTATTTTCTTCCTCTTGGTCAAACATTGTGGCTTCTTTTGATTTTGAAAACAGAGAGTTCAGTTTTTATTTCCAATTTAGGAGCCTCGAATTTAGGTTAAATATGTAGTTTACTACATGAGTACCATAAAGTACATTGAAAATGTAGCTTACTATATTAGGTATCAAAGACTGTAACCAGGTGAAACCAATGTCAAATAAAGAACATGGAATCAGACAAAAAATTCCTGTTCAGGCCCTATATCACACCTCTCACTATCTTAATGTCCAGAAAAGTCTACTTGGGTGATTAAAACGAAGTAAAACTCACCTGCCTTCCAAAGCCATTCGAAAATAGTACTTGAATGCCTCTTCCCTCACTAGACAATGTGAGAAAAATAGTCATCAAGTAGATATGAGCCCTGACCTCCAAGAGTAATTCTGTATTTACAGATGCATAATTCGCTTTTTCCATTAACTCCAGAGTCAGAGCCAAGTATTCTTCACTCCAAGCTTGGCATAGAGATATCCAAATTTTTCTTTGCTAAATGAATGAATGGTGGAATGTAATACTTTATGAAACTACTTTTAAAAAAAAGAAAACAGGTATAATTTAACTATTTTTATTCTACTTTTAAAAATGAGTATGTTCAATGGCATCCACCACTTCATCCACTTCATCCAGCAGCTGTGGAACTGGGCATCCGGGCATGACTTACAGGCGAATCTGCAGCCATGGTACCAGAAGATCTCCAAGCAAACTCAGCCTCCTCCCAAGCTCCCTGTGGGACCCAGTCACACGCTTTCCAGCAATTATAACTGTACTTGTGATGGTTGCCAAGAAGCTGTGCCACCCTCCATCGTCATGTTCTCACAGAAGGTGCTGGTGTCAGGGAAGCCAGCTGACAGCTCGGCCGTGGCAGCCACTGAGAAGCTGGCCATGACCCCGGCTCCTCCTGTAAAGAGATGATCTCTTCAAGGACCAGCCTTACCAGTGTACTGGGTACCTGGCCACACCCTCACCACCACCTGAGTGCTTCCCCTCCCTGGAGTCCTAATTTATGACAATGATATCAATCTTTAGTATCAAAAAAATTAATGTTTATTCAAATATTTTTCTAGATGAATTGGCTACTGTCTCAGTCTGCTTGGGAAGCCATAACGAAATATCATAGACTGACTTAAACAAAAAGAATTTATCTCTCACAGTTCTGGAGGATTTTCAGGCCAAAATCAAGGTGCCAAACAATTCATTTCCCCAGTGAGAGATATTTTTCTGGTTTACAAATGGCTATATCTAGCTGTGTTCTCCCATATTCACATGGCAGCAGAGAGGGAAGAAGGAAGAGTGAGAGAGAGAACCACTCAGGTATCTCTCCCTCTTTTTATAAGGACACTAACCCCACCATGGAGGCCCGTCCTCACATGCTCATTTACACCTAATTAATTCCCACCTTCAAATACATTGCTTTGGGACTTAGGTCTTCAACATACAAATTTGGGCATAACAAAACTATTCAGTTCATAACAACTATAGTCTTTTATAACTTACTCAATAGAGGATGCAACATAGCCTCTCCAAGATGTTCAGATAGGCCTTACCAAGATGTCTAGAACAGGACTTTTAAGATATGTTATTTTGGCATGTGAATTATTTTGAATTTAAGTCAGCGAAGCCCTGTGGGCTCAAATGAAACTGTTATTGCTATCTTAACTATTCATAAGAATGAAGATTGGGGATACCTACAGGGTTATCTCCATCAATAGCCTTTCTCTTGAAGAAACCTCTCTATACAGTAGGGCAAACATCTAGTCACAGAGCATCTGATTCTTGTCATGTGAACTACCCTCCTCTCTCCTTGAAGCTCCAGGTCCCTGCCCTGTTCCTTAGATCAGGATACACACCTTTGTTTTGTCCCATTTACTCGAGAATTTAAATCCATGTAGATTCTCCATATACAAATGCAAATAATTTTTTTCTTTTTCTCCAGCTAATCTGTCTGATCTTAATTTGATTACTTGACCAGTTCTGGAAAAAACCAGAGGGATAAAGAGAAATTTCTTCTCTATCTCTACAAGGGCAAATAAAATTTCAGGGCAGATATTCTTTTAATAATTAGTTTTTAAAAAGAAAGGAAGGGAGGGAGGGTGAGAGGGAGAGAAAAATTCCCAGAGGCAAAAATCACATTTCATAGAACTATGTCAGGAGTGGTAGATCCCAACCCCAACTTGGCAATAAACTGTTTTGAACTTTAATCAAATCACTTCACCTCCTTATTCCTAAAAGAGAAGAATTTGGACTGAATAATTCTCAGGCCCCTCTCCCATAATTCTCAGGCCCCTCTCCCATTCTACAATGCTGAGATTCTCATAATACTAGCCACCTTAAACATTATTTTTTAGAGTCCCTGTAGTTATCTTTTACAATATTATGATTTAAAACACATATGCATGTATGTATACTTAAGTGTATATATATGTATGCATGGATGGATGGATATACATATATATATTTAATTCAAATTACAAAAAAAATTCCTCATATATGTAGAATCTTAACCATAGTCCCTAGCTCACAGCTCCCAAAAACCTTGGAATTTCCTAAATGTAGAGAATGATAACACTGTCTCTTGTTACATTACTGTGATGGCTTTTGGAAGCACTCAGGGGTAGTGTCTGATTGCCTGGAGAACCAACAATGCGACTAGAGGATTGGAATTTCTAGTCCCAAACACGGGCCTGCTGGGAGGGGAGATTGCTTGGGAATGAGTTCAATTACTGATGGCTAGTGATTTAATCATCCCTGCCTATGTAATGAAGCCTCCATAAAAGAACAAAAGGAGGGGCTCCAGAGAGTGTTCTGATTTTGTAAAAACATGAAATTGTGGGGAGATGGTATACCAGGAAAAGGCATGGAAACCTCATATCCTTTCCTGATACTTTGCCCTATGGATCTCTTCCATATAACTTCTCCTGAGTTATATACCCTTTGTAATAAATTAGTGATCTAGTGAGTAAAAAAGTTTCTTGAGTTCTGTGAGTTACTCTAGCAAATTAAACACCCTGAGGAAGGTGTCTGGAGAACCTCTGATCTCTAGCTGGTTGTTGAGAAGCACAGGTAATTGCCTGGGCTTGTGGTTGGTATCTGAAGAAGAGGGCAGTCACGGGACCCTCAGCCCTCTTAACCCGTGAATCTGATGTTATCTCTGGGTAGACAGTGTCAGAATTGACTTGAATTCTCAGACACCCTACTGGTATCTAAGAATTACCTGTTGGTGTGAGTTAGCTTTCACACATCCATGCAGTAAATCAGGTCCAGGAACTCTCATGTACCTTTCCTCACCAATCTCTGCTACAGATTGAACAGAATGCCACAAAGGAAAATAACTATTTTCATCCACTGCTACCCACATCAAGAAAGTGATTGTTCTCCATTTACCCTCCCCCACATTGTTGCCAATTCTCTTTAAAAGCACCTAGAGTTCTCCAGGAGGCAATCTGCACTGGCTTTATTTAGTGAAAAGGCAGAAACAGAAACCAAAGGGAAACTCTTTCAGAGGATATCATGAATTTGAAAAAAAAAAAAATCTAGTATCATTTATATGAGAGCTACTCCTTGGTTGTTTGTAGGTGTTTATATTCAAGCCTCCTATTTTTTTAAAAACCTCAAAACCAGAGAACTTCTCAATTTTTTAGACTGAAGCTGATACAGTATTACTATTGATATGCCCTATGTTTTCTATTTTGAATTCTGCAAATGTATGATTGCGGTAAAAAAGATATACCCACAGAATCATCAAAGAACAGAAAACCGTGGTTGAAAATCTACAATAGAGAATGTTCATGTTGCTCGTTCAGGTTTTCTTTCTGTTTCTCCCAGATAACCTTAATCTCAACTGGAAATTTTAACAGAGGTAGATTGGTAATAAAAGTTAAAAGGACTCCTCTCTTTCTGCCTGCTGTTTTCGATTAGCAGAGCACTGTGTTGTTATTTTCCAATGTTTACTTAAAACAACTCATAAATATTAGATACTGAACTAAGCTAGCAAGAATGGTGACCACGAAGTAATGAACAGCTGGAGATTAGACATTTTAATTCAAGAAGTTCACATAAGCCACACTCACATGCAGCCTCGTCTCCCTTCAACGCAAAACATTCCATAAAATCACTTGAAGAAAAAACAGCAAATTTATTCTCTTTCGTACTGACTCCTTCAGTTACTCCATTTTTGCTGGTGGATGGTCACACACACCACAGGTATAAGTAGAAATCATGAAATCAGTAACAGAAAACTACAAATAGTAGGCAAAGTGCATACCATTCCTGAGCACACATCACTTGGCAGATCCAGGGACATGGTCTCATGCAATTCTCACGACACTGTGAAAAGACAGTATTGCCTCCATTTTATATATAATATAACTTAGAGAGTTTAAACAACTTCTCCATTCTGTTGGGAAGAATCTGGTAGATTGTTAAACTCACACTTGCTTCTCTATACTGAACACCATCACAGACCTGAGGAGCAAGAAGAACAGCAATGCTATGGACGGTATTGTGTCCCCCTAAAATTCACATGTTGAAGTCCCGATCCCAAATTGTAATTGCAGATAGTCTTTATGGAGACAATTAGGGACAATGAAGTCTAAGGTAGGGCCCTCATCCAGCAGGATTTGTGTCTTCATAAAAGACACAAGAGTGGTCTTGCGCTCCCTCCCTCCCTTCCTCTTCTGAAGGATGCACAAAAAGAGATCATGTGAGCACCTGAGGGAAGGTGGTCATCCTCAAAACAGGAAATGGCTCCTAACCAAAAAGTCAGTAGGCCATAAACTTAATCGTAGAACAGCAGCCTCCAAAACTGTAAGAAAATAAATTTCTGCTTAAGCCAGTCCGGCTATGGCATTTTGTTACAGTAGCCCGAGCAGAATTAGACACATACACATCCGGTGAACTCCTCATCCTCCTCCATTCCCAACTTCCTTTTCTCTTCTTTTGCATTGTCCTCAGTCCACTCTACCTGACCACCAAAAAGCAACCTGAATCTCACTCTTCTGAAAACTCTCCCTTGGTTTCTGAATTGTCAGTAAGAAATCCACTCTCACAGAATTTTCTATGTCGTTGGGGGAAATCAGACAGAAGAGTCTAAAACAGGAGCATAGACTCCAAACTCCTGAGTTTCTGAGGTACACACAAAGCCCAGTGCGCTTTTCCATTCCTGTCTCTGACCACTGATACCACCCCCCAGCACAGACCCCAACCAAATATCACCTATCCTAAAATACAGTTTCATGTCATATCCTCTCCCCGAGAAATGCAATCTCTCCTCACTTCATACTCTCCTCATCTATCTGGATTATTCTATTCACCCCTCAAGTTCCATACTACTTTTTCCCTTAAAACTTTATCTGACAGAACTCTCTTCCCTCTAGGATTCCATAATTCCAGATAATATCTGGTTCCCCTGCTAGGACCTGGCATTTTAGCCCTGTGCCTGACACACAGAAGGTTCTAAAAATATATCTGTGGTATATAAACAAATGTGTTTTCTAAGGAGATTAAACGGATATAACAGGGATTCCAAAACTCTACTGGGGAAATTTACAAAATTTTCACACCCAGGTATACTCTGGTAGTTCAGGTGCTAAGCCCATGCCTGGGGAACAGTCTACATACAATCCAAGGGGGGTGAGGCGGGGGGGACTGAAACAAACAACTAAATAAAATGCCTCTTCCTCCTCTCTCTTCCATTCTATCTGCTGCCTGCCTGCCTTCATTCTTGCCTGTCTGCCTTCCTCTATAAAATAATAATTAAAAAACCATGTCTAAAAAGCATCTCAAACCAATTAAGTCAGAATTTCTGAAGGTGGAAGCCAGACGTAGCATTTTTTTTAAATCTCCAAGTGATTCTAATGTGCAACAAGGCTTGGAAACCACTGAAGGATGTCTCACCTTGTGGACTTGACAATGAGGCACATGGTAAAATGCAATAAATAATATTTCCCAAAATGCTTTTATAATCACTGTTTTGCAAATTAAACACTAATTATATAACATTCTACAACTGGTATGGACAGGGGCAGCAACCAAGAGGAACAACTAAATAAAATTAAGTGCTTCTTCCACCTCTCTCTACCTCCCCTACCTACGTAGTTGTCTTCATTCCTATTACTTTTTTTTAAAGAAAAAGAAAATAAACACTAGTTTGTACCTATTCCTATCCAAAAAAGTATTGGCAAGATCCACATCAAAGAGCCTTTTCCTATGTTTTCTCCTAGGAATTTTGTGATTCAGATTTGATATTTAAGTCTTCAATTCAAGTTAATTTTTGTGAGTGGTATAAGACAGGAATCTAGTTTAATTCTTTTACATGTGAATAATCAATTTTCCCAGCACCATTTATTGAAGAAATTGTCTTTTCTCCCACTCAGCCAGAACTTTGTCAATATTAAATTGAGCAGATACGCATGAATTTATTTCTGAGTTCTTTATTTCTTTATTCTGTTCCATTGGTCTATGCATCTATTTTTATACTAGTACCATAATGTTTTGAATGCTATAGCTTTATAATACAGCTTGAAATTAGAAAGTGTGATGTGTCCAGCTTTGTTCTTTCTCAGGATTGTTCTGACTGTTTGGGGGTATTTGATGGATCCACATAAATATTAGGATTAATTTTTCTACTGTGAAATATGCCATTGGAATCTTGAATTTCTCAGTGGCTTTGGATAGTGTGGACATTTTAATAGTATTCATTCTTCTAACTTCTAAAGATTGGATAACTTTCAATTTATTTGTGTTTTCAATTTCTTTCCTCAATATTTTGTAGTTTTTACATATAGAGATTTTTTACCTTCTTGATTAATTACTAAGCATTTTATTGTTTTTGATGCTATTATAGATGGAATCTTTATTTCTTTTACAAATAAATATTAGTGTACAGAATATTATTTTATGTTAATTGTGTATGCTTGCAACTTTACTGAATTTATTGCTTGAACCTAACAGTTTTTTGCTGGGATCGCTAGGATTATGTATGTATGTATGTATGTATGTATGTATATATATAAACATATCATTTACAAAAAAAGATGATTTTACTTCCAATTCTAATGACTTTTATTTTTCTTGCCTTATTGCTCTGGCTCTGACTTCCAGTACCATGCTGAATAGGAGCAGTAAGAATGGGCATTCTTGTCTTCCTGATCTTAAAGAAAAAGCTTTAAACACTATACTCTTAAGTATGATGTTAATTATGATTCTGTCATATACAGCCTGTATTATGTTGTGGTATGATTCTTCTATACCTCATCTGTTAAAGAGTGTTTATCACAAATAATGCTGAATTTTTTCAAATACTTTTTTCTCCATTGAAATGATCATATATTTTTATTGTATAAATTTGATATACAATGTTGTTTGATTTGCACATGCTGAACTATTCTTATATTCCAGAGATAAATTCCACTTCATCATGGTGAATAAATATTTTAATATATCCTGAATTCCATTTGCGGCTGAGAATTTTTTTCATCTCATTTCATCCAAAATATTGGTCTTTGGTTTTCTTTTCTAGTATCCTTATTTGACTTTGCATAATACTGACCTCATAAAATTAATTTGGGAGTATTCTCTCTTCTTCAATATTTTAGAAGTGCTTATGAAGAACTGAAATTAATTCTTAAACATTCAGTAAAATTCATGAGTGAAGTCACCTAGTCCTGGTCTTTTCGTCACTGGGAGATTTCTAGCTACTGATTTAATCCCCTAGCTAGCAATTGGTTTGTTCAGGTTTTCTATTTCTACCTGATTTAGTCTTGCTAGGTTTTATGTTTCTAAGAATTTATCCATTTTTTAGGTTCTCCAGTTTGATGACATATAGTTATTATAATAGCCTCATGGTTTTCTTTATTTCTATAGCATCCATTGTAATGTTAAATTCTACACATTTAAAAGAGAATATGTATACATTTTTTATTCTTTTCCATACAAAAATTATAATTTACTATAAATACTCTTCTGCCTGCATCTGATATTGTTTAACTTAAGAAATTAACTTGAAGATCATTTGATATGAACGATAAGCAACATTTTCATTTTTTTCAGATGTTCATAGTTTTCCATTTATGGATACATCATAATTATTTACTCAGTGTCCTGGTGTTATAAATTGGACTGCTTTCACAATTTTTCTTTTATAAATAAAGCAGTAGGTAATAACTCTGTGCATGCTCCATTTCATACATGCAACATTTACTTATTTTTCCCAATGCATAGTATGACCTTTATACTTTTACTCTTAGACCTTTAGAATTAATTCTACTTTCATCCTCATGTACCCATTTCTTACCATTTCATTACTGTTCTTCTTTGCTCTCATCTCCATCCTAACTACATGTCTCTTTTAATTAGTACTGTCAACATTCTGTTTTACATTTCTAATCATGCAGGAATCATACTCCCTGACTTCAAATTATATAGCAAAACTAATTGTCATCAAAGCAATGTGATATTTGAACAACAATAACAACAGGAGAAAAAAGAAAAGACAGACCACTGAAATAAAATAGGGTCAGTTAGTCTATGACAAAGGAACCAATAATGTACAATGAAGGAAAGTCTATTGAACAAATGGTCTGGGAAAATTGGACACCTGCAAAAAAAATGAAGCTATATTACTTGTTAGTGTCATATATAAAAAGAAACTCAAAATGGATCAAAGTCTTAAATGCAAGACCTCAAATCATAAAACACGTGGAGAGGACTGCAGGAAAACTTGTCCACATATCAGTCTCAGAGATGCCTATGATACTGACAGCAAAGGAAACTAAAGTAAAACTAAACAAGTGAAACTATCTCAAACTAAAAAGTTTTTGTACAGCAAAAGACAACACCACTAAAACAGAAAAAACAACTCCCTGAATTGAAGAAGACATGTACAACATACATCAGACAAGAGATTAATCTCAAAATAGACAAAGAATGTATACAACTCAAAAACAAAAAGCCAAATGCCTCCCTCTTAAAAAGGGCAGAAGAGCTAAATAGACACTTTTCTAGAGAAGACACACAGATGACCTACAGACATAAGTAAAAATGCTCTACATCACTCCCTATCAGAGAAATGCAAATAAAAACCACAATGAGGTATCAGCACACACCAGTGAGAATGGCTTGTATCAAAAAGAATAAACACCAAGTGTTTGAGAGGGTGTGGAGAAAAATGAACCTTCCTATACTGTTGATGGGAAGGTAAATCAGCATAACCTCTTTAGAGAACAGTATGAAGATACCTCAAAAGAATAAAGATGACTTTACCATGCAGTCCAAGGCATATACCCAGAGAACACAAAAACTCTAATGAAAAAAAAATTATGTGCCCCTATATTCACAGCAGCAGAATTCACAATTAGCCAAGACATAGAAACAACCTAAATGCCTGTCAACAGATGACTGGATAAAGAAACTGTGGTATATATACTCAATGGAATTTTATGCAGCTATTTAAAAAATTTTTAAAAGATCATGCCTTTGCAATAACCTGGATGAATTAAAGATGATTATACTAAGCAAAATAAACCAGAAAAAAAACGTACGGGATGGTTTCACTTACATATGAAATAGAAATAAATGAAACAGACAAATTTCAAAAAAATTTACAGGAAGCAACTCTGTGGCTACAGAGGCTGGGCAGGAAAGGGAACAAGGGGAAGAAAGAGTTAACAAGATGGTGGTAAATGGCACTCTGGTGGTGGGTTTGGTGTGAAATGAACACAGGCTGAGGTGTGACTACAATATCCTAAAAAGCATAAAACAAGTCCAGCTCACCCTGGTTGTCTAGTGGTCGAGTATACACTGCAGGCAGTCCCACATACATCCCAAGGTCTGGGGTTTAAGACCCCAGGCCAGCGATAACAACCAATGTGAGCAACTAAATGAAAAATAAAATGCTTCTTCTAAAAAAAATCATACAGCCAATGACATAATAAGACAATTTTTTAAAAATAAATACAAAAGTATAAAGGAAAAAGAAAACTAGGTACAAATATGCTGAAGACTAACAAGCAATGTAGTAACATCACATAATCACTATTGCAACATCTCTTTGTTGAAGGAGGGAAAAGAGATGCTTTGGCTCTAGAGGGCAGCTTGTTCCTGGTCTCTGACTTTGGGTAAAACTCTGGGTAAACAAGCTCTGTAACAATAAAAAACAATAACAAATAAACATACATTCTTCATGATAGAGCCACTAAATCCTCAGAGTCTATCTTTGGCTCACAAGCAATTCTAATGAATAAAGTCCTGTGAGTTCTCTCCCCAGAAGATTGAGAGCAGCACATAATCAGGCTGGACCATTTAATGTAAATAGCCTTATTTAGTAAAATGCTTCTGAGAATGCCACTTACCATATTAGAACACAAGTTGCTGATGAAACAGCTAAGTTTAGTTAAACTATGGTTACTCAGGGTTGTCTTTATTTTTTTTAAAGAAGACAGGAAAAAAGAGGAAGAGAGAGGCTCATTTACATATACAAAGATAGAGAATTACTTGAGAAGGATTTACACATTACATGATCTCAATCACCAATCACCGTAGGGCAGATATTATCATTTTCCTATTATAGATGAGATCCAGAGAACGGATGTATTTTCCCAGGGTTACACAACTACTCAAATTCAGGTCTGTCTAAAGCCCTTGTTTTCTATAGTATATCACCCATTGTCTCTCTTGTCATGCTCACTGTTAGGTTAAGGAGCAAAATGCTGTGAACCATCTCAGGAACCTAACCCCTGTTTATTGCATCATTTCTGTAGGAAGAATGGGCAACCTTTGTTAAACAACCTACACATGAATTGTAAAAGCCCAACTTAATTATTCCTCAGGTTCTTCCTACAGTACATCAGTTACTACCCTTGAAGTTCTGCCCAACACAATGTATGTAAGAGAAAGGGTTCCATAAATACTTATGTTTTTAACCTCTTTCCATGATTCAATACTGTCTCTTTAGACTCCTATTTTAGATAAATCCTTATACATTTCTAACATTTGGTTAAAAAAAAGAAAAGTTCATTTTTGTGGAAATAAGACATCTTTGGTGATTATGTGTGATATAGAGTGGATTAAAGCATTTCTATCCTCAGAATGATTGGCAGAAGTTTCTCTTCTAGTTTCTCTTGTAGAATAGTGCTAAAGAGTATGAACTTAAATTTTTTCCAGTGAATGAATGCATGAATTAATGGATGCAGAATGTGGTTTACTAAAGGCAACTAAACTCTGGCAAACTGGTTTGCCTGGGAGATCAGAATCAGATCAGTTTACTGAAAATCAACTCATTGAGCAATTTGTCAATGTTATAGCAAAACTGAAACAAATAGGTGAATTGACTATCTGATGAATTAAGTATTTGGTAAATTGATGTGGGAAAACTACCTCATAGGTAAATTGATCACTTGAAAAATTGGTCAAAGTTTCTTAAAGACTTCTTGAGTAACAACTGAGTCTTACATTTTAAAAGCAGTGATCTAGTCTGAATTATCTCTGTGGCAATGTTCATCTGATCAAGCGTATGTCAAAATCCATCTATTTAAGCTCTCTTCTCTCTCAACTAAGTGGCCCCCTTCTCTTTTTCATGTCTTTCCACTTCCCTAGGTACTGCCTCCTCTCATATCACTTTCTCTTATCACTGATACATGATCGAATCATTCCTGTCAGGTAAACAGCTCTGGGCACCAACTGCTGGATGTTTTTGTTCTTTGCATTTTCATTCCTTCTCAGCCTTGTTCTACCCAAACTTTTCATGTATATTGTGGCCTATTTGAGTTAAGCAAGCGGGAAAAACAACTGTGTTTCAGTAGAAAACTATGTACCGTCTGGAGGGTACTCCTCCAGGTCATCTGATTCTAGTCTTCATTGTTAAGGATTATCTACATACAGGACTCTCCACCAAGTTCTCTAATTCTAGCCCTATTCATTGTCTTTATTGTATAATTCTGTATAAATATATCTGTTCTTTGAATTCTCTTATAACCAGTTATAACATCTTCCCAGTTCCCTCAAAGAATGATGAAACAAAATCATTAGCATATGCTCATTTCTGTAGCTATATAAGAACCATGATTTTATCCTATTTAAAAAAAAATTTATCTTTTGACACATTTCTTTTTCCTCCAGTCTACCTGCATTTGTACAGTTTAAAGCATACTGTCACTGAAATAAGGGTGAGGGACAAAAATCTATGTGCTGCTATCCATGATTTTAAACAGTCGTCACAAGCCTGGGTATTTCGGTTCACTCAAGACCTCTGAACAGTTACTACTAGTATTCATAGTATCTTCTTTGCCTTTACCTTGTATCATAATGAAAATATTTACAAATAATATATCATGAGCTATTTATAACAGCATTACTGATACATAATTTATATACCATAAAGTTGACCCAATTAAGTCATGTAATTCAACAGTTTTAGCATATTTGGTTGAGCTGTGCAACCACCACCAGTCACTATTAGAACATCCTCACTCCAAAAAGAAATCTCATATAAATTAGCAGTCATCGCCCATTTACACACAACTTCCTAAACTCCTAGCAACCACTAATCTACTTTCTGTCTCAATGGATTTGTCTATTCCAGATGTTTTATAATACATGATCCTTTTTAACTGGTTTCTCTCACTTAGCATAATGTTTTCAATGTTAGTCCATGTTGTAGCATGTATCACTATTCATTTCTTTTTATAACCCAATTATCCACTGTATGAAAATCATATACTTTCCCCATTCATCAACTGACAAACACTTGGATTGTTTCACTTTTTAACTGTTATGAAAAATACTTACATGAACATTCATGAGCAAGTGTTTATAGGGGTTTGGGTTTTTTAATTTCTCTTGGGTACATACCTGGACTGCATCTATGGTCATTCTATGTTGAACCTTTCTAGGAACTACCAGACTGTTTTCCAAGGCAACTGGACACATTTTACATTCCTATGAACAAAGCAAAGCATGAGGGTTCAAATTTTACCACATCACTTATTTTTGTCTTTTTTATTGTTACTATTCTGACAAGTGTGCATAACTTATCTAACATATACAACTGATCGATTCTCCGGTGACCATTCTTTTAACTGTAACCAAAATATTTCTAAATTCCCTCTGGGTGTATTTTTTTGGAGGAACATATGTCCTATGGTATTCGTTCACGATTACCCATCCTACTATCTTTTGTACTCCCTGACTGTCTATGAAGATATAACCATTCCTCACTAGCATATCTACTGAAACTTCATGGTATCAAAGCTATTATCATAGGATGAGAGAGGGGAGTTGGTCTCATGCTCATTTTGGAGCCATGTATTGACACACATATCTGATTTATTTGACATAGAAGACATTCTTACATAATATCTTCATCAAATCGTCGATGCTATTACTCGCCACCATGTGAAAGACACTCCTACCTTCTAGTGCCCACTCTCTCCTACTTTCTTCATTGGTCCTCAGTTTCGCTGAACATACGGTCACAAGGTAAAGAATACGATCTTATTCTTCCTTTATGCTAGATATGGCAGTGTGACTGCAGGTCGTGTGTGCAACTTTTGAAAAATCCTTTTAAAAGGAAAGTCTCTATCCTTTTAATTATTTTCTTCTCCCCCAGATGTTGACATATAGACAGTGAACCATCTTTGAACATGCAGCTGGACACGCTTAGCCCTAAGCATCACTAAGAGAGGAGTCTGAGTTCCTGACACCATGGAATCATTTGTGTGTAGATTGCTGTAGAGAGAATAAACTTTTGTCCTGCTTAAATCATTACTTTTGACTATATCATAGCAGTCATAGCTAGATCCCAAGTAATAAGTGGCACCCCCACACACACCTACCACTTGGCCCACTTCCAAACTTCCTAGGTAATAGTTTTGCCTACTATTCTACCATTTATATGCATCTTCAGTGATCACACATCTATCTTTGTTAAGATCCTTTAATACTGAGATTGCTTAGGCTTCTCTTATTCACAGAACCTGCATTTCCAGTTCATATCACCACAGCACCAGTGTTTGCCAGCCTGTATTATCTCCCCACCATTACTTATAGTGCTTTTATGTCTCTCTTCCTTAACATACTCCTGAAAATATCATTTCCCCTTTCTGATAAATCTGTTTTCCTCTAACTCTTAAACCTCTCAAAAGAGCAACCTACAAATAATATCCACGTTTCTCTCAATAAACTCTGTATTAGTCATAGCACTTCAGAAACAGAATAAATATACATTTTATTGTTTTTGTTTCTCTGAAGAATATCTTTCTTCAGAACATATATTATACATACACACATACATACATACATATGTGTATACATATACATTTATGTACACACACACATCTTGGGAGAGAGAAATTTTAAGGAATTGGCACACAAAATTATGAAGATCGATACATCCAAAATTTGCAGGGTAGGTCAGCAGGCTGGAGACCCAGGGAAAAGTCAATGCTGCAGTTTGAGTCTGAAAGTTATCAATGAACAGAACCTATCCTCTGTTAGGGGAGGTCAGTCTTTTTTAAACTAAGGTCATCAAGTGTTCAGATGTAGACAACCCACATTCTAAAGGTGGGGGGGGGTCTCCTTTACTTAAAATCTATTGACTTGAATGTCAATCTTATCTAAAATAATACTTTCACAAGGACATCCAGAATGTTTGACCAAATATCTAGATACAGTGGCCTAAACAAGGTGAGTATGTACTGGGATTTGTATGCTGGGAATTTAGGGTGTTAGATGAGATGCTGAATCCCACTTAAACTCTTTTTCTTTTCTTTTTTTTTTTCAGACAATCATCCTGTTTAGGTATAATATACATAGTTTATAGGTTTCTCAAAATTAAAAATAGAATTACAACATTATCCAGTAATTCCACTTCTGGATATTTATGAAACTTGGATATGCACCTATGTGCTGCAGTGCTATTAGCAACAGCTAAGACAGGAAATAGCCTTAGTGACCATCTGTCACCTATGCTGGGATCGAATAAGTAAAACTAATAGTACGCCCCACAGACTTCATCTATGCTAGGACCAAGTGGGCTAAACTAATGGCTTATCCAAATTCTGCTTACAAAGTCAAGGTACTAATAAGTTTGTTTTCCTAGAAGCCTCCATGATAAGATTCTAGTCTATTCTGCATGAAAAGAATCTAGTTAAAATTGGAAAGTGAAAATGATGGATACAAAACCAGAATAAGGATCAAGAAAAAACACATTATAAGAGTAAAATCCCCCTCTCCTCCATGCTATGATAGTTGTGGCTCAAACCAAATTAGGAGCAGAATGAGCAGAGACTCCTGCCCTGGATGCTCTCCACCCACTTCCTGAAGCTCTGCAGCTGCCAGAGACTTAGACTGCAGCTCAGAGCCTCCTCCTTCCACACCAACCCTTAAAGCAATTCTTTCTCTTTGTTTGGGTGGGAAGGACTGTAGAGCATGAGCTCCCTTCCCCCTTCCATGGTCACTTACTAAAACTTTTTTTGGTTAAAATATATTTGTGAACCTTGATCATTATCAGTCAATGGGAAAAAGAACAGAAAGTTTAGCAACATGTTGACATCTTGATCTAAAGATGAGATTTATATACACAATGAATTTATGAAATTACTATATTTTGCCTATTAAATTACAGCAAAAGTGTTTTTAATTAACAGAAACAAACAAACAAAAAAATCCTCTTCAACTCTGAAAACAAGACTGTGTTTTACCAAACCAGGGAGAGATGGAGGAATCTGGAGTTGGAGGAATGAAAATGATGTTGGTGGTGGGTGTGGTGTGTTATAAACCTAGAGATGTTAATTTATTCTCCTCAAAATTATATAGTATTGAAAACTTATGAGGTATTAATAAAGAAGAAAAAGTATTTAAATAATTTTGAAAATGCATCAAAAACAATGGTTTTAGAAGGATGGATACTGAAAGCAAATATGGTAACATGTCAATTACAAAATTTAAAATTGGGTACAGTGGTGTTTACAGAAAAATTCAACTTCATTATATGATTAGAATTTTTCACAATTAAATAGGGATAAAAATGGGAAAAGTGTTTTAAAGAAGCAATGAAACTTTCCTATCCTACCTCCAACTATCTTTTTCCTCTATATTATTTATATTTTAAGTATGACTTTGGATCGCAGATCGTCATGAGCAAGCTACTGGAACCTCACTAGTAATTTTCAAAGGGTCAGGAAATAAAATGCTCTCTATATATGCTGCTATTGTTATCTTTTAAATGTGCAATGCTGCTTCCATAATGGTTATTCTCTTCCAATTGTATCAGCTTTGCTCTAGTCTTACTGCATCAGGAGACAGATGAGAGAGAGGAGGGTGAGAGAGATGGGAGGGTTGGAGGGGAGGGGAAGGAAGGGGAGAGACATTTTAAGAGTGGCTTGAGGGTGAACAAGAATTCAGCACATAGACTAATCATAAGATGGAGCTTGTATTATGAGTTGCCTTTCACCCTCAATGTTTACAAAACCATCAGAATCAATTTTGAAATAATTTTATGGCCCTAAATGCCAGAGTCTAGAAAAGACTGATGATCTATGAAAATCCAGTGGCCATTTCCTATGGCAAAGATGTCCACTTTGCAATTCCAGTAATATCAGAGCATGTATTGTGGGGGTGAGGGGGTTAAAAGCAACACACACAAAAATTGTCCCGCATCATACTGTATTTACAATATGTTCACATGCCTAATGAGGAAATAATCTTACCTGCTGCTACAATGTTTGTCCTCTCCAGTGAAGGCAAGAACTGTACTTTTTCTCTCTAGCATCTGGTATACTAGGACAGTCAGTGGTAGGGACTTTCAAAACTTTTGAGATGCATCTTGGTTTTGTTTCTCTGTTTTGGTTTGCTTTGTGTTATATTTTTATTAAGGAAATATTAGTTTTTAGCACTGTACAAGTTTCAGGTATATAGCTTCATACCTCCTTGACAAATATGCACACCACACCACAACTCCATCAAAGGTCTATTTACCATCCACCATATCCAATCAATCCCTCTACCCAGTCCACCTATCCCCTACACACCCTCTCCTCTGGTAACCTCCTTCTGTTGTTAGAATGTTTTTGTTTTGTTTATTTGCTTTGTTGGTCACATCTTAATTTACATTTCCTTGTTTACTCACTTGGTTGAACAGAAGAATAAAACACGTACTTCCTCTTTTGTTAAATGTCCTTTGCCCAATTTTCTACTGGGTTAGTTCTCCTTTTCTCATTGATTAGGCATTCTCCATATGCTCTCACTTCTAATCCCTGCCACATATAGCAGTCACAAATACCGTCATGACTTTCCATTTCATTTTCATAAGGTAGTTTTCTACAAACAAAAGTTTTGTATTATTTTCACATAGTTACATTGTCAATCAAATTCTTAATGGGTAACCCTTCTTCTACCTTGTTTAATAAATCATTCCATGCCACAATTCTGAAAGATACTCATCTGCATTTTCTATAAAGACTTTCAAAGCTTTAGTTTTGGCATTTAAGGCTTTATCCATCTGGAGCTGATTTTTATGATATGAGGTAGAGAGTCAATTTCATATTTTTCCTTATGGTTAAATAATTCTTCCAGTTCTATTTAATAAAGTCCCTCCTTTATCCATTTATCTTAAGTAACATCCTTTTTATTAAAATTCCATGTTTGTATGAATCTGCTTCTTAGCTCTTTTCTCTTCCATTGATCAGTATATCCACTCAAGTACTAGAGTCACTATGTTAATTCATATTAAGTCCTAATAGCTGGTAGGACAAGACCCTAATTTTTTGTGTGTCACTTGTTAATTAGCTACTTGTGACCATTCTTCAATATCAATTTTACAATTAGTTTGTCACATATACCCACACACAAATCTTCAATATCAATTTTACAATTAGTTTGTCACATATACCCACACACACAAATCTATTGTGATTTTAACTGAAGTTGAAGTAAATCTCTAACTCTATTTGGAGAGAATTGATATCTTTAAAATATTAATTCTTCCTATCAATAGTTTATATATCTTCATTAATTTAGGCCTTCTTTTAATACTTTTCTGTAAATTTAATTCCTTTTCTCAAACAAGTCTCCCACATCTTTTGTTACATTTATTCTTAGGTTACTATTATAAAAATTTAATATTTAAATGGTATAGAAAAAAATTCAATTGACATTATAGGTTTTCTTTTTCAAGTTTACCTCAATAAATACATCTTTTACAGTTTAGAGTTTAATGATTTTTTTGAGAAAATTTAAATGTACTTTAGAATTTTGACGAGTATAAACAGACTGTATTGTACTTATCAGCACATTCAAGGTATAGAAAATTTCCATTACCAAAACTTCCTTTGTGCCCCTAGCTAACCAGTCCTTAGCCTAGAAATTGATTCAATTGTCTTTTGATAGAAATGCCAGTGTAATTCCATGAGGAAAGGCAATCTTTTCAAAAAATAGTGCTAGAACAATTGTATATCATTTGAGGAAATGATACCTTACTAATGATACCTTAATAATTATCTCATGCCATATACCCAACTAATGCAAAAGGGATCATTGATTTAAATGCAAAACTGAAAACTCTAATAAAACTTCTAATGGAAAACACTGTAAAACTTTGTTTTTTATACTCTTGGGATAGGCAAATATTTCACAAAACATGAAAAAGCATGAACTATTAAAAATGTTGACAAAATGGACTTCATCAGAGTAAATAACCAATGTTCTTCAAAAGATACCAGTAAGAAAACTAATGGCAAACTACAGACTAGTAGAAAATATTCACAATAGATCTACCTGACAAATTGTATGCAAAATATACAAAGAGCAATTACAAGTCGATATTAAGACAACCCAAAATTTTTAAAAGGGGAGCAAAATGTTTTAAAGGCTATTTCACAAAAGAAAAGCTAGACAAAGCACACAAAAAATGACCACTATCAATAGTCATCAGGGAAATGCAAATTAAAGCCACAGTGAGATACAATTAAACTCTATTCTACCTGATAAGACCCACAAAGATATCTTGATACCATAATAAACCTCTTTCAATCACACCAAAATCGGGGAGGGGGACTGGTCACCAAGGAAACCTACAATGAGACTGAGATGGAAATGCTGGAATTTCAGTCTGATCTCCTGCCCTCCCAGGAGGCAGGGGATAAGAGTTGAATCCATCACCAACAGTCAATGATTTAATCAACTACACCTATGTTAAGTCTCCACAAAAACCCAAAAGGACTGCATTCAGAGAGCTTCCAGGTTTGTGAATATGTGGAGAAATAGGGAGAGAGGCACACTCGAAAGAGGAGGGAAACTCCATGGTCCCTTCCCACATAGCTTACCCTATACATTACTTCCATTTGGCTGTTACTGAGTCATATCTCTTTATAATGAACTGGCAAACTAGAAAGTAAAATGGTTTTCTGCATTCTGTGGGCCAGAAATAATTTAACTGAACCCCAAGAAGGGATGATGGGACTTCTGATTTACAGCTGGATTGTCAGAAGCACAGGTAAAAACCTGAACTTTCAGTTAGCATCTGAACTAGGGCAGTCTTGGAGGACTGAGTACTTCACCTGTGGAATGTGACACTATCTCTGATAGTGTTAGAATTGAGTTGCATTGCAGGTCATCCAGTTGGTGTCTGAGAATTATTCAGTGCGTGAGAATAAAACACACCCTGAAATTAGAATCAAAATCATACACAGTAATGGAGTGTTTGACCCAAAGTCCAACTCCTATGACCCCAAGTTCAGTACTAATTCGGATGTGTACATCCGAAACACTGATCACAAAGCTTTGATTCAGAATTGAGTATAATTACTGATATTCCTTAAATTAATTGACTAACTTTTAAAATTATTTTAATTATAACATTAAATATAATCATACTACAGAAAATTTAGAAACCCATGTAAAAGATTACTATTAAAATTATCCTAACAAAACCATATTTTCCCTTTAACATTGTATCATAAAGCAGAGACTTTTGAATACACTTGGAGAAAGTGCATTCAGCAGATAATAAGTACAAGAGAGTCAGTAGAAAAGTCATCTTTGTTCCCAGTTCAAATTCCTGTGTTCTGATTGCTGATGCAACCTGCCTCTCTCTAGTCCTGAGGTTTAGATGTTTGTATTTCCTCTTTTACATGTTAGATCTGATTGGTACAATCCCTAATTTCAGATTCTTAATTTTCACCCTGAAACTGAATATTTTATCCCAAGCCTTTGATGGCAAAAGCAACCCCAGATCATGAGAAGGAATGCTGTAATTTACTAAGAGATCTCTCATTAGCATTATAGTTTCTGCTAATCTTGTCCTGGACCATGATTTAAGCTGCTTCTACTCTGAGTAACCTTAATCATTAACTTAACAGTTCAGAACCCAGACTTCTGTTTTACCTTCTACATCCAGTCCTCCCAACTAACTGAATCCTGTTAGCTCCTCCTAAAGTGAATAACACAATATCCATGAAGGTAAGTGTGTATGGCACACTTACTCAGAATAATACTTTAAAACCATTTTTTAAAAATGTTTGGGTAATCATATGCCTGGCAGGGATTAATTTAAAAAATATATAAGGAACTCAAATATCTCAACAACAAAAAAGGAAATGAAAAAAAAAACAATGAGCAGACAACCTGCACAGACACGTCTCAAAAAAAAAAAAAAGAGATACAGATGAGCAACATGCACATGAAAAAATGCTCAACATCACTGTTTTATTAATCAAAACCACAATGAGATACCACCTCACACTGAGAACGGCCTGTGACAAAGAGACTAGAAACAAGTGTTGAAGAGGTTGTAAAGAAAAAAGAACTCTTGTGCACTGTCGGTGAGCATGCAAATTAGTACCATCTCTATGGAAAACAGTGTGGAGATTCTTCAAAAAATTTAAAATAGAGCTACCCTTTATCCAGAAATTCCACTTCAAGGTATGTAATCCAAAAGATAGTTATACCCCTATATTCATAGCTGCACAATTCCATAATAGCCAAGACATGGAACAACTTAAATGCCCACTGACAGATGACTGGATAAAGATGTGGTTTATGTATTCAATGGAATACTGCTATTCTAAAGATGAAATTTTGCCTTTTGTAACAACTTAGATGGAATTGAGATGATTATGTTAATCAAAATAAGTCAGAAAGAGAAAGAAAAATATCAGATCATTTCACTTAATGTGTGGAATATAAGGAAACAAAGCAAATAAACAGATAAAACACAACAAAAACTCTTAAAACAATGAAACCAAAGCTGTGATTACTGTCATATCCTGGTGGCCTAGCAGTCTACTATACCAGGGAGCAGTCCCACATCCTAAGGTCCTGGGTTCACGACCTGGAGCTGAGGGGAACAACCAATGCAAACAACTAAATGAAAATAAAAATAAAGTGCTTCTTCCTCCTCTCTCTTCCTGCCTGCTTGCTTGCCTACTCATCTTCATTCCTGCCTGCATCTTCTCTTTAAAAAAGAAAACAAAACCTGTGATTACCATGGAAGAAGTGGGAAAGGGGGCGGGAAGTTGGGACAGAGGGAGCCAAATCTACTGACAGTCAATGGCACTAGAACCCTGGTGGTGGGTGCAGTGTTGATCAAGATATGAATCTATTTTTTAAACATATAGTATTATAAAACAGCAGCATATCAATTTTTAATTTAATGTTTTATTTTATAAATATGATTTATATTGCATATAAATTATTTTATATATAAAATCTATTTCAGATGAAAAAAGTGATGGTATAATTTAACAAGAAAAAATGTATAATAACAATGGATATTTTAAAGGCTGTGCATGGGGAAAACATGGAATGCAAAATACTAAAATAAGAAAAATTATTTTAAGTGATTAAAATGTGATATTTCACCTCCTTCTATTTCTACTCTTCTGGGTTTTCAGTGTGTGTCTATATGTATTGGATGTATAAAAATTATGAATTTAAGAAGCAACAAAATAATCTAAGGTATAACTTAATATCTCTCATTTATTATTTTAAATAATATTAAGTAATCCGATTTTCCTTAGTTAATTCCATCAGAATCAAAAGTGCTACCCAGAAATTGATTCTCAGCTTCCAGGCTACCACCGTCTTAAAAGGCCTCTAGCTTAATTTCTAAAAGCCAATTGTTTTTTTGTCTCAACACCAATTGGTCTTTCATTCCTTGCTGTACAGACTTATTTTCATATAAGCCACAACTCATTAGTGTACTACAGAGGCAAGCCACCAAACACATGAAATTTATTTTTACTGCAAGTAAGGATACATGCATACAGACTGTTCTAGCAGTGTTTATTAGATAGTTATCTGAGAGACTAGCACAGAGAAGACACAACTTTCTGTAAGCTAAATATAAGAGATGCAATGGAGCCTCTGACCAGCACCAAATTAAAAATTAAATTTAAAAACCACTAAAACTAAAACCTCCCTGATTTGCTAGAACAAATGAGAAATGATATCTGTGAATATTCAAGAGAACACAAACCGCAGCAGTAAAAGATATACTAAGAAATGCATTTACTATATCCCAAAACATTTTTAAGCAACAAAATTAAATCCATCTTCTAAATCTCTCAAGTGATCTGCCAAATAGCTACTCTTACAAAAGCATATAACACACAAAAAGTTTGGGAACACTGAGGTAGGTAGTATTTGTTTTTAATCTCTCTGTGAGTAATACCACTGCTCCCTTTCTCTCAAAGTGTGATGATAAAGAGTCAAAGCAAAGCTATCTCACTTATATATGTTCTAATTAGTATGAGGGAATCTGTTACTTAAACCAGACCTGGCAATGTATTCTGTAATACTTATTTCTGCTACGTATGGTCCCTTGAAATCACTGCCCTGAAAAATGAACTTCAGTTAAAATGTTTCTATTAAAGGGACCATATATCCAATAATAAAACATTTTAATTAACAAAATTAAACCTGCATAGAAATCAAAAAGGATTTCTTTACATATATTGTGAATTTCCACCAGCCATTCAAGAAAATGATCTCTTTACTTAAAAATAACAAGCTTCTAACTAGCAAAGTAGTCAAATAATGTACAGCTTAGTACCTGAGATCAGAACATTGTATCTTCTTTACAGAATTTATCCTTAACATCACTTCAAGAAAACAATCAGAAGAAATCATCTGTATTTTAACTCTCTTGAGAATATAAAGGCAGTAAATAAGATTTATACAAAATAGTGGAGTTGCACTTCATTTTTGGACTCCTCTACTAGAATAGAATCTTACCTAGATTTGCTGACCCCAAAATCAATGCACTTTATCGAGGAAACACCACTTTGGGGGATAAGTGGCACTTAGAGAGCAATTCTTATCTCATTTTTTTTCCTGATATGCCTTCAGCAGACATGCTGGAGATTTTGTACACCAAACAATCATACTTCTTAGTGTCTTCAGCATCTGTCCAGATGTCCCACACAAAATTTCACTGATGATAAACGTGAGCCTTTCGTGCCTCACTTTAGTTCCTTCTCTGCAAAAGAGGAATAACACTTGGACTTTATAGGTTCGTTGTAAAGATTAAATGAGATAATGCAAACAAAGTGCCTAACGCCATCCCACTTCCGGCACTATGGTAAGTGATTTCTAGATAACTTTTAGTTATGAAAAAATATTGACATTTTCAGACTTTAGAAATGTTTAATACACACACAAAAAGGTGAGAACTAAAAACAGCAGCTGACACTAACAACTACAGTACATTTTCTAATCAACTACTTCTCAGAGACATGAAGTTCACATTAAACTCATTGCTGAGTTCCCTGGCTCAGATTTCCACTCTGAATGTGCCACCATCATGCAAAACAGACCACATTCCTGCCCAACTTGCCAATGAACAAGGAAATAATTTTGTCACGCTGATTAGTAAAGAATCAAATGTAAAATAACCTCTAAGTATGGCTTTAAAAACTATGATACAAAAAATAATTAGCACTTAGTGGGGCATAAAGTTTACTGTTTGCTTAAAGAAAAAGAAAAAAGCTGAAGATCTTTTAGCAACTCCAAATAAATCATCCAGGTTTTCTTACTAAAGCAAATTGTCATCACTTATTTATCTGTTATGACTGATGCTTACATGGGGGCTTGAAAAGGACATAATGGAAATAAAAGTTTGTGAATCATAAACCAGATTGCAGAAGATGGTGCAAGCCATGACTCAGGCAAGCACAATAATTATAATCAAAATTATGCTTACATTTTTTTCATATACTGCTTGTCATAGCAATTGTAATTTACATTTATCATTCGATGGACACAAGCAGAGCTGTTATCATATGAAAATGAATGACATTCAAAAAAAGCAAATAAATATGAAAACATTAATCTACATAATATTTAAGGTAATTATAAAAAATGATGGTACCTTAGTATGAAGTTGTTCAAGAAGTATTTTATGGTCTCAGAATATCTGCTGTAAACAGCAATTTCTTTCTTTCAGTAGTAACTATCTTTCTCCAAACAAACTAGTAAAAGTTGAAAAAGCAGTGGGGAGCAGGAGCAGGCAAGAGAAGAGGAGAATGGAAGAAGAAGCAAGTATGCAACAGAGATACATTTCAATGGCTTGAAGGGCTGTAAAGACCTTTAAAATCCCAGCCTTTGGGAAAGAGATATATGTATGTATGTGCACACGCGTGTGTATTTATACACACACACACACACATATATATATGGATGGGTATGTGTGTAATGACTCTTCCCTGTCAAATACAGTTGAAAGAATACACGTAAAACCAGAATACAGTAATGAAACAAAAAAATTACCAATTTTTAAAATAATTTTATCATTTATTTTGTTTACATTGGTATATTCATTTTAGGATATTGAAATCACACCTTAATTTTGTGCATTTCACAGAAGAATAATTTAATTCTGGAGCTAAGTCATGTTGTGGTCTTTTCTCTCTGGGATTTCCCATCTTTTTGTGAAATAAGAGTCCTTTTGAAAACAACTCTAGGGTTTGTTCTTATCTTCCCCTTTGAAGACTCTTTCCACCATTCTATCAGCAATTCAAAAGTATGACACTAAATTCTTTGAGAAAGATATCTCCTCTACTTATTTGAAATTCTTCCAAGATCTCTTACACTAAATGCCTTCATTTTATGAAAAATCTGTTACAGAAACAGCTTACCAAATAGATCTTCTTAAAAACAAAATACTTTAAATTGGAAAATCCTTCCCCCTAGCTATTCCAGTACACAGTTTAATTTACTTGATCATACTATTGGATTCTTGACTCTAGGATTTTATTCTCTGATATGTAGAAACAAACTGACAGTTGATAATATCTCATGTATAGAGATACTGAGGATTCCTTCAAGGGGAAGAAGAGAAAGCATTTTTGATTAAAATAGATTTCAACACAGACTCTATTTTCTTTAAAAAGTAACTATACTCTTGTTTTCAACTAAAAACAGAAAAACATTTTCATCTAGGAACTATTTTAAGATAATGAAAGATATTTAAAGTTGACCCTTTTGACATTAAAATTAAATGAAATAAGCATACTTTGTAAAGATCAGATTTGAAAAATAACCTTCAATAAAAGTTTCAAATCATTCTTTAGATTTATTCATTCAACAAATACTGAATGTCGAGTTTCATTCTTTACATTTATTCGTTCAACAAATACTGAATGTCGAGTTTCAGGTAAAAGAAATGGTGGTAAAATTCTCTTGAAATATAAAACAACTATGTGACATAAATTATGCCATATTTAATGAAAGAAAATTAACAGTACCATCATACAAATTAAGAAAACATGTCTGATTGCATTTAGACATTACTTTTACCAAAATCTTAGATGCTTAGCCAATAATGTTATGGGTCCAGAGCGACACCTGGTGGTCATATACAAACTTACAAGAAATTGTTCAAAACCTTTTAATAGCTATTTAAAGTTGTTCCTCCGGTAACCAAAAATAAGCATCTATCCAAAAACAGCACACTTTTAACTTTTTCCTTTTAAAGTACAAAAATTAAGGTAGTTATGTAATAAAGTATAACAACACAATGATAGAATTTAAGTTGTTATACATGAATATTCATTATAAAATCTTTGCTGCATATTTGTCACCTGGTAGGATTTATAACCTGGCATACGGCGATTACATCAAACAATTAAAATTCATTTTATGTCTCAGCTATACTTGCCCATACAATTCAACTAATGTCATGGCTCTTCATATAAATAAACTAAAGTCTATGTTTACTTACACAATTATGCTAACTTCACCACACAGGTAGTAACTCATCACATGCAGAGGAACAACTGCAAATTAAGAAAGTGTGACATAGGACTTTCTCTGTTTTGGAGCCTAGGCAAACGATGCCAGCCTGCCCTGAAAGAAACCTTTGCTTCATTATAATACTAAATTCTCCTCACCTCTGAACCATGACTGATCTGACTCAGAATAAATAAAAACTGAAATGGGCACCAGCCCTTGTTCCTGACACTTGTCATCTCTTTCCTCGGATCCTGTAGGTGTCCAAGACTTAAAACATTGCCCCTGTAACCTACAACCCACTTCCTTGCAAAACCACATAATCCCATCACTATTCCCAGATGAGAGAGATTTTAGAGCATGAGTTCTATTAGCCATTGTTAGCCAATGAATAAACTGGCTGCCACTTAATTGTAGCCTCTTAGCTGATGGGAGAGAGAGCTGGGAGACTTGGTAACATAATAAGAAAAGTTCATAATAAAATGTTAAAAAAAAAAATAAAGAGTGTAAAAAAATGTTTCATCATCCATGTCTTTACCACCAACATCTGTTTAGGTATTAATTCTCTTATGTATAAGCAAAATGAGTATATTCATAATTATACTGGTATACAATGAATTATGAAAAAATTCACTTATTCTATTCATTGAAGTTCCAATTGAACATTTACATTGGTATGTTTTTGTTTCTGTTAAATCATGCTACTGAGACAAATGTTTAAGGCTGATGTCATTGGGAAAAAGGAGAAATCATTTTTATAGCTCATGACACATATGATCAAACTACCTTCTACCAATTTCATACTGCTGTCATAAACAAAAACCTGTACAAATTCAACCTTAAGACCCAAGCATTTAAAATTTTACTACTTTACTAAGCATGAAAATATTATCCAAGGTTAATTTGTGCTTTTTTGTTTTGACTTTTCAGAAAATTTTAATATATTTTGCAGTTATCTGTGAAACCTTAATTTTTCTGTTACTGTGAATAATTATGTTATGTGCTATAATTATTAACCCATTGTCTCTAAGCTCATGCAAATTTTTTGGTCAGCTATCATCCTTTATTTTCATTATGTTGACTGTTACATATTCTAATCTGTCAATGTCATTCTCTGTGACTTCTTCAATATATTTAGAGCAAAACTACATACTACTTTTCCACAAACACACCAAAAATGATTGTTTTATTTTACATGCATTCACTTTAGAAAGTAAAACTCCCTTTAAAAAGATAAAAGCAAACTAAACAAAAATGTGTTTGGTAAAGTTGAAACATCATTCTCCCAAAGCACTATTTCTAAACGTGACCTTTCCAGAATAGCTGCAGCAGAGATCCTAAAGGAACTTGTTAAACACATAGGTTTTGAAGTCCCATCTCTGGTCTGCTGATCTGGGTAGAGTCACTGGAAAACTGCATTAAAAAAAAGATAAACAAGTGACTCTTACATAGATTAGGTTGAAAATCACAATCCAGGACAAAGCCTCCAGGTGAGTCACCCACAGGGGGATTAGCAGAAGAGAGCATCATAAGACAACTGACAATCAGAGTCACTCAAATATTTACTGAAGACATACATGCATTTTACTCTTAAATAATAGTTTCTGAGACATAATTCATATGTCATAAAGTTCATCCTTTATGAAAAAAATGAACAATGTAGTCATTTTAGTATATTTGGAGTTGTAAAATCATCACCACTCTCTAGAGAACATTTCTATTAAACAGAAAAACCACACCCATGAGCAGTGACACCCTCTAGCTCCTCTCCCATCTCCTCTTCCTTAGACAATAACAAATCTACTTTCTGTCACTATAGATTTATTTACTCTGGCAATTTCATAATGCCCAGGTATTAAATGCTCAGATGAATAAATCACACAGTATACAATCACTGTGACTGACTTCTTTCACTAAGTATGTTAAGGTTTTCCAAACTTGTAGCATATATTAATACTGCATTCCTTGGAAATCCGTGTAACCTCTCTGGAAAACATTATGGATTTTCCTCAAACAAATAAAGATGGATCTGCCATTCGATCCAGCAACCCCACTCCTGGGCACAAGCCCAGAGAGTACAAAACCTTTAATCAGAAAAAATATCTGCCCCTCTGTTCACAGCAGCATAGTACACAATAGCCCCCTCTATGTTCACAGCAGCATAGTACACAATAGCCCCCTCTATGTTCACAGCAGCATAGTACACAATAGCCCCCTCTATGTTCACACCAGCATAGTACACAATAGCCAAGACATGCAAACAACCTACATGCCCATCAACAGATGACTGGTTAAAGAAGCTGTGGTGTAGGTACTCAGTGAAATTCTCTGCAACTACAAAAAATGAAATTTTGACCTTTGCAACAATTTGGATGGAACTGAAACAGATCATGTTAAGTGACATAAGTCAGAAAGAAATACAGTATAGTTTCACTCATATGTGAAATACAATGAAATGAAGCAAACATATTTAAAACACTCACAGGACACAAGACAGTGGCTACCAGGAAGGAGAGGAGGGGATGTGAAAGAGAGGGAACAAGGTGTTGTGAAGGTCACTGGAACTCTGGTGCTGGGTGTGCTGTGGATGCCCATACGCTGAGAAATAAGTTCAACATCTTAAAATTAATATGACTTTGTAAATGAAATAATAATAAAGGTATTATATTAAAAATATTTAAAAATAAGCAAGTCAAAAAATACTTTATTCCCTTTTATGGCCAAATAACATTCCATTGTATGGATACACTACATTTACCCATTTATCAGTTGATGGACATTTGCTTCCACTTTTGGCTATCATGAACATGCTCCTATGAATGTTCTTCTACAAGGTTTTTATCTGAACATAAGTTTCCAGGACTACTGGGTAAATATCAAGGGGTTAAATTGCCAGGTCATATGGTAACTTCATGTTTAACATTTCCAGAAGTTGCCAACTGCCAAAGCAGCTATATCAATAAATATTTCTACCAACAGTTCCAATTTCTCCTTGTCCTTCCCATTATTTGTCATTACTGGACTTTTTGAGTCTAGCTATCATAAGGGGGAGAAAGCATTAGCTCATCGCATTTTTACTGGCATTTCCCTAATGACTAATGACACTGAGCATTTTCATATGTGCTTATTGACCATTTGCACATCTTCTTTGAAGAAATGTCTATTCAGAGATTTGTCCGGAGTTAATCAGGTTTCTTTTTACTGTCAAATTATAAAAGTTCTCTATACTAAATACAAGTCCTTTATCAGATTTATGATTTTAAAGTATTTGTCCCATTCTGAAAGTTGTCTTCTCACTATCTTGATAGCATCCTTTGAAGCACAAAAACATACAATAAACTCCAATATACTTAATTTTTCCTCTCTTGCTTGTGTTCTTGGCATCTTAAGAAAACTTTGTTTAATCCAAGGTCATAGAGATTGATGCCTATTTTCTTTTAGGATTTTTATAGTAGTAGCTTAACATTTAGGGGTAGAAACTATTTTTGAATTAATTTTTGCATATGGTATATATGTATGTTTCTACCCCTTTCTCTCCTCTTCTGGGATTCACACTATGCATTGGTATGCTTTATGGTATCCCATAGTCTCCGTTCAGTTTTCTTCATTCTTTTTCTTTCTGTTCCTCAGACTAAATCTCAATTGATCTATCTTTAAATTCACAGATCTCTTCTTTTGTCAATCTAAATCTGCTGTGGAGCCCCTCTAATGAATTTTTCATTTCAGTTATTGTAATCTTAAGGTCCCTAATTTCGATTTGGTTCTTCTTATGCTTTCTATCTCATTGATATTCTATACTTCATGAGACATTGTTCTCATATTTTCCTTTAATTCTTTAAAAATGGTTTCATTTAGTTCTTTAAAACACATTTAATACTTGACATAAAGTCTTTGTGTACTAAATCTAACACATAGAATTCCTTCGGGATTTTTTATTACATTTTTTTCTTGCATATGAACAATATTTCCCTATTTGCATGCCTTTTTTACTTAAAAGTAGATATTTAAAATAAAATAATTTCCAACTTTGTAAATCTTTTTCAACACAGTTTTGTTGCTGTTGTTGCTTTATGACTTGTTTTCTCTTTAGTTTACATTGCTGCATAATGGTTTTTGATATTGAATTTTTTATTTATATATTTTTTTTCTTTCTTCTACTGACTACTGGCTTCACTTATTCTTTTTCTAGTTGTTTTTGATATAGGGTTAAATTATTTGCAATTTTTCTTGTTTCTTAAGGTAGGCCTAGATTGCACTAAACTTCCGTTAGTACTGCTTTTCCTGCATCCCATAAGTTCTAGTAGCTCATGTTTGATTCTCATGTCTCCAAGTATTTTAAAATTCTCCTCTGATTTTACCCTTTACCCAAGAGTCATTCAGAAACATGTTGTATAGCCTTCGTATATTGTGGAATCTTCCAACTTTGTTTTTGTGATGTATTTCTAGTTTTAAGCTACTGTGATCAGAGAAGATGATCAATATGATTTCTATCACTGTAAATTTGTTGAGACATGTTTTGTTTCCCAACTTGTGGTCTAACCTTGAGAATGTTTCGTTCAAACTTGAAGAATGTAAATTCTGCAGATAATGGATAAGTATTCAGTATGTGTCTATAAACCCTGGGTGTCATTTAAAGATAATGGATAAGTATTCAGTATGTGTCTATAAACCCTGGGTGTCATTTAAAGCTGTTGTTTCTTTGTTAATTTTCTGCCTGTTGATCTGTCCATTGTTGCAAGTGAGGTGTTGAAGTCTTCTACTATTACTATATTACTGCTGATGTCTTTCCTTAGTTTGGTTAGTAATTGCTTTACATGCTTCGATGCCCCTTCATTTGGTGCATGTATATTAATAAGCATTATGTCTTCATGCTGAATTGACCCCTTAATCTTTATACAATGCCTATCCGTCTTTTGTTGTCTTCTTCGGTTTAAAGTCTATCTGATATAAGCATGGCTCTCCCTGCTTTTTTTATTGTTGGTGGTGGTGCTGATGGTGGTTAATATTTGACTATAGGATTGTCTTTCAACCACTGACTTTAAGCCTATATTTATCTTTTCAAAGATGAGTCTCCTAAATGCAGCAGAAAGTTGAGTTATGTTTTTTTGTTTTTTTGTTTTTTAATTCATTTGGTTATTCAATGCCTTTTGATTGGTGAGTTCAATCCACTGACATTTAGGGTGATTATTGATCATCTATTTATTGTAATTTTGTTGTTTCTATTGTTTTCTGTTGTTGCAAAGAGTACCTTTGTTCTTATTTTTCTCTTAAGTGGTTTGAAAGCAGTTACGTAGTGATTGATTTCACATTTTCTTCTCTGCTTTTCCCCTGGAGTTACGTTTTGAACTTACCCTGGGGTTTACATAAGATGCTGTTTATCTCCTGCTTTTTACTTGAAAGCAAGTTATTCTTGAGCTCATTCTAACCATCACATTATTTCTCTCCTGCTCTCCGATTTTTATATTTTGATGTCTTGCCGATTTTGAGTGGTATTTCTTATTTTATAGGACTTCTTTTTTGTAAAACTGGTTTGTGGTGATAAATTCTTTTATCTTTTAATTGACTGAAAAGTTATTTATCATTCCTTTAATTTTAAGTGATAATAAAGCAGGGTAGATTATCCTTGATTGAAAGGCCTTGTCTTTCAGCACTTTGACTATATATATATATAGCATGCCATTCCCTTCCGACCTGAAAAATTTCAACTGAGAAATCCAGACACTCTTCTGGGACTCCTTTGTATGTAACTGGCTTTTTGTCTAGCTGCTTTCAGGATTCTCAATTTAACTTGTATTTTTGATACTTTAATGACAATTTGTCTTGTATAGGGCAGTTTGGGTTTCTTTTGTTTGGAAATCTCTTGAGCTTCCTATGTCTGGAGGTCTGCTTCCTTCCTTCTGGGACCCCTGATGCAAATGTTGTTCCTCTTGATGTTATCCCAGAGGTCTCATATGCTGTCTTTTAGTTCTTTTATCTCTTTTTTCTCTTAAGTTGGACTGCTTGAGTGCTCTATCTTCTAGCTCACTGATTCTATTGGAGGCTGCTTCCAGCCTACTGTTGAGCCTCTCTATTGTGTTCTTTAGCTCCATCAATTCTGTTTTGCACTGCTTCATATATTCTCTTTGTTGCAGTTCTCTTTTTGTTTTCTCATTCTTTTCCTGTTTTCAGTGTCATTATCATTTTCTTTAAAGACTTCATCGGGTAGTTTGCTTAAGTCTGCTGCATTCATGTTTTCCTCTGGGGTTGTGTTTAGACTAATCATTTCATGTATTTTTCTGTCTCTTCAAAATGTTTGCCATTCTGTGTTTATGACTTTGGCTTAGGCCTCCCTGATGTAAAGGCCTTGTGTTAGGGTGTCGAATTGCACAGAACAGACCTGGGTTTTGAACACTGAACTTCCTTTAGTTCAGTGATCTCAACACTCATCAGATTTGTTGACGCTCTAAGGTGAGCCCCGTGTTGAGGTCTGAGAGTCCAGTCTACAGGATTATTTTTGGTATAGGCAATGTAGAAGTTTCCCTGAGAGTCACAGGTAGAGACTCAAGAGTTGTGGACCCACAATCAGCAAGCAGGCTGCAGTCCCAACACAGCCCACAGAACAGAGATAGCTGGGAGTTACTGTTAGTGGAGTATTCTCCCTCCCGAAAGTCTCTCAGTTGTCCTGAGAAACTGAAGTCCCAGAAGAGATAGTAAGCATACCCTTAGGCCTCGGGATGAAATATCGTGAGGTACCAAGTAGATAGGAAAGTATTTTGCTGTAACTACAGGCTTCCTTTTTTGATAGAACCCTTCCAATTATTGTCCCAGTGAGAGAGGGTAGAGAGAAATGCTCCTTGCCAGGAAATAGCCCATTGGGTGCTACTTGGCCTGGCTATCTGTCACTGCCTACCTGTTGTAGACATGAAGTGGAAAGTGCTATCAGTTTCTGCACCATGGGAAAGCTGAAGGAGGGAAAACCACATTGCACCAATGTGCTAAAGTCAAAGAGGGTTGGAGCTTCTCCCGAGGGGCTTTCACATAATATCAGCCACCTGTGCTATTTCCCTGCGGAAGCAGTGTCTCCATTTGCCAGGGTGCTAGTCCTCCTTCCACCCCACATGGAGGCCCCTGAAACAGTGACTGCAAGTCAGTTCAGAAGCACTTGTTCTCAGAGAAAATCCTGTAACTACGGGGGCATGACAGTTTCATTAGACTCTCCCTGCTACCCTAGAGTCTTGGAAAAGTGTCATGTGGCACTGAGACAGATTGGCTTATCCTACCTTTTATGGAGGCATATTTCCCTTCTCTCTGTGGAGATACTGGTCCCATTTACTTTCAAAGATTGTGGTAATCAAATAGATGTTCTCTTGGTTGTGCTGTGGGTATGAGGGAGCCTGACATCTTAATAGTTTGCCATCTTGGAACCAGAAATTTCCAGTGCACATGTAGTTTTAATGACAAAAAATATCATTACACCAACAACTAAGAAATAATAAATCATATAATTTGATGAGTTAAAAGGAAGATGCTAAGAAGAAATATAACAAATACTGACACTTAAATACTGAAACGATTTAGCACTGATACTACAAAATGGACCAGAGGCTTCTCATATTTCTTTTGAGAAACAATTCATACTCAGGTCTTTCATCTAGCATAGGCCTTTTCTTTGCTCAATTACTTTAATGAATGTACCATCCTTGACTTGTTCCTTTACCTAATATTTCGCTACCCAAACCCTCTCTAGCTAAGCTTTTACCCTAAAGCAAACAAGGTTGTGTGATCCAGAGGTTCATTAGTTTATAATGTAGTCCCATCTCTAGAGATGTCCCAAAACACTTTTCTAAGTTTCTCACCTCTCCCATAAATGTTCTATATACCAGCAAATTTCTTGCCTTCTCCTAAATCCACCATAAGCTCTCTTAATTTCCTTGCCTGAGAATGGTTTCTTTCAGCTCCAAACTAGCAGTCTGATTGCTCCTCTAAAATGAGTCAAATGCCTATTCCTTAATCTCATCATTCCTCTTTTCATTCTCCTCTTTGCAGAGACATGTATTACTGCTCTAGTCTAGCTTATTAAGTACTATATCATTCTCAGTGTGCCCAGAGGGTAATGATTATATATCTTGTCTATATAAATATATATGCACATTTCAAGTGACATTTGTGGCATTAAAGTGATATTTAAGAATTTGTCTCTTTTCGTCATACGTGAATACTTGCTATTTTAAAACAAGAAACAAAAAATAAGTATATCTAACTTAGTATGCAACAAAATTTGATTCTCACCCCAGAAGTTGCAAGGTACTCTGCAAAAAGGGTGGTTTCATTGTCAATTTTAGCACATACTGGGCTAAAAAATATTAAACAGATTTCAAGACTTCCTGTCAAGATGGTGAACTGGTAGGAGTGAGAGTCACATCCTCCCCACAGAGTAACTAGGAATTCACCTATTTCCCAGAAACAAACACTGAGGAAAAGGAAGCATGGAGGCTGCAGAGACACAGCAGCAATCACAACAAAGCAGAGGCAAAAACATGCAGATTCAGAGCTACACCACAGACTCAAGAGTCGGGATTCCAGCCACTGCAGAGTGGGTAGAAATGCAGGAAAAACCAGCCCTTCTAGGAATTGCAAAAGCAGCAGATAGCCCACTGAGCAGGACTGGGACAGGAGCCAGGGTGAAAGGTCTAGGCATAGGCTAGGAGGACCAATACCAAGTGGTATGAACAGAAGGCTCAGGTAGAAAATTACACTGGACAGTGCCATAATGGAAGGCAGCTGGGAACCACCCACCCTCAACCCTTCACACCATATTGCCCCAGACCCACCCACCAAAAATCAGGCTTAGAGGGAGAAATCCATGCTACTCACTAGCACCACCTTGTGGTTCGAGATGAAACTGCAGCCTGATTGATGACTGTGGGCCAACAGCAAGGTGGTCATTGTGGTTGGGAGCTGGGACACCGGAAGAAGATTCTGCATCCCCCAAACTCTAACTCCATAGACGGAACTTCTGGGCAACAACAGAGGGCTCACAGAAGAACTTCAACAAACCCCACCAGTGGTGACGCCAAAAAACTCAAGAAATCAGAGTCCAAAACAAGATTCAGGCTTACTTCGTGCAAGTCAATACACTATATAAGCCTTCACAGCTGGAAAACCTAATCCACAGAAACATAAACATTGGCATTCTGTTTATGAGCAAAGACACGGAGAAATAAATGAGAAATGATGGATCCAAAAAAAAAAAAAAAAGCCTGAGGGAAAATGTGAATAGAACAGATGTCTGCAAACTACCTGAGGATGAATTTAGGACAACAGTGATGAACCCACATGTGGAAATTAAGAAAACAATAGAGGAAGCAAAAGAGAAAGAAGAAATGAAGCAGATCAAAACACATACCAAAGAAATAAAGACACAACAGCTGATGTAAAGAATTCAATAGAGGGACTCAAGACTAGGATGTATTAAGCCTCCAATAGAATCAGTGAGCTAGAAGATAGGACATATGAATGCACTCAAGCAAACCAGCAAAGAGATAAAAAGCATGCAAAGAAATGAAGACAGCATTTGAGACCTACGGGATAACATAAAAAGAAACAATATTTAAGTAATATGTATCACAGAAGGGGAGAGAGAGAGAGAGAGAAAAGGGGAGAGAAATTGTATTTGAAGAAACAATAGCTGAAAATTTCCCTAGCCTGAAAAATGAAGCGAAAGCCTCCAAATCCAGAAAGCTCAGAGTCTCTAATAAAATAAACCCAAGAAGACCTACACCTAGACACACTGTCACTAAAATGTCAAAAATACAAGAAAAATAATCTTAAAAGCATACAGAGAAAAATGAGTCACATACAAAGGCGTCCCCATGAGACTGTCAGCAGTTTCTCAACTAAAACTCTACAAGCCAGAAGGGAATGGCTTGATATAGTCAAAAGACTGAAAGAAAGGAATTTTCAACCTAGGAGACTATACCCCACATTATGATCATTTAGAACTGAATGATAAAAAACTTCACTAACAAGCAAAAGGTAAAGGAATTTATCACCACAAAACCAGTTCTACATAAAATACAGAAAGAAGCCATATAAAGTGTAAAGAAGTATCAATTAAAAACAGTAATACAGCAAATATAAAAAGTGGGGAGGATGAGAACAAAAATGGAGATGATATTCGATGGAAGACTAACCTAATTTAAAAAAAAATATGAAACAGAATTCTTAATATCTTCAAGGTAACCTTGAAATATATCTCCAGGGGAAAAGCGAAGAAGAAAACAAAAAGGGAAACCAATTAAAACACAACCACACCTAAAAGAAAAAAAATGAAGAACAAAGATAGTGCACACAGAAGACGAATTACAAAATGATACTAAGCAGCTATACATCAATAATCACCCTAAACATTGATAGCCTGAACTCACCAAACTATAGAGTGGTTGAATGGATTAAAAAGCATAACCCAACCTTTTGCTGCATTAAGGAAACTCTTCTATCAAAAGACAAAGACTCAAAGTCAATGGTTGGAAGACAATCCTACAGTCAATAGGAAACCACAAAAAAGCAGGAATGGCCACACATACCGGATAATAGAGACTCCAACTAAAAAGTGTAACAAAATATAGAGATGGACATTATATAATGATAAGGGGTCAATCCAGCAAAAAGACATAACGCTTATAAACATATATACACCAAATGAAGGAGCATCAAAATATATTAAGTATTATTAGAAGTGATGAGAGCTATCAACTGTAACACAATCTTAGTAGAAGACTTCAACACCCCACTTAAAACAATGGACATATCAACCAGGCAGAAAATAAACAGGGAAAAGGCAGCTTTAAAAGACCACTTGGAACAGTTAGTTCTAATAGTCATATACTGAACATTACAACCAACGACTACAGATTTCACTTTCTTCTCAAGTGTGTATGGAGCATTCCCAACATAGGTCATATGTTGGGAAGCAAAACATGTCTCAACAAATTTACAAGTATTGAAATTATATCAAGCATCTTTTCTGACCACAATGGCTTAAAATTAGAAATCAACCACAAAAAGAAAGCTGGAAGACTTCAAATTAACTACAGACTAAACAATATGCTTCTGAATGATTCTTGGATAAAAGAGAAAATCAAAGAGGAATTAAAAAATACTTATGGACAAATGAGAATGAAGATACAAGTTACCAGAATCCATGGGATGCAGTGAAAGCCATAAAAAGAAGGAAGTTCATTGCAATACAGGCCTATCTCAAGAAAAAAGAAAAAGTGCAAATAAGCAATCTAATCCTCCATTTAAAACAACTGGATAAAGAACAATTAAAGCCAAAAATCAGTAGTAGAAGTAAAGAAAATTCATGCAGAAATAAATAAAAAACAAAAAGACAATCCAGAAGATTAATGAGATCAAAAGTTGGTTCTCTGAAAAAAGAAATAGAACTGACAAACCACTGGCTAGACTCACGAAGGAAAAAATAAAACTCTCATAAACTGGAATCAGAAATGAAAGGGGAGAAGTTATAACAGATATCATAGAAATACAAAACATCCTAAGAGACTAATATGAACAACTCCATGCCAACAGTGTAGATAACCTTGAGGACATGGGGAGATTTCTAGAAAAATACAATCTACCAAGACTAAACCGGAATAATTGGAAAAGCTGGACAGAAAAATCACAAGCAAAGAAATTGAAGAGGTAATCAAAAGTTTCCCTAAAAATAAAAGCCCAGGATCAGACAGTTATTCTGAGTTTGATCAATTTAGAAAAGAATACCTATTCTTCTCAAACTTCAAAAATACTGAAGAACAAAGAACACTCCCAAACACTTTCTATGAGGCTAACATCACACTGATACCAAAAACTGATACAGATGTCACCAAGAAAAAAAATTACAGAGCACATCTTTAATAAACATAGATGCAAAAATTCTCAAGAAAATATTGGCAAACAGAATCCAACAATGCATCAAAAAGATCATCCATCATGACCAAGTGGGACTTATCCCAGCTATGTAAGGGTCAACATATGTAAATCTATTAATATACCTTATCATCAAGAGCAAGAAGAAAACCACATACTATCAATAGAAGCAGAGAAAGTTTTGGACAAGCTTCAACACCAAGTTATGAATTTTTTTAAAAACCTTCATAAAATGGATAGAAGGTATATACATCAACATAATAAAGTCATATACAAGAAACCCACACCCAACATCATAATCAATTGTGAAAAATTAAAAGCATTTTCTCTAAGATCAGGAACCGGGCAAGACTGTCCACTTTCCACTGCTCTTTAACATTGTACTGGAAGCCTTGGCCAGAGCAATTAAGCAAGAAAAAGAAATAAAAGGAATCCAAACTGGAAAGGAAGAAGTAAAAGTCATTTGCAGATGATATTATACATATTGAAAACCCTAAAAACTGTCAAGTAACTACTAAAACTAATCAACTAATACAGTAAAGTGGCAGGCTAAAAAAAAAAAATCAATGTACAAAAAATCTGTCACATTCTTATACACAGCAATATGCTAGAAGAAAATGAAATAAAGAAAACCACAGTTTAAAATATAAGTAGAAAGAATCAACATCATTCACAAAAATTAACTCAAAATGGACTAGAGACTTGGACATAAGACCAGAAATCATAAAATTCTTGGAAGACAACATATGAAAGACATTCCATGACATCAGCCTTAGGGAGGCCTTTGGAAACTCTGCTCCAGTATGAAGGAAAACAAAAAATTAAATAAAAAACTGGGACTATATCAAACTAAAAATCTTCACAGCGAAAGAAATCATCACCAAAACCAAAAGGCAACTAATGGGAGAAGACATTCACATTTTGTATTTCTGACAAGTTTTTAATATCTAAAATACACAAAGAACTAATAAAACTCACTAACAGAAAACAGGCAATCCAATCAAAAAATGGGAAGAGGAATTGGAGAGATACTTTTCCGAAGAGGATATACAGATGGTCAACATTCTTATTCACTATCAGGGAAATGCAAATTAAAACAATAAGATACCAACTTACACCTGAAAGACTGGGTATTATTCAAGCCCGGAAACAACAAATGTTGGTGAGGATGTGGAGAAAGGGAACACTTACACTGTGGGTGAGAGTGCAAATTGGTGAAACCCCTGTGGAAACCGTATAGCGATTGCTCAAAAAACTGAAGATGGAAATCTCGTATGATCCTGGCTTCCCACTTCTGGGTATTTACCCAAAGGATACAAAAACAGTCATTCACAGAGATTTATTCACCCCCATATTTATTGCAGCCCCATTCACAATAGCTAAGAATTGGAAACTACCTAAATGCCCAACATCAGATGAATTGATAAAAAAGATGTGGCATATATATGTACAATGGAATACTACACAGTCCTTAGAAGACATGAAATTCCATCATTTGAATCAATGTGGATATATCTACAGAGGATTATACGAAGTAAAATAAGTCAAAAGAAGAAAGATACCAGATGGCCTCGCTTGCAATAGAACCGTGTTTACCAACAGGGAATGGGATAAGGGGTGGGGGAAAACTGGTGGCAAAGCTCACCGGACAATGGTGAAGAACATTTTGTGATTTGGTGGAGGACAGGGTGTGTTGATATATATCTGAGGAATGGGGAACCTATACATATGAGTTTATTTTAATGTGTGGAGTAAGTTATTACAATAAAATAATGAAAAATAAATACAAAATCTTCTCTAGAGAACTTTTTAGAAGCTTTACTATCTAATTTGCATATTCCATCTTAAGTTTAGCATTCATTATTCTCCAAACAACTATTTACATAGTTACTTTTGTGTTGACCATCCCAAGGGACTAATGTCCCAGAAACATTGACAAATTCTAGTTTACATCTGTTTTAAAATAGTGAGTATAAGGTAATCTATCCTAGGATCATTTTAATTACCCAAGTTTGCTTTAAACCAAAATGTTATGTCATTATTACCAACTCATCTTAAGTTTTACTATACAACAATAAATTTAAAAAGTAGCAATGGTCTCAATATATGGCAATGGTTCTTTTTAATATGCATTAAAATGATTTACAAAGCTTTTAAAAACAGATTGCCAGGCTCCACCCCTAGAGATTTTCACTTATTAAGTATGGAACTGAGCCAAGAATTTGCAATTCTAAAAAGTTCCCAGGTAATATCATGAAATCTTAAAACCAGTACAAAGGCTCCTGAAGGGTTAAGGACACTAGCTCTTCATAACTTGCTATCATCCTAGTTCATAGCTTTCATCCTCAAGGTCACCTCATAATCCAAGAAGGCTGCTCAAATTCTAACCATCGGGTTATGTCCTTGGGATTCAGGTGACTGAGACACTGGTGTGCAGACCACGTAAAAAGCTCAAGGACCTGGATTCACTGGGTGAAAATCCAAAATAAAGATGCCTCTAAAAAAATTTAACTACAGTGTTAGCTTCTAGGCAACAGGAAACAGGTAAAGAAAAAGAGGGCTAAGTCAGCTCATTTTAAGGAGTCTTATTTTTAAGAACTTAATCAAAATATCTCAACTAACAGAAAATGCTAAATGGAGCCTTTGTATATACTTCCATGTACACTGCCATCCCATATAAAACTAGGAACCCATCACTATGGAAGAAAGGGAAGTTAGATTTTTGAACAGGCAATTAAAAGACTCTACTATGCTATTTTGGTCTATATATACTTCAATCATCAAATCCAACTGATTTGCCTCCTAGTTATTTCGTAAATGTGTCTCATATTTCATTGTTATTTCTACTTCCCTAGACCTTGTTTTTGTTATCTCGCCTACTTTATATCAGCCATCTAACCAGTCTCCCTACCTCCTTTCCTGGTGGTAAACAGAAGATGGATTTTTGTGGAAGCTAAATTTGCTTAAAATCTTCAATTATTCCCCAATTCCTCTAAAATAATTAAGTATGAACATTCAATTATTTCAAACAAAGACTTCAACTACCTATGATTATTCCCATCTCATATAGTACAAAAAATAACAAACTTTCTTCCTTTAATGTTTTATCATGCTGTCTCTGCTAATTCTCGTGCCCCTCCCTCACTTTTACTACTCACCCTTTAAAATTTAAAGATACTACCTCCTCCAGAAAGCTTTACCGGACACCTCTTTCCCATAGGCCAAGTATCCCTCCTTCTCTGAATCATCCCAAACGTTTTGTCTTCCATTTTTTTTATGAAGATTTATTTATACTTCTGACTTTCTCAACAGACTATGTGCTTTGTGTGTAACCATTAGGACTAACTTTTATTTATATTTGTATCTCTAGAACCAGATAAAAAGCAGATACCAACTATCATTTATTTTTAAAAATATCACTACCCTTCATCATCAGTTAGCCAACCTGGTGGAAATTTGTATCAAATTTGTCCAGAAATCTAATTCTATTAAAAGATTATAGTCTTATGCAATTTCAAAAAGTAACTACAGACAGAAAATCCTTAACAACTACAGTTAAATAAAAGCTCAAAGTATACAATATTTTGTATAGCCAAACATCTTTTATTTTTCAAAACTGGAATACCAAAGATATAACCTAAGAGCACTTCTAGAACTTTTTTATTTAACCAAACTAAACAACTTTTTTAAAAAAATAAACAACAAAAATACTGATCTATCAATCAAAGCTGGCTTCACCACTTCTTGTCTTTTCCTTATATTTATCCAAGTTCTCCATCTTAAATTCTTCCTCTTTTTCTGAGTTTGGAATTGATTTCCCCTTTTGTATCAAGAAACATTCAGCATTCAAAACTTGCTTGGCAGTCATTGAACTTCTACAACAGATTAAACTACAGAGGAGGGATCTGACATTATCATCCTGCAAGCAAAGAGAGATGTTACAAAATAAAAATAAAATCAAGATAAACAAAAGGAAAAACTGCGATAAGAAAGAAGTATTCAATTAAAAACAAATCAATAATACAGAACTATAACCAATTTTTCTATTTATATATTTTTGATTTCTACAAAATTCAACTAGTTTTTACTAGAAAGGAATCATTCCAGTAATTAATAGACTTAAAATTATGGGGGAAATGTAAAAGGAAAAATGAATCACAGCTGAAATATCTCAAAAACAGTAAAATTCCCAAAAAAAGACATTTTATGACTTCCTCTATTCCCTTTTTTTTTTTTTTTTTTTTTTTAGGGTACTGGTCAGAGTTTGACACCATGAAATTTTCACACTGAAGCTCCTCTGTCTGTAAATATAGCCTTCTTTACCTGATCAATTACTTCTGGTTTCAGTTTTAAAATGATCTCCTCTGGGATCTCTATTACAACCACTAACATTATCATCTTTATGTGCCACTATTTCAAGGGTTGTCTGTATTATCACACCTCAATAACACTATAGTTTTTCCTTTCCCTATTTTCACCTCCCAAAGCACTCTGCTATGCCTTTTTCACCCCTTCTGATCCCAATCAGAGCACGTCACAATGAATGAAAATCACCTGTTTATTGCTACAGTCCTCAGATTCTGAGATCCTTCATATCATAAATTTTAAGCTAATCACTCAACAACTAGCCCACTGCCATGGATATAGCAAACATTCATTGAATACTTGCTAAATCATACATGTGTCAAGGGATTAATATGCAAAATATATAAAGAACTCATAAATCTCAACAAAAAACAAACAATTCAATTAAAAATGTTCAGAGGATCTAAACAGACAGTTCTTCAAAGAAGACATACAGATGGCCAATAGACACATGAAAAATATTCACCATCTCTTATTATCAAATAAATACAAATAAAACCAACAATGAGTTATCACCTCATACCTGTGTGAATTATCATTATCTAAAAGTCAAGAAACAAGTGGTAGAGAAGATGTAAGGAGAAAATCCTTGTATGTTGTTGATGGGAATGAAAACTGGTACAGCCATTATGAAACAGTATGAAGACTCTTCAAAAACAACTTAGAATAGAAACTGTATACAATCCAATTATCCCATTTCTGAATATTTATATAAAGGATAAAATAATAATAATTCAAAGAGATAAATGTATGCTCATGTTCATCAAAGCATTATTTACAAGAGCCAAGGGCTGGAAAACAACCCAAGTGCCTATCAAAAAATGAGTGAAAAAGAAAATGCAGCACATAACAATGAACTACCACTGAACTATATATAAAAAAAGATTTACTGCCATTTTCAACAACATGATGGACCTGTATGGCATTGTCTTGGGGAAATAAGTCAGGACAAGAAAGACAACTATAGAATTTTACTCATATGTAGTACATAAAAAAAGAATTAAAAAAATACTAATAAACTTTTGGACTATAATATCAAATTAGCAGTTACCAGAAGGTAAATGGAGCAGGTAAGTTGGGTAAAAGACATCAATCTGTAGGTGAAGAATGGAATTGGACTTTTAGTGGTGAAGATAATGTATCATATAAAACGGTGATTTATAATGATGCACATCGGAAACCTATATACTGTAGCATGGAATAGTCAGTAAAAAAACTATCAGCTGACATAACTGCACAGAAATCATTATTTTATATGACTTTAAAATAAGTATGTTGACTACACAATCTTAGTGAGATAAGGATCCAGTGACGAATAGCCTAAGTTTAGAAATAAAGATCTTCAAAACTGCATTCAATATTCTATTGTTTCTAATATCAGTTATTTTCAAATTACTACCTTTAATGTGGGATAAAGCAATTATAAAATATTTACTATTCTAGTAATTAAATTATTAATATAAGAATAGTACATTTGAATTTAATATTAAATAAAAAGCTTATACTCTTGAATATGATCTTGTTAATACCTAAAAAGAATCTGTATTCATTTTCCTTTTTCTAAAAATAATAACTTGTTATTGAAAAGATCCAGTAATAATGAGCAATCCTAGCACCATAGTGCTACTTCACACCCACAAAGACAGCTAGAATTAAAAAGTCAGGTAACAACGAGTGTAACTAAGGATGAGAAGAACTTGGAATCCATTATACTGCTGTTAGGAATGCAAAATGGTGCGGTCACTTAGGAAACATTCTGACAGTTCCAAAAACAATAGTTATCATTTGACCTAGTAATTCCACTCCTAGGTACATACCAAGAGTAATGAAACTCTATGTCCACACAAAAGCTTGCATAAAATATTTACAGCAACATTATTCATAATATCCAAAACGTAGAAATAACCCAAATGTCCATCAACAGAATAAAGGATAAATAAAATGTAGTAAGTCAGTACAATGGACATTACCCAGCCATAAAAAGAATGAAATACTGATACATGCTACAACTTGGATGAATTTTGAAAATATTATACTAAGTGAAAAAGGCTGGTTATAAAAGTTTATGTATTATATGCTTCTGTTCACATGAATGTCCTGACTAGGTAAATATAGATACATAATGTAGATTAGTGGTCATTTAGGGCTGAGGTACAAGGACAGGGACATACAGGAGTGATTAGCTGAAGAGATTCTAAGATGATGAAAACATTCTAAAATTGACAACAGTGACGGCTGCATATATCTGTGAATATACTAAAAACCATTAAATTGTACACTTTAAATGAGTGAATTATAAGGTGTTTAAATTATTTCTCAATAAAGCTGTTTAAAAATAATTACAGAAATTACTGGAAGATAAGCACTGCTGCATTTAAAGACACTTTAAAACAGCAAAGAACTAAAACACGGCCAATAAAACTATGAACCACACATAAAAGACTTCAATTATGTGAAAAATCCCTATTTCAGAGATAATAGTTTAAAATAACAAAATCTATCTTATAATCAAAGCAATGACATAAAAAATAAAATAATATTGTCCTAAATAGTTACTTTCCCAGTCAAAAAGTATATCATTAAGATAGCAACTCTCTTCCAAATTCACCTGTTAATTTGATATAACTCAAGTCTCAACAATATGTTTCAAAGCAAATTATTCAAAATTCATGTATTAAAATAAGAGCCAAGATGACGCTGAATAAAAATATAAGAAAGGAAAGCCAACACTCTTTATAAAAATATAGTGTCATACTAACACAGATCAATAAACAAATAAAAAAACAGGATGCCCCCTCAAAAAAATTCATGAGTATCTAGAATTTGGCAAAGCATAGAGTAACATTATTAATCAGCAGGGAAAGACTATTAAACAAAATAAAAACTCTGTGCCCATATACAGAAAAGAAAAATTAGCTCCTTATTCAATAATATATATCAAATAGATTCCGGAGAGAAAATGGAGGAAAAAGCAGGTCCAAGAAATGGTGAAGAACATTTACTGGATGAGGGCGGACAAAGCATGATTCATTCATTCAAAAAATATTTATTACGGTCCTACAATGTCAAGCATTGTTACAGACACTGACAATACAACACACAGTGCCTACCTTATTGAGCAAAACTCATTGAACAGACTAAGTACTGCTTTCTCTGCTTATACACTTTGATAGAAAATCAAGCTGTTATGATGGAAATATGGCTAAGAAGTAACAGAAACCTCTTCCACAATAAGAGAAAGCAAATCTTGCCAATAATCATGTGATCTTGGAAGAAGATTCTTTCCTTGTCGAGCTTTAAGATGACTACAGTCCAGTCAACAACTTGACTGCAGCCTCTGAAACATCCTTAAAGAGAGGACTTACATAAAATCTGTGCCCAGGTTTCTGATTCACAAAATTTAAGTGTGTATTAAATCACTAAATTCAGGGTATTTGGAATTTTTCTAGCAAACCCAAAAGAGCAAAGGTTTCCTATGTTCACTCTGGTGAAGGTATAACCTCTACTGTAATAGCACTCGTTCTTTTTTAGGAATAAGAAGGAACAGGTTTTTCAAAAGTCTAAAACATTATCAATCTTCTTTGTTATCCCATTTTACAGGAATAGATAGAATGTATAATGAACAATTTTGAACAGTTTCATAATCTCCCAAAAGTTGCCAATATTTTTTTACTGCTATCCAAGAAGTGTGGCAAAGCTCATTAATAATCATTTTTAATAAACAACTTTTTAACAAAAGAAAAAGAGCATCTTTATTTTTTTTTCATTTAGTTGTTCACACTGGTTGTTTCCCTCAGGACCCAGAACTCAAACCCAGAGGTATGCAACTTGCTCCTTTGGAGGCAATTGACCTAACAGCTGCTCCTTTAACAAATATCTATGTAATAAATCTAAATAAAACACAAACAAACAAAACAGTGCATAAAGATAAAAACCATGACCTAGTGAAATCTTATTTAGAAGTTCAGAAATAATTCACCATCATGAAAAATATTAATATAATTTTTGTATTAATAAATAAAAGTGGCAAATTACATGATCATCTTCACTGATGCTGAAAATGTTTTTTAAATAGTAGTACTTATTATTTCTTTTGTTCAAAATGCTAGAGTCATTTTAGGATACTGAAATTGCATCTCAGTCTATATTTCATACTACACCCACCACCAAGGGTTCCAGTGTTAATAATCATTTCTAATGTGTTTTTTAAAAACTAATTTCATTTGATATGAATAGATATGATATTTCTATGGTTATGTAAAAATTAAGGGACTACAGACACTATAGAGTTAAAAAGAACTATATGTTTTTTTCACAGCAGTCCAAACTATCAAAATGGAATGACAGCAAGTTATTTATTAAAAAAGAAAACTTTGTTCACAAATGACACTGACTATGTAGAAAATCTGAAAGAATTAAAAAAACACTTTTGGAACTAACAAATTATTACAGTAAGGTTGGAGACTATAAGATTACTATAGTCACTTTCCTATATATGAACAATGAATAAGGAGAATTTGATTTTAAAACATACTTTTTTACTGGCATCCCTAGAAATGAATACTTCAGTATAAATCTAACAAAAATATCTAAATTATAAAAAATCTAAATTAAAAAATACATAATCATACTGGACTATTATACTTTAAAATAATTTAATATTTTCATGTCTTAGTACAGGCTATTATTATCTTTATCTGGAATGCCCATCACTTCATTCTAATATTTGTAAATTCTTAATTTAATCTTGAAGATTCACCTGAAATAACTACTTGGTGGCATCTTGACCCACCTTTAGCCTCCTTTTCTCCAAAGAATTAAAAATTAGCTTCCTCTTAAGTACTTCCTTAATATTCTATAAATCTGGGTTATTTACTTGTTCACATTTCTAAATCACTGATTACTTCAAAGCTTCAATCCTAGTTCAATACTTAATACAGAATAGGTAATCAAAATATGTTGGTGGAATACACATATAAATGACAAAGCAATAAAAATTACATAGACAAAAAATATAATTACTTATAAAAATATTAAAACATTAGTTTTAATATAATAAGGCCTTGGAAGATATAACAGATACTATATTCCTTAATTATTACTTAGATTTTTTTATATAATCTGTGTGACAAATATACAACCAATAGAATTCTCTGGCAGTAATTTTAAATTTTAATACTTTACTATGAACACTATTTTACATTCTTAGAGAAATTAGCAGACATTATCAAATACTTGAGTTTACATTACTGCTAAAAAGCCTACACCACAAATGTCCAATAATTAAATGACAAAAAGGTCGCATACCAAATCAAACTGATCCATTTTAGGAATTCCATCTTCATTTTTCTCAAATTCCTGACTTTGAACAGACAGCTGTTAAAGAAAATTAGAAAAAATAAGTTCTGATGTACCAAAATACCTAATCAATAGCTAAGCCGAATCTGGAACTCTTCAGATTCTGGTGAGAAGACCTTACTCCAAGAAAGCACACTAGTTCTTATAAAATAAAAATACTTTTATAATCCCTACTTGTCATAAGCCTCATCATAAGAGACTACTTTAGACAGCTTTATGACAATAAACTGGACAATCTTGAGGACATGAACAGATAAGATTATTTTTAGAAACATATCACTTACCAAGACTGAATCAGGAAAAGAATGGGAAGCCTGAACATGAATATCACAAGCAAGGAAACTGAAAAAGTAATCAAATTCCCCCACCCCCAAAAGAAAAAATAAAAGCCCAGAACCAGACAGCTTTAATAATGAGTTTTACCAAACTTTTGGAAACTACCTATTCTTCTCAAACACTTCAAAAAAGAACAGAGAACACTTCTAAACACTTTCAGTGAGGCCAACATGACACTGATCCCAAAAGCTGACAAAGGCATCACCAAGAAAGAAAATCACAGACCACTGTCTCTAATGAGCATAGACGCAAAAATTCTCAACAAAACGGCAAACCAAATACAACAATGAATCAAAAGGATCATGTATCATGACTAAGCGGGACTTATGCCGGGGATGCAAAGATGGCTCAACATAGGCAAATCTATTAATGCAATACACCACACATCAATAAGGACAAGGAGTAAAACTATCTGATCATATCAATAGATGCAGAGGTTAAGTATCTTGCCTAAGATCATGTAGCAAGTAAATGGAGAGCTCTTTTTTATTTCTAATCCTCATGACAAGTTGTATAATATTTTTTTTCTGCGATTAAAGCACATTTCTCATCCTTTCTAAAGTCATTTATGGGAGTACCTTGTCCAGTATGGTATTTTGTAGGCAGATGTTAAAAATGACAGAATTGGTGAGTCCTACACAAGGATTCTCTGTAAAATTTTCAGAGTCAAGGTTGATGAGATGCACAAAACTCAGCAGCCCTCTCAGAGCCTGTGGGGTGAAACTGGAGCAGGTATATGGCCATGAGCCCAGTCTCAAGAAGTCATGGAGTGGCTGCCCAGTTGGGTGCTCCGAATTCACTCAACAGACCACATAATGAAACCAATAGCTTCACATCACCAGAGCCAAAGAACGGGTCAAGCAAACCAGCAGTCACTGGTTTCCCTAGTCATGGCCTTCAGAAAGAGTGTCCGCTAGATGCCCAAACAAAGCCAGCTGTACCTCAGGGTTCACCAGTAACGGATACATATCAATCATATCTGACCCTACCATACCAGGAATTAACTAAGGGTGCTGAATGCAGGGTGTACATCTGAGTCTCTATCCTATGACAACCTGAAAGCATGATCAAAAAAGTTCCAGAAATCAGTGAGGTTTCAAAACAGGACAGTGGGTTGGCAAACATGGGTAATATCTATTTCCTGGTGAGAAGCTAAACCAAGAAAAGACTGTATTTGAGGGCAAAACCCGATTTTTATGGCAATTTGCAATCTGGGCCACTTCCTGTTCAGGCACCAATCATGTAATATATTTGAGTAAGTAGGGCCCCAACTAGTTGAATCAAGGGATGCTCCCACCTTACTGACGTCCTAACAAAGTTACTTGGAGGTCTGCTGAGCCTACCAGGAAGAGTATCTCAAATGTGCAGTACCTAAATGGCTAAGAAACCTAAACAACTTCTTAAACTTGGTAATTAATTAGAAAGAACAAAAATAATACCATTAATCATATTAAAAACATTTTATATTCGGTTGTCCATCATTATTTTTATAAAATATTCTCTTTGAATTAAGAAAAATAAATGAGAATATTCTGACACACCCTGCTTGCTCACACATTACAGATGAAATTGAGACTGCTGAAGACTGAAGCTTAGGAACAGATTCAAATGGTCCTAGTCTTTACCAGGAATCACAGGGGCAAGTCATAGATGAAATGCTTCCTTGACTATGTCCTACTATACTTGGAAAAATACATTTCTGTCCCAGTTTCTGGTGCTTTCCTGAGTTGCCATCCTAGATTGTCCCAGCTTTGATGGAGAGCTGGTGGACTCTCTTCACAGATGTCCCATCCCTCCCTCTTCATCACTTGGGAGTGGTGACGGAGAAAAGGACTCAGAGGTTTTTGGAGAGGAGATGCTCTTAGACAAAACAAGTTTCTGAAACTCCGGAGGAGTACCTGTCTCTCTTAGCCCTTTTTAGAAAGTGTTCATGACTGTGGTTGCAAGGGAAAGGACTCTGGCCAGGAAATTGGAACCTTGGTTCTAGTCTGAGCTCTTTTTTCTAATTAACCTGGATCTAGAATCTTGTTGGAGTCTGAATTTATTCTGGTGATGAATAAAATTCAGTAACCAAAAAAAAAGACATTGTTGGAAGAATAAAAAGACAAGCTACTGACTAGAAATAATATTTTCAAATGATATACAACAAAGGCTGCGTGTGTGTGTATACATACAATTCCTGGCCCCAGGTTTGATACAGGGCTTTACATGGTCTTCATTTCAGTTGCCTCAGCCACCTCAGTCACAAGAGTACATCCTAGAATATATATATATATATAATATATATATATTTTTAGTACTCAACTAAATACCAAGAAATTCAATTTTAAAATGGGCAAAATAACTGTATATTTCACCAAACAGGATATTTGGAAGGCAAATAATAAGTAAATAAAAAATGCTCAACACATACCACTAGTGAAATTTAATTAAAACTAAAATGAGACACTACTAGAGACTTAAGACAATAGGTAAAACAGAGCATCTGAAACTCTCATACTTTGTTGGTGGCAATGAAAACTGGTACAAATACTCTGAAAAACAATTTGGTAGCTCTTTATAAAGTGATACATATAATCACAATCTAACCCAACAATCTCACTATGGAATATTTACCCTAAAGAAATAAAACTTAATATTCACAAAAATCTACACACAATTGCTCACCTAAGTTTTATTTGTAATAGTCAAAAACATGAAACCTAAATGTCCTTCAACAAGGAAACAAATAAACTTGGTATGTCCACACAATAGAATACAACTCTATTTAATAAAAAACTACTGACAAACTAAACAACTTGGATGAATCTCAAAAATACTGTGCTAAAGAAAGAAGCTACTCTCAAAAGGTTACAAGTTATATGATACCATTTATATGACAGTTTTAAAAAACAAAATAACTGAGAGAAAAGATCAGAGGTTGCCAATTATTAAGGGTTGGAGGAGGATGTGATTACAAAGGGGTAGCACATTTGATTTCTTTTGAGTGATGGAATAATAAAAGGCAGTCATATACAATCATCACTTTACATACCAAAATAAATTACTGATCTAGTTCAATTAAAAAATAACATACCCACAATAAAAGACAGCCATAAGCATACAAGTCAGAATGTGGAGAAGCAGGTTTTCCAATTTTTAATTCAGGTGATAGTAAACTCAAGTCACCAACCATCATGTTCACTGAGGCTCGTTGACTCTACAAAAACAACAGATTAAATACTTTAAAAGCAACACAGTTAAAATGACTTTCTTATAAAATACTCAGCATGGTATTACCCTATGACGTGCAGAATATCAAAAGATAAAGCATATGACTTATACTAGTCAACTTCTCAGACAATAAAATGTTGGCAAAGACGTAGAGAAATTGAAATCTTCATATTTTTGATGAGAATGTAAAATAGCCCAGTCACTTTGGAAAATAATTTGGTTCCTCAAAAAGTGAAGCACAGTTACAATGTAACTCAAAAATTACACATAAAACTTGTACACTGATATTCACAACAGTATTATTCATAATAAAAAGTACAAACGACCTTCTAACTAACGAATGTGAAAACAAAAGATGTCCATACAATGAAATCTTTTTAAAAGTTATGAAGCTCAGACACATACTACAACATGGATGAACCTTGAAAACATTATGTTAAATTAAATAAGCCATAACGAAAGACGGCATAATGTATGGTTCCATTTACAGGAAATGTCAGAAAGGAAACATCCAGACAGACAGAAAGTAGATAAATAGTTTCCAAGAGGTTGAGTAGAGGAGGAAATAGGGAGTGACTATAAATCACTCACAGTGTGATGTCTCCTTTTGGGGATGATAAAAATGTTCTGGAATAAGACAGTGGTTAATAATGCACAACTCTGAGATATAACAGAACCAACTACTGGATTGTACACATTATAATAAGGAAATTATATCCGAAGAAGGCTGCTATTTTAAAAAGACAATTGTTCCTCTTAATGGTATATATTTTGACATTACCATTCTACCAAAGAGATAACATGTGTACTACATGCTCTTTAATTGTCCAATGTTTGCTATATCTGCAAGCTGCCTGTTCTGAGGTCACATGGCATCAAATTAAGAGCCATTGTAATTGAACCAAAACTTACATGGACAAAGCGCAATATTCCCAGGTTTTTAAAAATACCCAGTAGTCAAAATCTAAATTTAATCTATTGGATGGTAGGGTACCAAGTGAAGGGGACATAGGAGAGGGCCACCAAGTTTTCTTTGCATGTTTCCCAGCAATTAAATGTCTCTGAATGATAACAAATAATTAATGCTTTCAGTGCTATTGACTATAATGTTAGGTGGCTTATGTTCAAAAAAATATAACAAACTTAGAAACTCTTGTTCCAGCAACTAGCCGGTTACAGGTAATTTTTTACACTACATGATACAACGTAACCAAAGACAGACTTTAAATAAGTTACCATATCATGTAAAAGTGCATAACTATGCCTAATTATTATTTTTAATTTTACTGAAGGAACATTTCATCGTGTTACATAGGTTAAAGTTGTGCATCACTGTAATCAATATCTGTATATAATAAAGTTCACTACCACAATTTCAGTTCTTCCCTCACTAATCATATTAAATGAAGTCTAGAATCAATTTGAAAATCATGAAATTTTACCACAGATTTGGTGAAGTCAAAATCTCCAACAATTCCCTGTTCACGATTTAAAGCAAACACATTGTTCTGATGAAGTGACCCATGAATTATGTCAGCCTTGTGCAATGTATACAGTCCCTGGGCAACACCTTTCATGACGTTTAAAACTTCCTAGAGGTAAGGGGACACAAAAGAAGTCAGAAAGTAGGCAAATCATTTCAAAACCTGAACTTTTTCTCAGAAGACTTCTCCAGCAGTGAGTAAAGCTTCCTCCAAATGAACCTTCAATAATAACACAGCATAAAGACCAGAAACCCTTATTATGTAATTGGTGGCATAATATACGTACAACTTGAGAGATTTAAGAAAACTTAGATTACAAATCATGACTACATTAAGCATCCAGGAAAGAAAAGCAAACTAAATAGTGTTATTGGTACAAAGAATCAGGATATCCTTTATTGTTTTTACTAATTCAAAAATTACATTAATATTAAAGGTGTCTCTTAAACATTTGTAATACCAAATGCTATACTAGGTTATTAACAGACAGCACAACTTCACAGTTATGATCAGTGGCTTTGGTATTAGAAACACCTAATTTCATGTCCTAACTCTGCCTCTAGCTGAGGGACTTTGTGTAATCCCTGTGTCTCATTTTTCTCATCTCTACATAACGGGGTAACATAGCATTGATGCAACAAATACTATACTATGAGTCAAAATTTTACATAGAATAAGACGTGTAGTTGCATTCGATACATAATTAATGTTATTTTTCCATTTAATGCATGCTGAAAATAGTGTTTTACTTACCTCTGAAGTTAAAGGCATATTAGCTTGAATAGCACTCAGGTTTGCCCTAGGATAGTATGGGATCATCAGATATACCATAGGATCTGACTATGAAGCAAAACAGGAGATTCAAAGTGAAAAATGCAATATATTTTTAGTATACATTGATTGCAAACAATATTTTTTTCTTTATACTAAAAGGAATGCAATTACCTCTCTAAAATTTAAAACTAAATCTTACTTTAAACAAAATGGTTTTTGCAAGAGACTGCCATAAGAATTCTTACCTTACATAAAAATAGGAATATCAATGGTAGTAACCCGGACTCTTCTTTAGCTTCTCTCCAAGCTCTGTGATAGGCAGCTGCTCTCTGAATCACTCTGGCTTCTGTATCAACATCCACAGAATAGCCCTTGTACCAAAAAGACAGGCAATGGTAATTCCAAAGCTAGAAATCACACTCTAATTACATATCATTCCAATTTAAACAATTTTATATAAGTTCATGTACTGTCATTTTTAACTGTGCAAGTACCTTTTCTGTCTCTTCATATGCTATAATTTAGAAAGTAAAGAACAATTCTACCTGAAGATTAATATATATCCTAGAACATGTAATCACTAAAGGTCAAATTAATTATCCTATTATGATTACCCATTTCTCAGACCAACAAAGAAATAAAAGAATAGAAAACTGCATTTCAAAAAGGAATGTTAAAAAAAAAATTTTTAAAGGCTATTGGGGTACAGTCAGATGGAGCAGCAGATGAGTCAACTGCCTCTGAAGGAGCACAAGTCACATACTCCTGGGTTCAATTCTTGAGTGGCGGGGCAGGGAACAACCAGTGTGAACTAAACAAAAATAAAACAAGGAGGCTTCTTCCTTCTCTCTCTTCCTGCCTGCCTATTCACCTTCATTACTGCCTATACCTTTCCTTTAATAAAAAAGAAAAAGCTATTGGATAGAATGTAATAAAGTTCACTTGAAAAAAATGGCAACTATACTCTATTAAAGACTTATTATCTAGAAATGAGGGAAGCTTTAAAATCAAAGTAAGTTTTGCCAATAAAACTGGAAGCACTATCATTGTGCCATGTCAACTCAAATAATTCAGAAAACACTTTCTATTTTACTGAAAAGTAACACCACTACTCCCCTTTATATTTCTGAATTTCTCACAAGTCAGAACATAAACATACCTTTAAAAGAATTATCTGCCCATTAATCTCAGAGCACACCAAAGGACGTTTGCCGCTAAGTTCCTTCATAGGCTCAGAGTCAAGAAGATCCCGTTCCAAGCTTGTAGTAAGAAGACCACTAGAGTTCTGGACACAAGTTTTTGTTACAGTTGAAGAATTCAAACAAGCTCAGTTCTTTTAAATATGTCAACATAATTAATTACATGCTATTAATAAACTGGGTACCTTCAACCCTACTGGATGAACCAGTAAAATAGAAATACTTAAAAGTTTCATCTTTTTTCTAATTGGTGGCTCTTGAACTCCTCCCACCCAAAGTGTAATCACCATAAATTTAATTTCTACTACAAATTCCAGAACAGATTATGAAGATTACTGGGATTAATCAGACATGTTCCAAGGCACATTTATGTTAATTTATAAAGCTCCGTGTTTTTCCTAAGACTTACGATAAGAATGATAAATAAAAAGGTAGAATGAGAAGTCTAAAAATGATGACCTATCTTTGCCTCTGTTTAAAAATGGAATCCTCAAATGAAAATGAATTCCAGATATATTTTAATTCTACTAGATATTTCCGCTCTTTTTAAAAGGAATAATTGTTTGACTAAAATATTTCTACATTTTAGATCAAATTAAGTTTTACACTGTAATTTTAGTAAGAGGATTAAACAGCTGCTTTCCTGCTTTTTTAAAAGTGTTATTAATATATTTATCTACAATATATAATCAACACACAGGAGTTTCCTAAGCATACAACACAATTAAATACCTTAAAATCATTAAGAAGCCATAAGCCATGATTCAAATGTTTTATAATCTTTCAAAACAGAGTCTTATTTTTAACAATTTTCAGTGCACCTACGTAGCTCAGGTGGCTAAGGCCTAGCTAATGTGCAAACCATATAAAGCCCAAGGACTTAGGTTTGAGAGCCTGGATTCAGGGAAAAAAACAAAACCAAAAAATAATTAATTTTCAAGTCCTATATAGTATCCACATATTCAAAATGCAAAACATGAGACAGTCTGTAAGCTGGAGTTAAATAATTACAAGGAAAAGACATTATTTTAAAATCCAGTCTGGAAAGATTTTATAGTAATTAACAATTTAAAGCACCTTAATTTTAAATATTTATAAATTCACACATATTCACATGAATATCCCTTTCTCTACTATATTTAAGCTATTATAATAGGCTTAATGGAAATCCTAAAGAATAAATACCTCACCTAGTTCCTCATCCCTAGGCAACCAATATAAATCACAGAATAGATTGTGTCCTGAGAGCCAGTTTATCAAGCCTGTTACATTCTACCCTTCCATCTAATGCACTGATCTTTCAGTCTTTAAATACTGACTGCCTAGAAACTATATCCACCTCAACATGTGACTTAACCAACTTCTCTAGAATTTTTCCCTGCCTGTTTTAACTTAGAAACATTCTACTTGAATTCCTCAGGACTAGCAGTATCTTGTTTTTATTCTAGATCCTGGAACAATAGCTAAAACTGCATTATCATTTTAAAAAATACATAGCTATCATTCAGCTGTCACTGAATGTATTGAAGAGGCATGAGGCAAAGAGAAAAACATGCCAATTAACATAAAAAATTGAAATTCTAAGCTAGTAGTTAGGACAGTCTTGAGGAAAAGTTCTAATAATACCCCAAAACTATCAGGAGCATTTTTACAACAAGGATATTATAAATTTAACAGACAGATAATTTTGATATACTCACCTCTCAACTCTCTCTACAAAGTAGTAATTCCTATAGCAAATAAAGCTTACCATGTACTTTTGCAAGCCTATTTCAGGATGAAGCAGAGGCAGCTCGGGAAACCATTTCTGTACCAACCTATTCAGCTTCCCCTACATTTAAAAAAATGTATTTTTATAGATCAATATATTTTCAATTGTGACATAATAGGCTTCAGGGAAAAAATACTAGTATCGTCCCTGTTATATTACTAAAAAGACACATAATAAGTGATTATACAATCATTGATTTTGCTTTCTACTATAATACATGAAAACTAAAAGCCATCTTAAATCTGTAATTATCATCTTAATAAAATGAATAAAAACTTAATTATCAATTTTAAACTTGATAAAAATATATAAGCATAAAGTCTCACCTAAGATCAAGTTCACACTTACTTCCAAACTAAATGAAAAAGTATGATGACATGAATTTGAATCATAAAATTTCATTATTTCACAAAATATTTACAACATACTGACATTTAAAACCAATGGCTACTTCGTTTAGGGGGAAAAAACCTTGAAGAAAAAACAGCATTGCAAAAGCTACTTTTAAGCAACATGAAAATCAAGGTTTCTTAAAAAGTTATTTATTACATGTTATTAAGACTTCAAAACACTTGTGTTACTGGACTACAGCTATTTTATTCGCAGTTTGCAACCTGAAGAATAAGGTACACAAAGACAGATGAGTTCGCTAAATAAACTATCATCTTTTAAAAGTCCATAATTTTCAGTGTTTTTATTCTTCAGCATATTTGGAATATTTATTTAAATAACCTTGATTTATACAATAATGTAAGCCCATATGTTCAGGTTCACCCTTCACCAAATAAATATACACCATACCCACCGCCAGATTTACCACAAGTCCTCCACTCCTGTCTACTGGATCGTCACCGACACTTTCCCACCCACTTCCCCACTGGTAACCTCAGTTCTAATGTTAATGTCCAAGGGTTGATTTTTACTTTATCCATTCACTTGCTGTTTCTTTATATTTCACAAGTGATATGACCTGATATTTGTCTTTCACCTTTTGACTTATTTCATGTAGCATAATCCCTTCTTGTTCCATACTTGTGGTCAAATGTCAAGATATCATTTTGTAGGGCTGTGTAGTATTCAACTGTATATATACCATATCTTCTTTATCCATTCATCTGACAACAGGCACCTAGGTAGTTTACAATTCTTGACTGTTATAAATAATGCTGAAAAAACCTTGAAAATATATCTCTCTGCAAATTAATGTTCCTGTGTTTGGGAGATAAACATGCTTACACAGAAGGGGGATCACAAGATCATATGCGAGATTTCCATTCTCAATTTTTAAGGTGTGTCCAAACTGCTTTCCATAAAGAAACAATTTACACTCACGTCAACAATTAAAAGGGTTCCCTTTCCTTTCCCCCCCTCACTCCACCTACCCATGCCCAGCATCCTCACCAACATTTGTTATAAAGTCTTTTGTTTAATAACCATGACATATCATTGTTGCTTTCATTTGCATTTCCCTGACAACAAATCAAAAAGAACATCTTTTCACATCCCTATTGGCATGTCTTCTTTGAAGAAACGTGTTTTCAATTCTGCCCATTTTTTGATTGGACAGATGTTTTACTGTTGTTAAGCTTTAGATATTAAATCCTTGTCAAATGTATGACATGCAAATAGCTTCTCCCAGACAAGAGAATGTCTTTTTGTTTGGCTAATAGCTTCTTTTTCTGTGCAGAAACTTTTTAGTTTGATGTACTCCCATTTCTTTATTTTGGATTTTTACTTCCCTTGTCATTAAAGATCCCCAAGATACCTCATAGGTCAATGTCAAGTAGTGTTTTGCCTATGTGTTCTTCTATGTATTTTGTGATTTCAGGCCTTACATCTAAATCTTCAATACATTGTGAATGAATTTTTGTGTATGCTGTTAGGTAGTGATCTAGTTTCAAACTCGTGCATGTAGCTGTCCAGTTCTCCCTGCATAAGAGACTATCCTTGCCCACTGCATGCCCTTAGCTCCTTTGTGTGGCTTTATTTCTGGGCTCACGATTTTATTCATTTCATGTCTGTTTTTATTCCAATACCAGACTGTCTTGATTATTAGCGCTGTGTAGCATAGTTTGATGTCAAGGAGTGTGACAGCTCCATTTTTGTTCTTATTTCTCAGGACTGATTTTGCTATTTGAGGTCTCTTGTAGTTCCAAATAAATTTCCTGATTTTTTTTTTCTATTTCATAAAGAGTATCTGGGATTTTAATGGGGACTGCACTGAATCTATATATTGCTTTAGATAATGTAGTCATTTTAACAATGTTTATTCTTCCAATCCATGAAGATGGAGTATCTTTCCATTTCTTTGTGTCATCTTCTATTTCTTTTAACAATGTCTTCAGAGTATAGGTATTTTACTTCTTTGGTTAAGTATATTCCAAGGTATTTCATTCTTTTTAATGCAACTGTAAATAAGATTGTTTTCCTGAGTTCTCTTTCTGCAAGTCAACTGCTTGATATAGAAATGTAACAGAGTTTTAATATTAATTTTATAGACTGCCATTTTACTCTTATTTATTGTTTCTAGCAGCTTTTTACTGGAGTCTTTGGGGTCCTTTCTATACATGATCATGTTATCTGCAAATAATAGTTTCACGTCTTCCTTACCTATTTGGATCTGTCCTTTCTTGTCTAATTGCATTGGTCAGGACTTCCAACACTTTTAAATAGTAGTAGGGAGAGTAAACATCTTTTCCTAGCTGCTGATCTTAGAGGAAAAGTTCTCAGTTTCTCCCCACTGAGTATAATGTTGGCTGTGGGTCTGTCATATACAGCCTCTATTAGGCTGAAGTACATTCTGTCTACATTCATTTTTTGGAGAGTTTTAAACAAAAAGTGCCAAGTTTTATCAAATGTCACTATTTCTTAGCTTACTTCTCTCCTGTAATATTGCCTAAACATAAAATGCAATAGTCTTTCCATTTGAAAGAGAAAATACTCTCACTGACTCTCCTGAGGTGCTAAGAATTAGTGATAGAATGCAAATATAAGATATAAATTCCCCCCGACCAGGTAGTTTTATTTTGTTAAAATCTTCAACTAAATTATGCTGCCTCATTTATGTTTCCATTACAGCATTATGCTAAAATGATTTTCATATAGACTTTAATAAAGGAAAAACACTGTTAGGTTTTACATTAAACGGAAATCATGTAGTAAGCAAAAGTATGTTTGTATTATAATCTCAATACTTGTAAAAACATGATGAAAACTAAAAGGAAGGTAAATCAAAAGTCAACAGTAATTATTTCTGTTACCACTGCGTTAGAAAGTTACAGGTGATTTTTTTCTTCTTTATTATTTTCACATTTTGCATAATGGTTATGAATTATTTTATCATCAGGAATTAAATTCAAATAAATAATACTATGCCAACATAATATCTCTAGCCTTGTGATTACAGACCATGTCATAAAATATTTGAATTCAATCTCTAAACTAAAATCTAATTCAAAGCTCCAAAGAATCAATACTTACATATTCTTCCTGTTCATGGTAAATTTCCTGAAAGACACTATTGCGCAACTGACTTATATCTTGTTTTATTTTCTCAATTTCAGATCCATCATGGTCATCAGACTTTAATAAAAAAAAAAAAATTACCTTACACACCTATTAAAGTGGACTAAAAATAAGTTTTCCCAGTAAGAATTGGTACTTCTACAGAAAAGTACTTGTCTAATTTCTGTATACCCCTCTATCTAACATATAATAAACCTTCATAACATTTATTGAGTTAATATTTATCTATTTTTTCTAACACTGACTTTTCCAAAACTTACAAGAAGGAATTATACAAAAATAAACACATATGGGACACCATGGTATAACTGATAAGTCAGCCATCTCTGGCTAAGCACAGTCAGATACATCAAACAACTAAGACGTACAATTAAAAAAATTAAATGTTTCTTCTTCTCTTTTCCTGCCTGCCTGCCTGCTCACCTTCATTACTGCCTACATCTTCCCTTTAAAAATAAAAAAAGATGTAAGATCAATTACACAGATTTTTCTTACTTCACAATTTTCTTAGATTTTCTCTAAGAAAAGGGTCACCAATTTCCACCATAAAATAAATGTTAAGAATAGGGACCAGAATACAAATATACAATTGAATTCACTGGAATTATTTTCCACATAATACGTGGTTTAAAAAAAATGAGTAAACATGCAATGTTGTCGACTAGATAAAAGACAATGTAGGAATCACAAAAACTGTATTAATTACCAAAGATAATAAATTAAAACATCTTAAAGGATACATATGCTTTCACTGTGTGACATATTTCTCCAACACAATAAAAGTTAATTAAGACTCCATTTTCCACAATCCAGGCAAGGATATAACTGGAAAAATCCTAAACTATTAAATTAGTTCCACTGAATCCCCAATTAAGTCCTCTAAAGAAAGAGAGAGCTGCTAATTCAAGTGGAATATTATAATGGGATCCCTTTTGTTCATAAATCTAATTAAGAAAACAAAAGAATTACCAGTATATTCACAAAATTTCAAGCCAAAAGGCAGGTTTTTATTAAAAGATTAAAGCATTCTAATACTTCCAGTTCTATTCACATTTAAAAACAACTTAATACTTCTCCGCTCCCCAACCATCTTAGCAGCTGCTCTTGGTTGGGGGCTGTCCTGCACCTAAGGCAAGAAAGTCGCTGGAGTCAATCAACTCTAGGCTCCAACTCATTATGAAAAGTGGAAAGTAAATGCTGAGATACAAGCAGACTCTGAAAATAATCAGACAAGGCAAAGTGAAACTGGTCATCCTCACCAACAACTGCCCAGACTTAAGGAAATCTGAAATTGAGTACTATGCTATGTTGGCCAAAACTGGTGTTTTTTATCACTACAGTGGCAATGTACTGAATTGATCAGAGTGTGGAAAATACTGGAGTATGCACACTGTCATTTGATCCAAGTGGTCTGACATCATTAGAAGCATACCAAATTGATTGGCAAAAAAATGAATTATGCAAAAGTTTCCTCAAAAAAACTCACTAAAACTTGTTTTTAAAGTAAAATTGCAAGAAACAGTATGTCCACATGTATTCCAAAAAACAAAGAGTCAATAAAAGAAATCATCATCTTTAAAAATACTTTATGACAAAAATCTACTTCTGGAGGAATATTCCACTTCCTTTCATGTAGAAAATTTGTATTGCGGCAACAGTCTAACAAAGAGTTTTTTAAAGTATCATAAGAGTGCTTGCTATTAAAAACAAGGCACGTATACTCTGATAGATTAGCAGTTTGTGTCCTGGATGAGTGGGGTAGGAGACAACCAAGATAAACAATAAAAAAGTGAAAAATAAAATGCTTCTTTCTGCTGTTTTTTCCTGCCTACAGCTTCATTTCTGCCTGTACCTCTCCTTAAAAAAAAAAAAAAAAGCTAAGGTAGTCATGTAAAATGTTTTTAAAAAACATTTAATGATATGAGAAAATAAACTATTAATGTAATCCTTATACTTGCATACACAGAGGAAATAAAGCATTTTTTAAACTGTAAATAACAGCTCTATTTTAAAGAGTGTATTTATGCATGATTTTTACAAAGCGGAACCCAAGTAAAATTAAATATGCAGAGGTTAGTAAGAAGAAACTGTTTCCTTACTTCTTCCATATTATTCTTTTCAACCAATTTCCATCTCAGTTGAGCTTTTAAACTTCTCAGTGTCTTTTTAATGGACAGCAAGTGATCCACATCAGGGCTCTTACTTAAACATTCTATAAACTGATTCTTAAACTAAGCAGAGAAAGAGTTATATTTTCAAAACAATAGTAATTGAAGTCATTTACTGACCATTTATTTTTATTATAATTCAATTAGTATTTACTGAGTTCGGATTGAAATACATTTTACAGTAATTCAAAAATGCAATTTACCAATTAATTTCTTTGCAAGTTACAGCAATCGAAGTAGCAAAAGTAAATGAAAGCGTTCAAGCGAAATGTAGAGTGAGACACTTTGTTAGAAAGAATACACATTGGTATTTCTAGTGAGGTTGCAAACTGAAATTACCTTTCCCAAATAATTTTGACTATATGTATCAAAATTTTAAAAATGTTCATTCCTTTTGAATTAGTGACTGACAATTTTTAAAAAGCTACCTAAAAAGATGTACCACAAAATGATGTACAAAGATTATGAACAGTGTAATTTATGGCTAAAAAGTGGAAGTAATCTTAATCTCCAATACAAATGAAAGGTTAAGTAATGTTAAACAACCACACAAGAGATGATGATTGAGTTGCTCAAAATGACAGCATAGAAGAATAATTAATCCTACAGAAAAGTCATAATTAAAGAAAACGTTTTCAAAATAGCTTACAAAATGGTACCATGAATAAAATATACATATGTTTGTGTATGTATGTCACCATTCAAAAGGGAAATACTCTGAAATTAGCAGTGAGTGTCTCTTAGACAAAGGGAATTCTTAGTCAATGTTTTTCATTTCTTCTTATCTTTCTGTTTGTAGCAAATTTTCTACAGCAAACTTACATAGGCAGAAAGAAAATAATAGCATAAGATATGCTTGAAAGGACAAAAACAATAAAAGACATGTCAATAAAAAAATCAATATAATTATAAACTGTCATTTTCACTATAATGTGAATTTAATTATATACCAGCTTACGATGGCTTTGTTTTTCTGCAATAATAAGCAATAAATAATAATAAGCTACACATTCAGCAATAAAGTACTTGAGAAAAGTTTAATATTAAAAATTTCAAAGCATCATTTTATAAGAATAAAGTAAAGCATAGACCAACCTCAATACTGTCCTTGTATTTGGATTGTAATGTGGCAATAAGTTGTTCCTCTGAATGGATCTTTTGTAGTACTTGACTATATGTATTTAAAATTATCTCCTTGTCTGCATCACCTTGCTCCTAAATGAAATCATACACATGTAGTTACACACAGAGGAGTATCCAAAATATTTAAAACTTTCAATAACAAATGAACAAACTTCAAACTGATGCCTTTAACAAATTTCTATATTCATCTCAAAACATTTCTTAAACTCAAGATTAATGTAAAAGATATTCATATGGAAATTTTATTCCCACTAAACTACAATTCTAAAGTTGTGAGGTTGAGCATTAAAGGAAATCAGGACTACAACCATACTAAATATAAGAATGAAACAATCTATAGAACTTCAACACTTTAAAATTACTTTTAGAAAGCATTTATTAATTCTTATAAAATCAAGTCTGAAAAAACATCTAAAAAAGGACTATCTGAAAACAGGGAAATATAGTAATGCTTATGAATTTTTAATACAACGTAAATAAAATTATAAAGAGCAAAATGAATAATATAGCCATGAGACTTTGGTAAACAGCTTGAGAAACTAAGAGAAAAGCTAAGACTAGTCTTAATACCTTCTAACTAGCAAAAAAAACCACATGCTTCACTGGAAGCAATAATAGAGCATTCAATACTCACCATAAGAGATATCTCCAGTTCTTTGCAGACACTTGCTTCAGTCTTCTCTAGGATTTCATCAATATTATCAATAGTGTCTTCAGAAGTCAGTGATTCTTCCACAGATAGATCAAAAGCCTTATTTGCAAAAACAAACATGAAGTATCTCATTTAATTAATTAAATCAATATTGTGTCCTTCTATTAGGAGCAGATTAGCCACTGCATTAGGCAATGTGGAGAAAGAGAAGGCTATATAAGAAAGGTAAGTGCTACCCTCATAAAACTTACGTACCATATTGATAAAGTACATATACACGTGCACACACACACATTCACATACATATCACACTTAAACAGAATTGTTTTAATATAATTAGGTGGTTAAGTGATGTGAGAGAATAGCATAGAGGAAAAATATGAGAAAAACAGGGACAAAACCAAGATATTTTTGGAGAACAGCAATAGGTGATGTCTGACTAAAAGTTGGTAAAGACCTTAAATGCTCAAGTGGCAAGTTTATATCTGAGAGGTACTAAGTAAACAGTATCACTTCTCACAACAGAAAGGGATATGGTTATATCTGGTACTTACTGATGACCTACCAGTACTTGGAATCTGGAAATTCAAAGTTAAAGATTAAACCCAGATTACTTCCACAAAAGTATTTTCTATCAGAAAACAGACTTTACATATGGTGTTAAACAAAAATAAAATCAGAGATGTAAATTCAATACAGAACACAAAAGGTCGTAAACATTCATTATGATTGTAAAGATTCAGATCTTGTGATTACAGAGACCTGGATTTGGGAAACACCCATGGATAGAAAGAAGAGGACTGATAACTAACCTAATTAGAAAACAAAAAATTAACTTAGTTATGTTAATGTAGTCATAAGAAAGTATCAAAGACAACACTTGTGGAAATAGCTGGAAATTAAAGTTGCTTTTGTTTGGGAGATTTTGTTTTGCAAAAACAATGCATATTTGGAAATTACTCAAACAGATAAAGTAAAGAATACCATGGTATCCTTGCCCTTGCTGAAGAAGTTGTAAAACAGACAGAATAGAGAATCAATAATAAAATTAGCCCAAATTAATTAAGGTTCCAAGTACATTATACAAAACCAAATGCTTCCAAGCTTTTTGAAAAATTACATGGTATTTTAACAATAATAAATAAAAATTATATACAAATATCTTTCTAATACTTAGCACAACTAAGGCTAATAGTCCCAATTTTAGATATTTAAACAATTTTAAACATTTAAACACATTTTAAACATTACTGGAAAACTAACATGTGACTTTAAGCATGATTAATTTGTCAACTAATATTAAAACATCTTACTAAAAAAGAAAAGAGGAAAGTCTACTACCCTCTAAAACACATATATACGCACCTACCCTTATCTTTACACTCTAATTTTAAGATACACACTACACTTGCAATAAACTCCAGGGATATTATCTTGTACCTACAGTTTGATTGATATTGTTTTCATATACAGCCTAAAAAGAGTATAAATATGTAAATACCTCACTCCTCAATCCCAGCACACTCTCTCATTCAGTCTCATTCTCTAACTCATTTTCTTTCTCTTTCAGAAAAGAAATTTGAAAAATTAAAAATAAAATGTTCCCTGATTGATGCCAGACTACTACTGGGAAAGAGCTCTTATTACCTTTAAGGTGTTCTGGAACCATGCTACAAGACGTTGTAGAGAAAACTCTGTTTCATTTCTAATGTTGGTGAATGTCTCTCTTTTATTACATTTCCAGTCATAAAATTTCTTAAGCATCTCTTCAGAGTTTGTCCCTTCTTTTGCCTGTCCATATACTGCTTCTAAAGAGACCGACAAATCCTGCAGAGATATATTTGTTTATTAACTTCATAATAGGATTCAATCATTGTACTAGAACCCATGATGGTACACTCCGGTGGCCTAACAGAGAAGGCCACAGAACATAGTATACATACATCCATGGACCCAAGTTCAAGACCCAGGGCTGTGGAACAACAAAGATGAACAACCAAATAAAATAAATGTTTGTTCTTCCTTTTCTTCCTGCCTGTCTGCCTATTTGCCTTCATTCCTGCCTGTACCTTTCCAAGCAAAAACAAAAACAAAAAGAAAAAAACAAAGAATCTGGGAGACGGAAAAGCAGTATGTTGAATCCTTATCCTCAAGAATGTTTTAAATAAAACCTAGAATAGTTCTCCAGACATGAAAATATGAAAGTACCTAGAAGGTGATTTATTTGAACTACAATAGAAAACATTTATTAAGTGAATTAAGGTTACAAATATAAATCTTCCTGTTCTTAGGTTTTTAATTAAGGAGAAATCACCCATCTTTTCTTTGATTTAACTAAGAATCATTACTGTTTTGTCCTAACATGGAAGTTTCCAAGATATATTACTAAACAAAAATAAACTACATACCAAAATATGAAAATAATTTCAAGAAAGACACTAAACATATGTATGTAATTTAAAGTACTTTTAAAAAGAGTTGGAAGAGACAAGAGTCTCTAGCTCTCTCCATCAATTAAACCCTATAAATATAACAGAGACAAAAGAAAACTTAATAGATCTCATATATTTTTATCACAAAATTCTTGAAAAGCTGTGGAAACACAGAGGATGGTTAGTGCTTAGCAACGAATGATAATAGCCATTGCAAGTGAGAGAAGGAAACGTGGGCAAAGAAAATTTTCTTCATATGTCTTTCTCCCTCACACTGGGCAGCAAAGACAACAGCAAAAGAGTCGACGAGGTAATACAAGCATAGTGTAGAAATCTAGATGAGGCAAATTTTGATAACCAGTAGAGAAGAGCTGGCCACCCTATAAGCATTCTTGCCTTCCCTTTTCCTCTGAAAAACTGGTAGCATTTACAGCCAAGGGTAGTAGCCCCTGAAAAACAATAGTGCCTGATATACATGGAAGATGCAGTGAAAAATAAGATCATCTAGGAAAAAAGCAAACAGGGAGTAGTTGAGCCCAGATTGCAAAGCTAGAAACTCTTCTCTGAGAAAAAACCCCATCCTATTCTGCAAACTCACCTAAAGTTGTGTTCCAGCTTTTATTCCTCCCCAAGCTACGTAACCATACTATCCCATACTTTTGAAACAGTGCCCAGAACTAAGATAGCTACAGTTCTCCAAGGGAATATCAGATCTTGAGGGAAGATACAGAGGAGGATGAAATGTGTGAATAATGTGGACACCCTGAAAGAAATAGCAAACTAAACCACCTCTTAAAAAGAAAGCAAAATCGGTAGCCCAGATAATAGGAAAAATTTCAAAATGGGATAACGAATACTGTAAACAAAAAAGAAAGAATATTAGGAACACAAAGCAAAAACCAAGTCATTATAAATAATAACCAATTTAAGTCATTAGGTATAAAATAAATAACCTTTGGTGAAAAAGGGCATAATTAGTTGGCTAAGTGACAGAAGTGATACAGCTATGGAACCAATTAGTAAATTAGATTGTTAAAATCAAGATCCCTCCAAAAAGACATAGAAAGGAATAAAAAGATAGAATTGGTGAACAATTAAAATACATAGAAGTTTAAATAAATGAAGTTGATGGAGGAGGGGAGACAGTATCTTAAGAAATAATTAAGTATTTTTGAGAGATAAAATCACAGATTGAATTGACTCACATTAAATCTAAAATATTGTTAGTGCAATTCTGGGACAAAGTCAAGAGTACCAAATGGAAATAAGATCACAGAAGAATAAAAACACCAACAACTATCGAAATAAGATGACAATTGATTCTTATTGACAAATGTCTAAAGGGAAAACAGTCTTTGAACATACTATTTTAAAGCCAAATAAACAATTGTTTAAAGTACTTAAATGCAAGCAATTGTTTAAATATTTAAATTATCTAAATAAGACATCCTAAGACAACTAATATCTCGCAAAATCAACCATTCAAACATCTCTCTGAAAGCACTCTTAAAATACTAATAAACAGAAAAAACAGACTTCTAACAACATACAAGAATGAGAACATAATTCTAAAGTGTGTTATCTGAGTTATCATATACACTATCCATAACAATCTAAGATTAAAATTCTAAACAACAGCAGTAGTTGTTTGGTTGGTTGGTTTTTAGGAAGGAGACATACATACCAAAAGCAAGTGAGACTGTTGTTAAGATATCAGGGTAGAAGACAGAGAAGAGAAATATAAAGAAAACATGATAGAAAAAAAAGTCCAGAAATAAATTCTAAATAAGCAATAATTACAAGTATATATACATATATAAGTTGAGTTGTCCATGAAAAGACAGTTTTGAAGGTTGGATTCTGTTTTAAAATGAACTATTAGTGTATTGTCTAAGAGAGACCTTTAAAATAAAAAGGGAAGGGAACTCTACAAAGTAAGCATTAACCAAAAAGACAGACGGGACAGGAATTTTAAAAGGCAAAAAAATAAAATAAAATTTTATCCCAGAACAACTTAGGCAAAATAAGGTTACATAGTAGTTAAAAAGAAATCATAGTAACAACTGGGAATATTTTAATATCCAAAAATAAAGCACTGAAAGATTTTGAACAGCAATTTAAAGAACTAGAATACATAACAAAAATACCTCAAAATAAACTGATTAAACCAAAAATTAAGCAATATACTTTATATTTGAAGGTATGAAGAACAGTCATGAAAACTCAACCATCTGTTAGAGACCATAAACGAAGTCTCTACAAATGTTGAGAAAATTAAAAATCATATACCTTAATTTCTTTGACCTTCATTATTAAAGTATGTATAAGTTAAATTTCTTAAGTGCTTGAAAAATAGTAATATTTCTTATGTACTTGAAAAGCAAAAATAAAAATAAAACTATTTCTTAGCAAAACAGAGTTTAAAAAAAATTCTGGTTACTTAGGGGAATATGAGAAAGGGAGACAATCTAGACATGGTGCTTTAAAGATACCTTGGTTGCAAACATTTAACCTATGTTTACTAATAATTAATGAGAAGAAATAAACCTTTATAGTGAAACGTAGAAGTTGCATTGTAAACAGGTAAATTCTTACTACACCACTTCCCTTTTATATGCAAGGCTTACTTCAGCATTCTAGAAGAATTTACACTATGCAATTCTATTTAGAAACATGTTTTAAACCAGGGTTCTAATGACGCCAGAACCAAACGCAGTATCATCAAAAGTACATTTGCATCCAGGTGAACAGAAAGAGTACTAGATATACTGAACGAAACAGTAAAAATTCAAAGATGCATAAAGAGGCAGGAGTAGAAGAGAGGTATTGTTTTCAAATATGACTACACAGAAAGTTCAAAGAGTATCCATAAACAAATGAGAACTAGAAAGAGTTCAACAGAGTCGCCAGAGAAACATCAATATATAAAAATCACCATCCTCCATACAATAAAAAAAAGCTACAAATAGGAAAGTACAATAATATTCATAAAAACAACCGAAAGCATGAATACCTTGGGAGTTAAGCAAAAAAAAAAAAAATCATTGGAGGTCTTTTAGACAAAACTTTAAAGAAAAAAATTTTTTTAAACTGAAGAGAAAATGCTATAGGTATAATGACAATACTGACATTCTCATTCACGCCAAATTAAAGCCATTGCTGAGCTGACAGGATAGGGTTAAAGATAAGGTTCGACCACATCATAGAGCTATTGTACTCAAGCCCTGGATCTTAAAAGCCCTAGAACTCAAGGAGCAGGGTCCTCCTAACTATACATGTGGTCTGACTATCTTTTCTGAGAGAATGCAATGGGCAACAAATACCTGTGACTGCCTGTCTCCATGATTTTACCCAATGGATGCTCTTCTAGGAAGCCTGGCATGTCTGACCATTTTATCTTGTTTGCAGGATATATAATATATATACATAAATATAGTAACATAAAATTTTAACCCAATCATAAATTATAATGCACCAAAGAGAAGAAAAATGTTAGCAACCATCAGTAACATCCAAAGACTCAAGGTAAATGCTAACTTAATCTCTTAAATGCTATTTTGACGTATATTTAATATTTTTTTAAATTCCAACCTGTAATGTTTTCAACCGTTTATTAAGAGGTAACTCATCTACTTCCAGAATAAAAACTTCTGCTGCTGTGTACAGCTTCTCCTGCACTTCATTTCTTTTGGCAATCAAAATACTCCCTTCATTCTGGAGGAAGGGGAAAAATAACAATCATCATTAATACATCAGGGTTTTTATTTTACACAATGACTTATGTGGGGAAAAAATGTCTCATCTCTTAAAATTACTAAAATTTAATGTTACATTCTCCAATTATAGTAGCATTTAGGACAAATATCTCTCAGACCACCAAAATGACAATGAGTTTTCTTTCCTTTAATTAAAAATAAGATGCTTCAACAATGCTGATCTGTTCATCTTTTTTCCCATTATTTATGCAACAATTAAGATTTTGCATTTTTCTTAGAAAATTAAGCAAATTCCTATTCATTACCCACTGCCTCCCTCCTTCTCCTATCCCACCTTTAATTTCTTCATCCTATTTATCAAATGCAGTTAAACTCCACTTACAATTTGCCCAAGAGCATATGTCTGGATATAGGTATGTGAGAACTCACCCCTACACAGTATCTCTACTGTACTTACTACCAAATTATAGAGAAACTATATATCGATACCATACCAGAGGTAGATAGGATCATGTCTTAAACATTCCGTGTCCCCGCTACCTACACTAGTGCCTGGTACATATACTTAAATGTTTCAATGTGGTACATCCTGGTAAAGTAGTGGTTAGGTCAGTCACCTCCAAAGGAGTGCAGGCCACATACCTCTGGGTTTTTTTTTTTTACCAGGTTCTAGGGGAAACAACCGGTGTGAACAACTAAAGAAAAATAAAATAAAATGCTTCTTCCTCTCTCTCTTCCTGCCAATCTGCCTACTCACCTTCATTCCTGCCTGCACCTTTCCTTAAAAAAAAAAAAAAAAAAGCTTCAATTTTCAGGACAGTCTTTCTTATGTAAGAGCAACCAGACCATTTCCTAACTATAAAACAAAAGGTAAGACTCTCTCATACCAAAAAATACATAATAATCAAGTTAAGAAATCATGCAAATACATAAATAAAATCACAGTACTAAAATCCAAATTTAGTACAATAAAGGAAAATGGCAACTTTGAGTGGCAATTCTGATTCTGTTTATGCAATCTACTCTTCAGTCTAGCAAACGGATTTTAGGGCACTGAACCCAAAAAGTTCTGAAGCAACAGCAATCATAGATACAAATAAATGTTTTTAAAAATCACTTATATTCTAAGAGAACATCAAATCCTAGATACATTCTCCCCTCAGTGTTTTAAATAACTTTCCTATATCCAAACCACAAAACAAAACAAGAAAATTTCAAAAGCAGTTTATGTTTTCATCTTGCTACATGAAAAAACACTGTAAAGCATTTTAATGTTGGTAGAGTGGTTTAAATGAAAAAAATCATATTTTTTAGTCTGGCATACCTGAGTTCAAATTTCCTATTAATATTTAAAACTATGTAATACTGTGCAATTTCCTTAAACTCTGTGACCTCAGTTTTCTCATTTATAAAAAGGGAGCAAAAATGCCCATTTTTAAAAGTTATTATAAAAAGTTAACGAAGCACCTATTTACATCATTATATTGTCTGCTGTTTTATAGATCAAAAATGACTAATTCTGCCCTTGTTTTTATTCCATAATAAAAAAGTGACCAGGTAAGTTCTAATCCAAATCTAATAGAAAATATTCCAAATCTAATCCCTTCTCCAAATTAAATATTCCTGTAATTTCAAAAGGTATAGTTATCCTGTTCACTTTTCTCATTCAAAGGCCAATTCTCCAGCTGGCAAAGCTAGGTATGAATAGGGAATAAGACTTGAGGAGAGCAGGCTGGGATGGAGTAGCGATTTGGTCAGCTGCCTTCAGTAGGCACAGTCCACATACACCCATGAACCCGAGTTTGCATCCCAGGTTAGGGATAAACAACCAAGATGAACAAGTAAATTATAAAGTTATAAAGTACTTCTTCCTCCTCTCTCTTTCTGTCTGCCTGCCTCTGCTTGCCTTATTTCTGCCTACTTTTTCCTTTAAAAAAAAAAAAAAAAAAAATTTTTCAGGGTATAATCCCCAAAGACAGAAACCAAACACAGTATAAAATGAAATAATTCTAAATACAACTATAGAGCTCATGGGTAGAAAGCAATGATAGTTGTCCAAATAGATTTATATGAAAAATATGGAGTCCTGTTCAACTCAGTATAGTAAAGAAAACACAACAGGAAATATACTTGTACCTAAGCTAATAAAGGATTCATATGAAATATTCCATTCTTCATTCCCCTCTTCTATCCACAAATAACCAGTTCTCAACAATGGGTGGCTTGGACCACATTTAAGAGTGAGTCCAATACTGCAGCATAAAACATACCACTCAGGCCAGAGACAAGATCCACTCTAGCAGGTGTGGGAGCCACCTTGGCTGACAAGCCTCATGCCAGTAAAAAGTCACTCTTTATAGTTTCCAGGGTCCCTTCAAGGTGTATGTCTAATAAAAAGAGTCCCTACCAGGTATATGTAATTTATAGTTCCTCACAGTCCAGATACAATTTTCCAATCAGCGATTTTATTTACCTAAATAATGCTGTCAAATAACACAAATGAAATATCATTTTATCAAATTACCAAGGGAACAAAGAAAGGAAATTTACAAAAGGTCAAATTCTCATGCAAAAGGGAAAGACTGTTAAACCTTCACCAATTTGCTAACCTTTTCAAACTATTTCTCCTACCTCTCCTACAAAGCAGTAAGAGGAATCAAATTATTAACATAAAGATAAATGCAAAAAGATTTCATGCAAAGTATTATTACAATACAGAAAGTCCCTCTGCTTTCTTGAAAGATATCATCTCATTTTCAACAGATAAAAACAATACAGAAAAATTCTTGACCCACCATGTCTTGACAAGTTTGAATCTTCTCCTGAGCCAGATTGTATTCTGCCCAAATTATCTCTAATTCATTCATTGAAGTTGGAGGAGTAAAACATCCTTCATCTAGCACTTGTATAGCATCTGAAAGGTCAGTTCCCAAACTAGCATTGATGTTAACAGATCTGATGTTAACAGCAAGAAAGTAAAGAATAAGAAAAAGTTACATTTAAATAGCAGTGGACTAAAGTTACTATTTTTAACCTGACTGTGAAAAGGTAGTTTTTAAAACTATATAAAATCATAACTTTGATACAAACTTTTCATTAGAAATATTTAAGAAAAAAATTTTTTGTTTGTTTCTTTCCTTCCCCTAGCCTAACAAATAAGCAATTGTTTTAAATTGTCCTCAAAAATATACTTATACCTACCTAATTGCTTTCAGTTTTTCAGTATTAGCTGCCAGATTTTTCATTCTGGTACCTACATGACTCCTTAAAGTGCTTTCTAAATGTTTAGTCAAATCCATGGTAGTTACTTTCTCTTGCTGAAACAAGAAACAAACATCCAAGTGAGAGACACAAGAGACTGTATTTCTACTGTTATTTCAATGATGAGGTACACCTAAATCTTTAAAGCTTAAAAACTGTGAAGCCACAGGATAACAACTACTGATTTCCCTAAGAACTGGGATCTGAAAAAGTTCATCTTTCTAATTCTCTGCCTTCAAACAGGTTTCAGATTCTTACATTTCATTCTAAAAGCCAAACAGAAACAAAATTTCACAAATTATATGTATTAATGCTTAGATCTAAAAAAATAAAAGATCCCTATGAAAATAAAATAATTATCAATGATTATTTTTAATGAAGTCTTATGTCATTCCACAATACAAAAGAATAAAATACATAATTTCCATGACCTAATCTATATTACTCACTCCCTGATTCTGAGTGACATCTCAAATAGTGTACTCTCAAATTCCATGAATATCTGAAATAGTCTCAAACAGTAATATAAAGACCTGACAGATTTATTACAATTTTACTACAAGTCGGATATTACAGAACTTTTGTATTTAAACTATACACACACCAGTCCTCACATTCTCCCCAATCCACTAGAAAAAAAGAATCATAGTATACTGAATGTTTATTAATAGTAGGCTGCATTCAGATATGCTCATGCCCTTCTGCTCCCATTTTATGAGTAATATGACCATGAAGTATTTACTTGTTCTTAAATCTGTTTAAATCCACTGCAACTGTTATAATAGCTTAAAATTACCTAAGTCCAGGAGTAAATAAATTGTTAAAGCTTTGCAAATGTGTTTAATACAGTGCAAAGACTCGATAAAAACAAAATTTTAATACAAGTTGCTAAAGAATTACATGTGGATGAGAACTATAAAATAATGAGGAAAAGAACTAAGATGGTTTCTCAAATGTCTTGAATTTATCATTAATCCACTTTTTAAAATAACTGGCAATCAGCTCACAAATAATAAGTATGTTTTTTAAGACAAGGAACAAACCCACAAACAGAAAAGATGGCTTACTTAAGTCCAACCACAAAAATAATGACATTAACTGAAATTTAAACACTTTTATTAAAAGATATGAGATTATCAATCTGGATGAAAAATTTAGACTCAAGTACATGCTGATTATAGGAAACACTTGTTAGATATAAAAAGATAAAAAATTAAAAGATGGGAAAGCTATACCATGTAATCATGACTATATTAATATCAGACAATACGACCCTCCAGACTTTTAACACTTTCAGAGACAGACCATATCACCAAAACTACACAGGCAATGTGTACAGGGGATATTCCCAGATAAACAGGAGTATCTAACAAAGATAAATGAGTCAATTCGTCAAGAATATACAATTCTAAATGTGTATACCCACCTAGTATCAAAATTCCAAAATAAAAAAGTAAAATCTAATAGAACAAAAGGAAGAAACAGACAAAGCCACAACCATAACTAGAAATTTAAACACTCCTCTCTCAGCAACTGATGGAACAAGTAAGCAGAAAATCAGGATACAAAAGACTTCAATAACACTATCAATCAATTCAACTAAACAACGAAAACTAATATAAGATATTCATAAGAACATTTAACCCAGTGCATTCTAGTGAGGCAGCAGTTAGGTCAATCACTTCTGAGGGAGCAAGCCAGACCCCCTGAGTTCGAGTCACAGGCAAGTGGGGAAACACCCAGTGTAAACAACTAAATAAAGATGCAGCTTCTTCCTCCTCTCTCTTCCTGCCTGCCCAGTAGCCTTCATTCCTGTTAGCACCTTTCCTTAAAAAAAAAAGGCAAAAAGACTAGGAGAAAATACTCATAATATATGTATCTGACAAAGGTCTCATACAGACAATACAAAGGACTCCTACAAATTAGCAAGAAGTAGTCCAAGAACCCAATTTTAAAATTTGAATTGGTATACTTGATTAAAAGAAATATATAACTAGTCAACTAACATATGAAAAAATTCTCAACATCAATATCATCAGGGAAAATCATCAGGGAAATTCAACTTAATGTCACACCAAAATATTACTACATATCTACTACAGGGGCTAAAAATTATTTTAAATGATAATACTAAGTGCTAGAAAAATATGGGCAACTGAAACTTCCATACATTGCTAACAGGAATGTAACTGGTACAACCACTTCGAAAATTTACTCTGAAGTTCCTAATAAATAAATATACACCTCCCAATTAGACCACCTCTATAATCAAAGTATTTGAAATCATGTCCACAAAGAGACTTGTAAAAGAATATTCATAATGGCTCCCAAGTGAAAACAACCCAAATACCCATCAACAGGAGAATGAGTAAGTAAGCTGTGGTAGATTGATGTGAAAGACTACTACTGTGCATTAAAAATGAACTACTGATATACAAACAAGTGTAAGAAGTATAGGGCAAGGAAAACTAAACCACGGTAATATAAAACAGAAAAGTTATTGTCCTGGGTAAGAAAAGGAAGGATATCTTATAAAGAGGCACCAAAAAACTTTTTGGGGTTCAAGAAAATTAAATTTTCAGAAGACAAAACAAATGATTTGCAATCCATGTACTCTTCTTCAGGAATGGAACAAGAGAACACCCCCAAAGAATAAAAGACTAGTGGCTAATTTAATCTACTTTTCAACTAGACCTCTAAATAAAACAATATTTTCTAAGAGAAAGAGACCTTATCTCTGAAATACTCTTTGCAGGTAGTCCCTGGCTAAAGGAGTAATTATAGATAGAACCTAAGACTTATGGATTAATGAGGCAGACCTCTCTAGAGAATGTCACATAAGTTATACAACTCTGAGATTAAAATGGAGAGGATTCATAATTGGTGTGTGAACAACACTGCAAATCTCATAGGCACTTTATTATTCTGAGTCAGAGGTGCATGTCTGATATGGGAAGAAAGGACCTAAAGTCCACCCTTAATGATCAGACTTCTGTGTTTAACCTGAGCCTCTTACTTACTTGTATTCTATAAATTATGGGTAAAGTTTCATACTGGATAAAATCTCTGATTCATGAGAACCTAGTTTGATAATCTATCCTACATATTAGACCAACTTGATGAGGGTGATGGCTACAAAATATATATATTTGTTAAAATGTATCAAGCTCTAACAACACTACATATTTTATTATATATAAATTATATTCCAAAAAAGAACCATCAGGAAAATAAAACTATTTCCTAAGTCTATCTACTAGAAATGTTATAACCTAAAAGCACTGGCTAAATTAGTGGCTATGTGTACGTATGTCTGTGTGTGGGTGTGTATATTTCCCTAGCATTCAGGATCAAATCTATACATACTTGTTTCCAACTAAAAGACAGCAAAACCCTCAGAGAAATGACTGTTTTCTAGGACTGAGGTAGAAAATGTACAAGATGAGCATGGAGCTGCTTATTATAGCAGAAAGGGAAGAAGCTATCAAATAACTGGAATCATGGCAAAAGGACAGAACAACCAATTTTAGACATTTCCAAAGGACATATAACCTGAAAATCAAAAAGAACAATGGCTGAAGTGGATTAAAACACTTCTAAACCACCACTAAAAGGCAACCTACTGATTAGGACACAGTATTTGTATATCATACATCAAGACAAGGAATTAATGTCCAAAATATATAAAGAGTCCATATACCTCAACAACAACAAACAACAACCCACTCAAAATATGCAGTAGTAAATAGATTCTGTACCAGAGAAGATATGGCTTACATACACACACACACACACACACACACACACACACACACACATTTCGATATCACTTATCTGGAAAATACAAATAAAAACCACAATGAGATATCACCTTACATCTATGAGAAAGATCTAGATTTAAGATTAGAAACAAGTGTTGGTGAGGGTGCGGAGAAAAAGGAACTCTCTTACTCTGTTGTTGGGAATGTAAATTAGTGCAGTTTCGTTGAAGAATAGTATGGAGAGTCTTCAAGAGTGAAGATGGATCTACCTCTCAATCCAGAATTCCCACTTCTAGGCATATACCCAAAGAATACAAAAACTCTCATCAAAAACATGTATGTGCATATAAATATATATCTACATATATAGATATATATTTATCTCACATTCACAGCTGCACAGTTTACAAGAGACTAGAGATGGAAACAACTCAAATGTCCAGCAAAAGATGAGTGGATAAATTAGTTGGGATATACTCAAAGGAATTCTATGCTATGGACAAAATTCTATGCTATTGTAATTATGATTTTTGCAACAACCAGGATAGAACTGGAAGGATTATGCTAGGTGATACCAGTCAAAAAGAAAAGAAAGGTACAGGATGGTTTCACTCATATGTGAAATATACAAAAACAATAGACAAATCTCAACAAAATTCACAGGAGGCAAGACTGTGGCTATGGAGGTGGGAGCATGGGAAGGGAGGAGGGAACAAGGCAGTGGTAAAGGGCACTGGGACTCTGGTGCACACGGACTGAGATACGAATTCAGTATTGAGGGAAAAGACAAGACCTGAATCTGAGCAAGTCTTGAGATCTATCTACTATTAAGAAAATAGATGGAGATAAAGAAGCCTATTAGGCAACAGAAGGATGCAGATAAAGCAATTTATCAGTCTTTTAATATATGGGTCTAACTGGGATCCTGATCAAAGAAACTATAAAAGAACATTCACAGAACGTGGGAATCTGGGAAACATGAATACTGGATATTAAATGATACAAATGAATAATTAATTTGTAAGTATGAATAATATTATACTCATCTTTTTTAAAGTTTTCTATTAGAGATATACACTAAGGTGTATATACAGTAAAATATGAATGGGATTTGCTTTAGAATAACAAGAAATTTAGATTTTTTTTAAATACTGTCCATGTATTTAACAACTGTGAAATTTGGATGATAGGTTCAAAAGGATTAATCCAACTTTCCTTCTGGGATATCTATAGGGAATTTATGTTCTAAATGAAAACGTCAATAGGTAATTTAAAAGACCATAAAATGAAATGTAAATGAGAAATTAGTAATCTTTCAAGTATTTTAAGAAAAGTGAGAGAAAGAGACCGAGTGCAGAAAAAGGAAAAGAAAAGTGATAGAAAACTAAAGAAGTTAAGAGCAAGTAAGTTTTCATATTTTCCAGTTGAATATCTCTTACCATAAGCCATGGAATATACCATACCTGCAGCTCCTGGGCAGTCTGTTCAACTTTTGATTCTAATGCCTTATAACTTTCAAGAAGAACCTCCTTCTCCGTTTTAAGCTTTTCATTTTCTTCAATCAATTTCTGGTCCTGCTTAATTTTTGCCAGGCTGACATTAGACCCTAAATTAAAGTCATCAACAGCCAAACTTTCCCTATTAAAAACAAAGACATTCATTTTAAAAACAAAACTTCTAAGGCTAATAGAGATTTGAAAATCTAAACCAAATTATCCTGGCCTTTTTATGTCATAAAATGTCTTAAAGTTAAGTTTAGAAACTAATCAAACACTTACCTAATTCAACATTTTAAAATATTTTAATGCAAACTAGATTTTTATAAAATGGAAGTCATACTTCAAAAACAATGCTTCCAATTCTCTAAGAAGACATATTCTGGGACACATCCTTGTGGCTCAAGGGGCTGAGACATCAGCATATGAATCAGGCAAAGTCAAAGGACACATGTTCAAGACCCACTGCCTTGGTGAAAAACAAAAAAAATGAACAACTAACTAAAAAGGGAGTTTCTTCTTCGTCTTCCTTCCATCCTTCCTCTGTTTAAAAAGAGATGGAGAAAAAACATATTCCAACTTCCTTTCAGCACTAATCAACTCCATCAAATAAAGTAAAAAGTACACTCAATGTCCATTTCTTCCAATCCCTCCTCCCTATCACCTCCCCATTGACATTTGAGTTCCTGATCACAGTTACATTATTCAAGACAGAGCATCACTGATCATGATACAGAAGTACATGGATGTTTTGTTATATACAAACATCAAACCTAGTTTTCCACTTTGTTTATAATTTAAAATTATCCAAAAAATTAATGTAATAATCAAATTCCATCACAAGAAGTCTTCACAGAAGAGACTCTCTTCTGCTAAAAGGAAAGGCAATTCCCGTTCATTAAAATATTCTTATCAGTCACTGAAAAAATTCAAAGCTTTTTTGAAATTTTAGCTTGGCCAAAGTAATCCATAATTTAGGAGTATATTTTTTATTTTTCCTAAATGCATTCAATATACTTTGCATACAGAGTTGGTATGAGAACTTTAAACAATTCAGGAAAGATATTTTTTCATATGGCTTTTAATGAAAATATACCTGTTAAAGCAGAGATGAATACATATTTGAGATAAATAGAAATACTAAATGTTCTTCCTCAAAAGCACTGACATAGTTAAGGATTCCAAAAGCATGAGCTTGACTTTTATTCTATTATTAAGGACATCTACCATAAATCAGAAATTAAGTAAGACTAAAATCCCACACAGTCTTACTTTGGAAATGTCACATGATTTCTTGAATCATTTTCATTCTTCAAGTCAACAGTCAGCCTTGCACTTAAGCGTCCCTTTGGTCTGCTAAAGGTTGACTGATTTGATCTGTGTCCCCACAAAGGAATGGGACTTTTGAGATTCCTGAGGACAAGTTGATCAGGATCTGATACTTTTTCCTCACAGATGTTAGTACCAGAAGTAAGCTTGCATTTTTCTGCAAATCCTTTCTTAGCCACCTCTTCCCCTATATCCACACTGCCATACTCAGCCTGAGCAATAACTGTTCCATCTTGAGAGGTTGCTTTAATTCTCATTTTTATTTCCTTTTCAAAAATCAAGCTCCCCAAAAATGTTCTACCCTAAGAAAAAAAAGAAAAGAGGAAGAGATAAGATAACTACATCAACGTGTGTTTCTTCACTTAATTTGTTACTATCCTTTTTTTTCAATAATCGTATTTGTTCATTCTGAAATCTCTATTAAAGTAGTCTTACCTAGTTTTGGCTTGTGCATACACATATATACATATACTTCTGCATATGTATGAATATACTCCAATTACACACATGCTAAAAATCTCCCTTTCGAGAAGTAGAGCTAAAGCCTGTATAGGTAACCATCTTCAGACATTTTTAAGTGTCTACCAGCTAAATACCCCAGTATAACTTTAAAGTTGTACTAACCATTTGATCCCAAGTAAATACAATGGAGTCCTGAAGAACTACATAAAAATTAATATGGCTATTTAGAAAAGGTACTCAAATTTCACAAAACTTCAAAAATATTTTTAAGACATAATTAGGTATTCTGACTTTAAAGTAAGAGAAGAACAGGAACAGAAAAAAACAAACTCAAAATACAGAACATCAACATTTTTTTAATCAACAAACTGGTCTGATGTTCAATTGTCAGATTCCGTCGTGTCAGCAACTGAGCCAAGATGCTGAGGCTAATGGAATTGCAATGCACATAAAAGGTGGCATAGCTGACGCCCTCCAGTAGACAGTCACCATGATTCTTCACTTGGTGAAACAGCACATGCCGTGTAACTGTCTGCGGCTTCATTTCCCAAGCAGATTTGATTTCAATTTCACATCCTAACAATCAACTGATTCAATGGCCCAAGATTAATCACATGAGTTCTTTGGGGATCAGTATTTAATGACTTGTACTAACAGCCACCAATAAAGCAGTCTTTACCATGGGGAGGAAAGTCAGCAAACCTATAAAATGTGTGATGTCAGAAATTCCTAAATACAAAACTCTCTTAGATAGAATTTAGTTTAAGGAAGCAACACTTGTACAATTGTCATATGAAAAAGCATCTACTTGCTACATCTAATTATAAATTAGATATTCACAAAACTGAACACGGATTTGCCCAAAATATATTTAGAATTAGAAGGTCTCTTGAGGTATAATTTTAATAAAAACTGAAATGTCTAAAATTACTTTGATATAATCTAACCTGACAGCTATTCTTATTTTCCCAAATTTCTCTAACATCCTTAGCTTTCACTTTGAACTATAAAGCAAATAAATCATTTCTCCGAAGATAGTAAGTCTAAATTTTAAATGAAATGGGATACTTGTAAATATACTCATCTCTACCTTCTTTGGAATAAGAAACTGATGAAATTAACCTATCTATGGACCTTATCTTTTGTTCCAGGAGTTTTATTAACTATATTTTCTTCCTGGATAAATATGAAAAAGAATACAGTTTATACAAGCAAACCTAATAGGAAATAATATCAGTAACCTGGGAAACAAGAGCACGAAAAACAAACTAAAAACTAGAAAATAAAAGCCAGCCATGACTTTAAAAAAGTGAAAAGAGAAGAAAAAGGTGTTTCCAGGTCCAAGAAACTTAAGTAATATTGGTAGGGAGTAACTATTTTCTCTTTTTAAATCCAAAAAACCAAAATAACAAGGAATTTTACATTAACAAAAACAGTTTTGTAAAAAAAAATTTTTTTAATTTTAAGGGAAAACTGTCAGCAGTAATGAAGGCAAACAGAGACAGGCAGGTAGGGAGAGAGAAGAGAAACAAGTTATTTTAATTAGTTGTTCATTTGGTTGTTTCTCCTGGCCCGGGGATGCGAACCTGGGACCTGGGAATGTATGTGGACTGCACACAACCCCTATTCCACTAGAGCACACCAGGTTCTATAAATTTTTGAAGTTTGATAAAACTTTAAAAACACACATATCAAGAGGCCCAAATTCACCAAGAATAAAGATAGCAAAGATGGTCCAGAAGGCAACACCAACTAATGAGATCAAGCAGGTAAAGTTTACAAACTCGAATTCATTTCATTAATATGTATCATATTAAGATTGTGATCAATCAGACTATAATTTTTGGTTAACCTCTTTCATTAAAAAAAAAGCCCTTGGTTTCAACACATCATGTTGAAAGCGTATCTATAATGCAAATACAACTGCCACCTCAAACCAACGTTAATGGAAGTGACAGTGTCTGAAAATTAAAGTTCTAATATGTGAAATCCTTACTATTTCAAGAAACAATGTCTTCGGCAACATACTAATTTAAATGGAAATATTATAATTTCCATGTAAGATCCAATTACCTTAAACTGAATAGTCAGAATGTATACTACTACTCACTTAGAATATTTTATTTAGAAATATGTTTTTCAGCTTTTCTCTGAAGTAAAATTCCTTTCAATTGTGATCAACAATCACAATTAGTATAAAGTTGTTCAACCAGATTCTCTCTAAATTATATATAACCACAAAGACAGAACCTTGAACTTGGAATAAAATCTGAGTTATCCTCAATTCTAACTAACAAAAACAGAGCTTTCAATCATTAAAACAATAGCACTTTTCTAAGATATACTGCATTGGTTTCTAAGCTAGCAAGATTTATTCAAAAACAAGCAAACATCACTTGCTTTCAACTTTAGTATGACTAATCATATCTAGTTGTCATTCTCAGAAAATGTTTAAAGAAAGAATTTAGAATATAGTTTAGTCTTTGTTTTATCTTCAGCAACTTATAACCACTATTTTAGGTACCAATTTCAACTGTGTTATAGGTGTGAAGGGTTTGATTTTAAAATACACTGAAGATATTTCAGTACCTAGGATACCCTCTGGAAATATATATATATATATATATATATATACACACATATTCACATTTATGCATATATATGTGTGTGTATATATATATATATATATATATATGTTGGGGGGTGTTTCATGAGTGAACCCCTACTATTCATTCAAATGTTAGATAATTTAGACACTCATCTAATACCTAACAAGAAGGACCAGGGAAGTTAGGCGGAGAAAAATAAATAAGATACTTTTCTCTATTAAAAACAGTCTTGTCTTTACCAAGCTCACTATCTTGTGGGGTTGGCAGGGAATACAACTCTACATGCATCATACATTGACTAAAATAGTTATAGAATAATGTTTGGTGGATATTAGCAAAAGGCTTCATATAGGAAATTTGGCATGCACTGGTGGAGTAGGGGTTAGCTCAACTGCCTCCGAAAGAGCACAGGTCACATATTCCTGGGTACATATCCAGGGGGTCAGGGGAGAACAGTGAATGACAACAACAATAAAATGCTTCTTCCTCCTGTCTCTTTCTGCCTGCCTACCTATTCCCCTTCATTCCTGCCTCCTTTCCTTTAAAAAAAAAATTACATTTTATTATATTTTATCCTTGAACTGAGAACTAATGACTAAGAATGACCTAAGAAAGGTCACCAGAGAACATTCTTTTCCATAAAACATTCAGTTTGCTAATTCATTCAACCCTAGTCAAGTTTTTTTTATAGAGCTTAAACACGCAAATACAAATAGTACCACAAATTAAGACTCTAGGAAGCACATAAAACATTCTCAATAATTAAAGTTTACTCCTTCAGTTCCAAAACTTTTTAAGATGCATTTTTTTCTTTATTCCTGTTTTAATCAACACAATTTTATATCACCTTACTATGAAAACAGCAATTGATTAGAACTCTAGCCCTAGCTCAATCATAATTAGCTTTATGATTTTAAATAAGTCACTTAATCTTTCCAGACCACAAATCTCTTTAGTTGTAAAAATGTAAGGCGAAAGCAGGTAGTTTCTAACATCTGTAAATTTAAGATTTTTAGGGTTCTAGGTATGCAGGAAATTCAAAATGAGTCTCAACCTTAGTAAACATATTAAAGTTAAAAAACTTAGATTTTAAACCAAAAATGTAGGATATAAATTTACAGTAATAGCTATATTATACTCTATATTTATTAAAGTCTGAGTTCTATGTACATAAATGTCTCCTAAAAGTAACTATAATGAACACAAAACTATATCTAACCACACCTACAGGAGTTTCAGAACAAAACCAAAAAAAAAGATAAACACAGGGTTACCAAATTTTACTATTCCTTACTTAGAGTGGAGTTTAAGTCATTTTTTTCCAACACAAGTCATTTGAGCTGCTAAATAAAATGCCTGATTACTTTGCAAGGCAAAATTCCCTCAACAGCAGTAATACCCACCAAAAGAATATCCTTGTTACACAGTAGATTCTGAAAGAGGGAAGATTCCTGTAAGGCTAACCTTGAAATGATCAGGTGATTTCCAAAACAAATTACTTTCGGAAAATGTTATGGTAATGAATACAAACTGGAGTCTAGATGAGCAAACATCACTGACAATTTCTACATCAGTATAAGCCTCTACCAAATGATAAAATGAAATTAAAACTCCACTAATTTCAAATCTGTGGTATTTCTGGTCAAGGCTAGGTAAAAGATCACTTTTATTTAACAAAGAGTCTCTTGGCAAGACCTAGTGGCTCAGGTACTAAGTAGGCAACTGGGCTTAGCCCACATTAAAGCTCTAGAGACCTAGGCTCACCACCTGGGGTGAGAAGAAAACAACTGCAAATGAGCAAGTAATTAACAATACGTCTTCCTCCTCTCTCTTCCTTCCTGCCTACCTGGCTTCATTCTTGCCTGCCTGCCTTTCTCTTTAAAAAAAAATTAAAATTAAAAAGTCTATTAGAAGCAAAATATAACAGAATAACTGTATTCATCATTTTCTCCATCATATAAAAGACTATCCTTTTAAACTTTCATATCAGAATTACTTACATTTACTATATATATAAATCACTCTGATGTGATGAAATATTTAACCCAGCAAAGATGAATACAAATATATTACTATATAATTGCTATGAATTAATCTGTAATTCACGTTTATATAGGCTTTGTTTTTTTAAAGGAAAGGTATAGACAGGAGTAAGGTGAGTACACAGGCAGGCAGGAAGAGAAAAAAGCACTTTATTTAGTTGCTCATCTTGGTTGTCCCTCCAGATCCCAGGCCCCAGGTCTTGAACTGGAGACCTTGGTGTGCACGTGGACTATGCCTGGTGAACTAAAGTGCTAGGCCACCAGGGTACACCACGGATATTAAAGAAAACTAGTGGGATCTAACTACACTTATATTTTGTTTAAAGCACAGTTTTACTTTCATTAATAAAAATATTTCAAATCTGTCACCTGATCAAACTGGGTAACTTCTTGGCCAGAAGGAATCTGTAGTCCCCAGAGTCTGTACTTTCTGGCAACACTAGAGAACTGAAGATTCAAAGGAATCTCAACTATATCAGATCGATTTAGAATTTCAGTATTTCCATAGTCAATGTATCTCACCAGACACTGGAAAAAAAAGGAGACAAATACTAATACTGAACTTGGATTAAATTTCTCTAGAGAAATCAATCAATTTGCTGTCTGTTAACTACCCATAAATCAAAATAGCATTTTACCTCAAATTGATACAATGAAAATCAAAAACAAGAGCTCTAGCACTGTCTTCAACATAAAGAAAATCCAGTTTGTAAAATGGAATCTGTTTCCATATTCAGTATAAGTTTAACTAGTACTAAACAGTATTATTTCCATCGATACCATTTCTCATTTTGACTTTATCAGTATTTAAATAAATATAATTCTAAGTAGTTGAAGGCCCTCTCGGCTCTCTTCTAATGTTAAAATCCAATCAACATTCTTAAAATCAAGTTGGAAACAATAAAATCTAAAAAGAAAAAGTTATCAAATTTCCTCTGATAAAATTAAAAACCACTACAGCTATCAGAAACTGGAAACGAATTAAATTGACTCTTCTAAGATCTATGTCTGTTTCAAAAGTAAAGAAGAAAAATAGTTAACCATAAGGTGAACTAGACCTAGTTTAAAAAATTAAAGCCAAACAAAAGCAACTTCAAACTGTTATCTCCAGTTGTCAAATTATACAGAAAAGGTCAATAGAAAAGTTTATTTCATTAAGATAAACTATTACCTATAATAATAAAAAAATCACGAGTTTTTAAAAAATATGTTATTCTGAGCATTACTCAAATAAATGTTTTATCTTATAATATCCTTTCTACACCAAGAAAAATACTTAGAAAATATATACATTATAAGATATTTTAAGTCCAGAAAAGCAGGCATAGAAAAAAACAGAAAAGGAAAGCCAACAGATACTTTTACACAGCCTGCAATATTCAACTGCCACCAAGCAGAATTTTACCTCCCCAAATCATCTTAAAAATCTTTCAGTTTCACAATATAAATACCTAAACACAAAGAAAATTCATCACACTTAATCAAGGAATAAGAAAGTAGCAAAAAACAATTCTAATTATTTAAATTATGCACTTCAACTAAAAGATAAACTTCAAGCAATTTTTTTCCTACTCACTAATCTCTTAATAGAACAAACTTTTAAAAGTTTCTCAGCAAAAACTAAACATAATTATTAAGAGCTGATAATAATCCACATATTATGTAATTATAGGAAATCTATGGTGATTAAATAACAATTTAAATTCAGAAAAATTATTCTTGAATCTGACTTAAAAATTTTTAAGTAATTCATTTCTCTTGTGCTCACTAGAAACAAACAAAAAAACACCTAGTTTTAATTAAATTATGTTAACAAAACCAGATCTTATTACCACTATGAATAAGCAATAAAGAGTATCAATAATCTTAGATCTAAAATGAATACGCCTCAGGGCAAAGAAAACTGAACACTTATTCCTGCCTTTTCATCACTGATGATTTTCAGTACTTTGCATCTGTACCAACATTTATCTTCAGAAAATAATCCGCCATAGATCTACAAAGAGAAAAAGAAAGTAATGTTATCTGGCATTTTAATGAGTCAAAGCATACCAAGTAGATCAGAACAATGGTTAGCACTTATTAAGCACTTACTAAATGTTAAAAAGTACTTTATATACAACAACTTATTTTAATAGCTGTTTTCTCTATTATGTACCACTATTTCACCATTATACTCATTTATATACTTAAATTCAGGAGCTAGCAAACATCAGAACCAGGACTCAAACTCTGGCAACCTGAACTGAAGAGTCTTTTGCTATTCTGCCTCTCCCAAGAAAAGAGGGAAGTGAAAAGACATTGAAAAAAAGCAAAGAAAACTTAGAAAACAGGCACAGGCACCAAAGACTCAAAACCACATTGGTCTAAAGTCTGAAGACAGAACTAGTATAATCATATGTTCTTAAAAGTATTTTAATGTTATTAAGTACATAAAATTAAATTAGATAATGTCCCAATGCTGAACTTCTATTTATCTTAAATTCATTGTTTAATTTCATTGTTTTTAATAAGAGGCCAGAGAAAAATATTTAGAGTTTAAGTCAATTTCTCAACCTCAGTACTACTGACACTGAAACTAGATAATTATGGGCGGGGGACAGAAATGCTCACTAACGTGTGCACGGCAAGATGTTCAGCAGCCCTTCCAGTTGTGATATCTCCAAATATTATCAGATAAGGATGGGAGTGGGGGATACGAAATCACTCCCAGGTTGATAAACACACATTCTTAGTGGAAGAAATACCCTCAAAAAAGTGAGAAGTGTTGGGAGCATGGGGAGAATCTTAGATTTTACAATGAATGGTTTGTATCCCTTCCAAGTTCAACCCTACCTGACAACACAAACAGATACACAGTATATCTGTGGTATTAACATGTCTTCTGGGAAGACGATTCATTAGGGAAAAAAATATAAAAATAAAAGACAGCTTAGAAGCACATGAGAAAAGGGTTGAAGAAAACTGCTTTAAGAGAAGTGTAAAGCTAATTTTTAATATATCACTCTAAAGTAGGACAAATTCAGATTTTAAAGTAAAAGAAATACAGTGTAAAATATGAAAACCCTCAACTCCCCAAAGGAACAAAGTACAAATCAACTCAGACACACAAATGGATATCTGATAAAGCAAATGCTACAAAGGATGTATGTTCAATTAGCACTGAACTCAGTTAAGATACAACAACTGGAAGAGAGCATGCATTCATGGCATCCTCTCCCAACAATTTTATTTCATTTTTCAGTAAACAAACTGACAATCTACAGTCCTACTCAATTTCTAACTCAGCAAAAGGTCACATTATTTTAGTGAATATTTTTAAATAATGTACCAACATAATCAACAATTAGGTATAAGTCCAGTGACTGAAATGGCTGCAACCCAGGTTCAGCAGAGGTGGGTGGGGATCCTCGTACACAGGTCTAGCTAGAGCTGGGGCCCAACCAAGATGGGAAAGCTGAAGTTCTCGGCTCTGTTAATGTGAATAATTTACAACCACCATCATAACGTATCCCAAATAGATTTTGTCCTTAGAAGGTAGTTAGAACTGTGTGTTCATTCCCACTGTGCCTAATGCCCATCCTCTCCTACTATAACGCCACTATTTTCAGCCTGGTTACATGGTGAGAGGAAGAAAATCAGTCAATCACTAAGGAAAATGTAAAAAGTATAATCCATTAGCAGATATCAAGGTAGCAGAGTAGCTGTTTATAATGTGGTCTATTACTGAAGCTAGCTTGCACTTTTTGTAAGGCATGTAATTTATTTTTCATTTCACAGAGTAGTCAAATTCTAACACTATTAAACATAGTCACGAACTGTAAGAATGTTTTAAAAACTTAAAGACTTTACAAATTGCATTATCTTATCCACTCAGAAGCTTAGCTCCAAGCTACATTTCTTCCTTCAAATTTTATTATATTTTTAATATTTTTAATATGCTATTAGAGTTTTAATTATTTTAAAGTATATAAGGCACACTCCTTTGGCTCAGTAAGTAAGGTGCATGCTATGCAAAGCCCAAATATCTGGATTCAAGGCCCAGGGCTAGAGAAAGGAAAATGAAAAAAAATAAATAAAATTAGAGACATATCATTGAAAAAATAAAAGTATATAAAAGATAAAGAGTAGGACTTCCTTCCCAATATTCAACACATATCTCCTGAAAAAAGTTTTCACATTCACACTCGTTTTACACACACACTAGGATATACTTATGCTTTTTCAGGAACACAAATGGGCTCATATATACACTACTTTGTACCTTATTCCATATCAAAATAAGAGCTCTGGAGGCATGCTTGTGGTGCGGCAGCTAAGGTGCAGCCCAAGGACTTGGGTTCCAGACCCACGGTCAATGAGTGAAAATAAAAAAGAAAGAAATACTACAATGTTCTACCTCCCTAATTTAAATAACTAGAAGCTAGAGTTGGATGAGACAAGTGTGTTACCCAGGGCACAAAATTCAAAGGGGCAATCACTCTGAAGTAACAACCCTGCACTGACATACGTATGTTGTGAAATTTTGTATGTACTTACACTAGTATCATCCCAAAAAACGATTGCTGGCATTTAAAAATAAGACTCTCCCACCACAGATTAACTATTTTATTATCAGATAATAATTAAGGAGATGGGCTCTGTGAATTTGAATACCTGATCTACCATTAACTAGCTGGTAACTTTCATAAAGTTCTCCTAGTTCTGTTTCAATTTCCCCAAGAAATGGAAAATAACATCAGAAAGTCACTGTGAGAATTAAATAAGTTAGTACATGAAAAGTGTTTAAAAAGTTAAGAATGAATAAATACTATCATCATTACTATTACTACAACTATTATATTAAAGTATATTTAATCCCCACTTTTGCCTATTATAATGCTACAATGACTATCTTTACATAAACATATGTCTGTATTTATAAACATATCCAAAGAGTAAATTCTTGGCAGAAAAAATTACATATTCACAATTATAGGCATTTTTATTATTTTGAAATGATGTTTATAAACATATATATAAACTGATTTAAAAGACAGATTCCAATGCAATTCAGTAAAGAATGGTAGCTTCAACAGATGGTGCTGGTATAAATGGGTAAAAACACTGACCACTACTTCATATTACAACCAAAAGTTATGTAAAACGGCAATGCAAAACGTAAATGTTTCTGGAGGAGGGGAATTTAAGAGAATATATTCATGACCTTGAGTTAAAGAAAAGGTCTCAAATAGGAAATAAAAACATACCTAAAAAGAAAAACTAATAATAAACTAATTTTTCAAATGGTATAAAAAGTGAACAGGAAAGCCATGGATTAGAAAAAGACAATAGCAATACACATGTCAGAACTCATATACAGAACCTTCCTACAAAATCAAAACACACACCCGATTTAAAAATGGGAAAAATGTTTGAACAGGCACTCACAAAAGAAGATGTCCAAATGGCTAATAAAACTATGAAAAGATGCTTAACCTAGTACTTATCATAAAAATTAAATTAAAATCATAAGATAACACAACACACTCACCAAAATTTAGGGTAAAATTAAAAAGACTGACAATGCAAAGGGTTGGTAGAACATGGAGGAACTGGTAAGGATGTAAAAGTTAGTTCAATACTTTTGCCAAGTTATTTACCAGTATTTACTAAAGTAAAACATGCCTAGCCTATGATTTAGTAATTCTACTCCTTCATACATACTCAAAAGAAATCAGCCAATGTATGTATCAGAAGACATGTAAAAGATTTCAAAGCAATTTCTTCACAGTAGCAAAAAAATGCAAAAAATTAAAATGCCTATCAAAAGAAAGACATTTTGCATATTTATACAATGAAATACTACATAGCTTAAAAGTAACAATCTGGGTGCCCAGGTAGGTCAGGTGTTAGCCAGGACCTGGGGCACCGTTCACATTCAGCCCAAGAACTGGAGTTTAGGATGAGCGTGCGGGGCTGGCAAACCAGGGAATAACAAAAATGACTAAATGAAAAATGCTTCTTCCTCCTCTCTCTTCCTTCCTACTTGCTGCCTGCCTGCCTTTTCTTGTTAAAAAATACATATATATGAATACACCAACATACACAATAACAACATGGATCTCAGATATTATCTTGAACTAAAGATGTCAGATATATACAGAACACATTTTGCATGATTTAAGTACAGGTAAATGAATCAATAGTGACAGAAGTCAAAACGAAGACTGCTTCTGTTGGGGGGACTATTGACTAAGAATGATTGAAAGGAGTCAAGAGAATTTTCTGGGGTGATAGAACAATATCTGGATTTGGGTGGTGACTACTAAGATTCATACATATGTAAAAATTCATCAAGCTCTATACTTAAGACCTTAAGAGAGATACACTTTACTGTATCTTATATAATTTTAAAAAATGATATGGTACACTCTTGTGCCTCAGCAATTAAGGTGCAGGCGATGTAAAAGATCCAGGGCTAGGGGAAGGTAAAAAACAAAACAAAAAAAGATAGTCAAATTGTTCACCATAAAGATATCTTACAGAGTTTTAAAAATCAGTGTCAAAGGCAAGAATTCTATTTTGGTCATGCTCTTGTGGCTCAGGTGGCTGACACAGCTGAAGTGTGGATTATGTCAAGTCCAAGGACCCAGGTTCGTGACCTGGAGCAAAAGGGAGGTGGGGCCAAAATAAAATAAATAAAAATAGTTCTTCCTCTCTCTTCATTCCTTCCTGCCTTTAAAAATAAAATTCTGTTTTTCTCACCAGTGCACACTCAACGCTTAATAGAGTGCCTATTTAAGCAGTCTGCAAAATAATTTCTTAAAACTGTAGCTTATACAAATTCTAAAAATGTGTCTTCCTTTCAAATACATCAATAATTCCAAAAATTATAAAATCTAAGACATACACAAGTTAACAGGAGGGAGAGAATGATTACATCCAAGAATTTGGCTCACCTTTTTTGGATCAAGATTCCCAAACAATGAATTGGCATGGGGACAAACTTCAGACAGTGAGCAACCAATCTTTACAATATCCTTATTTCTACAGACACTCTAAAAGGAAAAACACAAATGATTCAGTAAAATATTATTTGATAATGTTACATAATTGAGTTGTACTACGCATAATACTTAAAATATTTCAGAATATCAGAATTTTTTTAAATTAAAATTCTGTCAAGTGTACGTTCATAATTCAAATGAGTTCTTTATAAGAAAATGGACTATAGAAAAAATTTTTTATTTCCTAATGAGTTTAAATTAGTTGGAATTTAAACCAAGATACCAAATGTTACTAAATAATATGAAGAGGTAACTTTAACTTCAAACAACTATTCCTAGTTTGTGCTTTGTATCTAATTGTTCAAAATGTAAAGCATATTTTAGTCAAATGTCATCAGTTTGCTCACTTATTTATTGTTGTGTAAAAGAAACATAGATGTATATGTTCCTCTGTAGACAAAATACTGTAATCTACTTAGTAAATTCATTTCTCACAGCAGCATGGGCTAATAACTTTGAAACTACCTTAGATATATACTATGATTGAAAAATAAGTAAAAGTATTGCAGATAATGTAAGCAAGAAGAAAGAAAATTACAAGGCAGGCTAGCACAAACCTGCAGTATTAAGTCAGAATTGAATCTATCATAATAAACACATGTACATATATACATGTTTCTGTACATACATAAAAGAGACAAAAATATATAGATGTACATGTGTGTCAGTTATCTGTTATATAATTAATACAACTAGGTTATTAATATACATATAATAGCTAATATAAATTATATATACATATATATATTTCCTAGCTTGGTCTGCTGAAAGGACCAAGAAATAAGGACATTAGAGTAGCATTAAACACACCTACTGTCCAAATCTTGATACGTAAATACAATTCTCCAACAAAATGAACCAGAATTCTTTGGAGAGTAGTTGACTATAGAGAAATGAAGCATAATCCTGGAATCTGATGGTGTCAAAAAGTAATAAATGCTCAAAAAGTAATGAGGAAATATTTAAAAGACACAGTAGCCAAAGTGATTAATCTACTGGTCAAAACTGGAACCATTTAAACAAAATAAACGCTAGTATTGGATTATAAACCCATGGAATAAATACCAAGTGGTGTTTCATACAGATGTTAATTTACAATGCATACCTTAAAGCTACATAATGTGACGGTGCAATGTTCTTTTAATAAAACTTAAAAATAAATAAATAAATAAATAAATAAATACGTATTTCAAGAAACAATCTCATAAATACCCCTAGATGGGGCTATAACTTCACAAACAAAACAATCTCAGCCTATTCAGTGATTTATGAAGCCTAGATTACTGATACTAAATCCTGAAACCATAACTACAATTTAGCTGTTTTCTCATTAACTTAGTTGCTATTAGCATATTATTCATAATTCAAGTAAAATCTCAGCTATAGCCATTTATCTTCCAGCAATCCTTAGCAATGAGAATAATGTTATATATAACAGGGATTTTAAATTTTTATTGTTGGGGAAATACTGGGTTAGTGGAGGAAAGGACAGGAAAGGAAATCATTGGGGACATTTACCTGAGCCCAAAATGTTACTGCATCTTCTACATGACTTCCAACTACATCTTCAACTAAAACACAATGTAAAGAAAGTTAGAAATTAAGAAAGGTCATCTAGCACATCAAAAATAATTTTTAGAGTAAGTACCTTTATTGTAATGTGTATCTTCATCCATTTGTACAGTTCCTGAAAAACTGAAACAATACCTTGAATTAGATTCTAATAATTTGTTCATTAAAAGTGACTAAAAAATAAATCACATAATGCTCAAACTTCTATAAGCATAGTTTTTACTAAGTAACCAAAATTCAAACTATATTAGAAGCTGCCTCAAAGATATTTCCTTCAATAATTATTGTTTGTTTTGAATACATTGTATTTTGCAATCATACACAGTCTCTATCTTTGGAATTACTCTATAGTCAAAATGCTACAAATTTACAATGAAGGGGCTAAATCATGCACATTTTGATCATTTACAACATATCAAACTTCTAAACAATATTCTTTTAAAATAACTGATGCCTTCCTAAAAGAGGACTTACAGATAATATGGAAGGAATGCGCTTCAGACTGGTAATCAATTTTAAAGGTTACTGTTTTTAAAGATATCCTGTAATTTAAAACCAGAAAATTCAAATTTTTCCCTTACTTCAAAATCACTTTTTTATATACTTTCCCAAATGCAAAAGATCTAAATGTGTACTATTTTACCTTTAATATATTAGAAAATTGTACTTTATGTGCACTTTAGTTTCCTTATTTGAAGGAAACAAAATAATTTTGAGTTTTAAAATTATCTAAGAACATCACTATAACAAAATTTCAAAAGTTTTCACAACTTTGACTTTTTAAATGGCCGCAGGAAAAAATAAGGTCATACAAATCTAACTTTATCCTAACTTTCGTTGCAGCTTAATCTTATTTCAAATACACAAAGCAGCTTCAAAACAAGGATTCTTTCTCTAATACCAGTGGAAAAGTATTTTTAATTGAGCAAAACACGTTGTAAATCCAAGTGGGAATCTCTTTGAGATGTTTGTCTTTCTCTCCAACATATCAGCTTTAACTTAGTAAAAAATAAAAGTATTTACTTTGGAACACCCACCACACGCTCTAAAAAGTTATTTCTAGAATAAATTTAAACCCTAGCTTTTAAAGCGGTGAAAGTGACTTTTCCATGATCATTATGAAGGAATTATGCACACACCTTTCTGCAAGCCTGAATTACTAAGCGGCACTTCTAAATTCCCAATTCGAGATGGTGAGAATCTGGGCTGTGTTCCAGGTTACTCCCTGTCACTTATTTTGTGAGGGATTTTGTTGTTTAAATAGCACAGATTTTGCAAGAAGATTGAATTCCACACAACAGACCTTCATTACCAGTCTTCACGGAAAACACCGAGCCCAATCTATTTGCAGGTCGGTGTGGTCTCCCTGCAACGCAGTCAGAAATTGGGGTGTCTATCACCCTCAAAAGCTGGCAGCTCTGACACATCTTTGGGACTCAGGTGGCAGAGACCCTGGCTGGCGGGACACCTACAGCCCAAGGTCCCTGGTTCGTGACCCAGGGCCAGGATTAAAAGTCAAAAGATAAATAACAAATGTGTCTTCTTCTTCCGTCCTTCCTAAAATGCTTCTTCCTCCTCTGCCTTCCTGCCTTCCTCTCTTTAAATAGAAACAGAAGCAGTAGCAGCGCTTCCAGGGCAAAAAGCAGGCCACATGGGCCTTGCCCCATACTTGAAGAACTAAACCGCAAGCAGGGGCGGGAAACACGGTCTGCAAGAGGTCACCATCGCACCTACCAAAGGAACTACTACTGACCTCACACTTTCCGCCACAGAAGTTCTATAAAAGTGTTCCCGACCCCACATACTGGGCCCTCAGCCCTCTGCCCGTCTCCGCGTCTCACCCTCAGTGCGTGTCTCACCCTCTTTCCACGTGCACGTGCAAAGACTTACCGCTCGTGTTTCACACTGCGCTTGCGCGCACAGAGCTGCGCCATCACCACGTTTGGTGTGAGTCCAGCACTCTATCACGTGGCCGCAAAGGCTTTGGGCCTGGGCGGAGCACACTGGGCCGGCACGCACGTGGAGAGCAACGCATAGACACTGCGCATGTGCTGGGAATTTACAGGCCAGGATTTGTAGGCGGGGATTTCCACTACCACTTCTCCGGGTTTTCGCACCTGCCGGCTCATACCGGTGTCTTTTATAAGGCTTCAAATCGTGATATAAAGTAGTGCTATAGATTTTGTGGTCTTTTCCAGTTTGTTCGTACTAATTTGTATTTTAAAACAACCAAGTTAGAAGAATCCCAACATTCTTCCAAAATGGAAAGCAGAAAATGACTTTGGTAAATGAAAATCTGATTTTCGGATTAGTTAACTTTATGAACATTTCTGAACCCAATTGTGTGCAAAATCTTTCTTGAATTGCAGCTTTTTTCAGAACATGAAAATGGGAGTTATATGCAGATAATACACTGTTTTACAAATAGTCAAAGATTATCTTCATTAATTTTTAACAGGATAAATACGCACTGTTGAAATCACACTATAAAGATAACAAACATTTCCTTTACCTGAGAAGTTTCATCATTTCTCTTTTACACTTGGTTCCCTCTACCAACCCCATGTGGCAGATTCTGCTTTCTGGTGCCATATATTATTTTTCATTTTCTAGAATTTGTTATCAATGGAATCATACAGTGTTTACATTATTTCACTGAGCATAACTATTTTGAGATTCATCTATTTTGTTATATATATATGCTGAATACTATTCCATTGTGTGAATATACACGTGTATCTGTTTGATAGACATTTGGACTGTTTCCAGTTTGGGATTGTTTCAGATAAAACTGCTATAATCTTATGTAAGTCTTTGTATAGGTATTTGCTTTAATTTCTCCTTTGTTAATACTTAGAAGTAGAATGGTTGGGTCATATAATTGTATGTGCTTAACTTTTGAGGAAACTTCCATGCTGCTTTATATTCCCACCACTAGTGTTTAATCCAGTGGCTCTATATCCTCATCATTACTTTTGTTTGATTTTTCAGAGGAAGGAAGAAGCAGGAATGAATGCAAGTGGGCAGGCAGGCAGGCAGAGAGAGGTGGGAGAAGCATTTTTATATAGTTTTCATTTTCTTGTTGTTACTTCCTTTCCCCCCAGCCCCACCTGAGGTCATGGACCTGGGCCTTGGGCTTTATGGGGACTCTGCTTCAGCAGCCGAAGTCTTGAACATCTGAACCACTGAACCACCAGCACTCAACCATCTCTCTGAATGTAGACTGATGTATAGCGCTATTTCTTTAATTTGCATTTTTTACTAACTTTCCTTGTTTATTTTCCATCTATCTATAGCCTTACATATAGTATCTGTTTAAGCTTTTTCCATTTTTAAAAACTAGTTTGATTTCCTAACAGCTTTTGACAATTCTGTATATTTTGAATATAACTCTTTTGGCTTTTGGCTTGGCAAATATTTTCCTTCCTATTTGTGGCTTGTCTTTTCATTCTCTTTAAAAGGTATTGCAAAGTGCAGAAATTCTTAATTTTGATGAATAAAATTTATCGGTGTGGTCTTTTATGAATCAAGTATAGTGTTATATATATGTGATACTTCTTTTCACAAAATTTTCTCATTTTCTTCTAGAAGTTTCACATATTTAGACACTACATTTATATATGCATCCCTTTGGGAGTTAATTTTTATATAAGATGTGAAGTGTGAATCAAAGGTCTTGGGGAGTATTTTTTTCCTTTGTATATGGATATTCAATTTTTCCAGCACCTTTTTTTGAAATACTCATTTCTCCATTACCTTTACACCGTGGTCAAATATCAATTGACCATATATGTGCAAGTATATTTCTGGATTTTCTGTTCTGTTACATTGATCCGTTTGCTTTCTTTAGACTCATACCATACCCTCCTTATTACTGCCATTTTAATAAAAAGTCTTGACGATGGCTACTCTAAGTCTCCCAAAATTGCTCTTTTTCAAAGTTGGTTCAGTTTTGCGGTTTTGTTTTGATTTTCATTCTATTGAAAGTACTGTGGCTACTCATGATTTTTTGACCCAAGGATTATTTAGATATCTATTATATAATTTTCAAATATTTTAAGATTTCCCAGATATCTTTACTTTTTTTACTTATCTAATTCCATTGTCATCTTAGAATATGCCTTTTTAAGTGTGTCCTGGTGGAGCAGCAGTTGGGTCAATTGCCTCTGAAGGAGGGCGTAGGCCATATACCCCTGGGTTCAAGTCCCAGGCCTGGTGGGAAACAGCCAGTGTGAACAACTAAAATGGAAATAAAATAAAAGCTGCTTCTTCCTCCTCTCTTCCTTCTTGTCTGCCTGCTCACCTTCATTCCTGCCTGTATCTTTCCTTAAATATATATATATATATACACACACACACACCTTTTTAATTACTCTTTTATTCACTTACTATACTAGGTGTTTCAGATGAATAGATTCACACTAGATTCACACTGTGTATTTCATACCACATCCACCACCAGAGTTCTAGTGCCAGTCACCACTCAGAGGATATATATTATCTCTGAATCTTCTTTAAAGTATTGAGCTTGTTTTATGGTCTAGAATATAGTCAATCTTAGTGTTACAGGCACACTAATATTTATATACCTACATATATACATATATATTGCTCTATATTTTTCTATAAATGTCAATTAGGTGAAATTAGTTAAGTTATTTAAATCTTGTATATACTTACTAATTTTATGTCCACATAGCCTATTATTCAAAGGAGGCTCCTAAGGTCATTAACTCGGACACAAACCTGCAGCCTCTGAAAAGCATCTGGGGCAAAAAACAGGAGCTATTAGTAGTGCAGGATGCATCTATATATGTGTGTGTATGTATATGTATATATATCCCTATTACATATGTAGAGAATGTGATCTTAGACCGATTGTACCCACTGAGATGAACAGACTAGAACTCCATTTATCACTGGGTTTCCCTAAAACCCGCCTCTATCCAGAGGGTCACCATAGTGTTTTGGGTCATTTGTGATTCATGTCAGTTCAGACCCTGTATCCAGAAGCCCTTGGTTAAAAAGCCTAATCATTCCTCTTTCTCCACTGCACTTTACCCTAGTAAATGGTGGTAGTTTTCAAGCAAGGATCAAGAAAATGTTTATCATAAAGACTTGAGGATTCCCTCCTCAAGGCGATCTGAGAGCTTTTCCTTCCATCAATAAACTCTAGATATGAACTGCTTTAGATCTAGAAACTGGATGGAGTCGTGGTTTTTGATGACCATAATGGCTTCTGCTTACCTGTTCTCAATTTTTTGATAGGTCAGATGGGACAGTTATACAAGTCAAATAACATCCTATACAGATCCTATAACATCCTATACATCCTATCCTTTCTCTCCTTCCCCTTGGAACATCATGATCTTCATCTTCACAGATTCATGCCTTAGCATCCACTCATTTTGCTCCTTAGTACTCTCACAGTTGAGTCCCACAAATTGGCCTTCAATATTTCTGTACCCCATTGTTTACATTGATACCAAGGATCTTAGTATCATGGCAGCATCTTTTTCCATCAGTTCTACCTTGTAGAGTTTCTCTAAGTGACAGTATATTCCTCACCATTACATTTGTTACTGCCTTAGTTATCTGAGTGTCCTCTGAGCCTTCCTAGGGAAAATAGTCAAGTGATATCTTCTCAGTTCCAAAGAACAAATCCATTCTAACATACCTAAACTTTCTAATCCCTTCCCCAAAACTATACTAAACAACTTTTGGCATCTTTTTTGTATCATCTTTTTTTTTTTTTCTTTTAAGGGAAGGTGCAGGCGGGAATGAAGGTGAGTAGGAGGCAAGCAGGGAGAGGAGGATGAGCATTTTTATTTTTATTTAGTTGTTCACACTGTTTGCTTTCCCCTGGACCCAGGACTCGAACTCAGGGGTATGTGGGCTGCATCCTTGAGAGGCAATTGACCTAATCACTGCTCCACCAGGGTGCACCTGTACCATATCTTCTATACATAATCCTAGCAGTTTGTTAGGATCAATTCCTGTATTGCAACAACAAAAGATCTCTTTCGAGAGTATTAAAGCTTGAGTCATGAGTAAGTGCTACTCATCAAGCCTTATAGTCCACCCCATCCACCCCAGTTCCCGCCCACTGATGCAGCACCATCAATATCTACTCCCAGAAATATTTCCTGGGTTCCTGACGATATTCTTTAACCAGAACCTGCAGTTCATTCAGGTTGTAACCTATTATCCTATAGGAAGGACTATGTTTCCCGTTAGGGCATGTTGAGATTTGATCATAGTTAACAGTGTAGAGTCGAAGAGGTGGGTCTTGGGGAAGACTAAGTCATCTTAGAATGCAAGGCCTCAGATAAAGCCTTGGTAAGGGGAGGCTGCTCTCCTTCAGCCAAGTGTCAGAAGCTGCTTCTGCAGCTCAGAAGTTCAAGGAAAACTAATAAGAGTTCGAGCGCCTCAGACTCACCGACACAAATGTCCCTGCTCCATGATTCAGGATTTTCCCTGCTAGCAAGCTATCTTTGTTGGAGATGATCAAGATTACATTCAGTTTCTTCTGCAGTCTTGCCACCTTTATTATTAGATTTGGGCCAATTTGTCAGAACAGATTGTCTGCATCTTCAGATGAGATATTCCATTAAGGATGCTATTGAAGTACCCAGGCTTTCATAGCCTGCCTTAAGTAGCTGAATGAGCCCATGTCAGCATGCCCCGCTGGCTCAGGTGCTAAGCCAGCAGCTGGGGCATAGAACATATAAATCTCAAGAACTTGGGTTCGAGACTCAGGATCAGTGAGGAACAATCAAAAACACACAAGAAGTGCTTCCTTCTTCTTTTCCTTCCTTCCTTCCCCAAAATGCTTCTTTCTCCTCCTCTCCCAGCCTCACAAAAAAAAAAAAAAAAAAAAAAAAATGAGCTCATGTCATTTTTCTCCAAGATTTCTGAAACAGTTAATAGCTAACAATATCTTGACCCTTTATAATTTCCAGAACTCATAATTATCCTACTTACCATCAGCTGTGGAGTCTTTGTCAGCTATCCAGTAATGATCTTGTCACAGAATCCTCTCCTGAGGATTTGCTTTCTAAAGTTGTTCCTAGTTCCCATCTTAGCCTGTTTACCCGCACCCCCACCCCAACCAAAAGTAAAGCCTAAGATAAATGTTCACATATAGGCAATTTATCTAGGAAGGGATCTGAGAGAATGAGAGAGAGAGAGAGAGAGACAGAGAGAGACAGAGAGACAGAGAGACAGAGAGACAGAGACAGAGAGAGACAGAGACAGAGAGAGACAGAGACAGAGAGAGACTATAAAGTGGAAATGGGAAAAAGAGAAAACGTAAGGTTGTATTTAGAGTTGGCTAGTGCTATGGGTGACTGGTGCTCAATCTCACCAGGTTTTCATGACCATTATCTCATCACTGTCTTCCCAGCAGACATAGGGGGGAACGTTTATTTATTAGTTTCTGCCTCCCATTAGTCAAAGGTGATCCAAGATCATTAATTCTCCCACACATTTGTGCACATGTGCGATTCAGAAAGGGTCCAGCGAACATCCCAAGCCACCACAGCATCAGAAAGCAAGAGTCATGACATCGTCTCAAGACAAGGTGTCATGTGACTGGCTTCCATGTGAAGCTGTCAGAAGCCTGCTTGAAAGTGTTTCATAGCAGTGCCAGAGTCGGAACTGAGACCAAGAAGGTCTGAAGTGACATACAGTGGTGGTCCAATACGGTTATATACAATGTATAGTTAACACAGCAACTTTAAAAGATCACATACCACTAGAAAATTACACAACTTTCAAGTATAATTTTTATTTAAAAACATAAATCAGCATTACAAAGTTTGAAAAACAAAAAATTAAGGATTCCAACTATTTTCACTGAAAATGTGGTCCATATATATTTGTTCAAAACCCTCAACATCTTAAAATTTTTAAGTAGATTGAAAAAAGTTAAATAATAATAAGCAAAAATATTTACAAAAATCTCAGATTTCGACTCATGAAAATAACCTAAATTTTTAGGAGAGATAAAAGCTAGATACAAAGTTAGGCACATCCTTGTGGCTCAGGCAGCTGAGGCAGCTAAGGTGAGACCATGTAAAGCCAAGGATCTGAGTAGATACCAAGTGGTATATTATGAATTTTGACAAAGGTAATATAAGGTATTTTCACTTATTTAAATAAAGTAAGGAAATATCCAAAAAGACATTTTATACTGTAAAAGATAAAAATAATTTGAGACAATAAACTACATATTATATTTAAATAAACACAGAAAAAACACATATTTAGATGATGGTTTTAATTTCCCCGATGGTCTTCATGAAGGTTTTGTAGTTGATGGTAATGGTGCTTTTCCTTTGTGCTTAGCAGCCTTTTCCATTTTTATCTGTAAATTTAAAATATTTGTTGATATAATAATTTATAAACTATTATAAAGGAAAAATTTGCACATACCTCATTTGGATTCATGTAATGTCTTATTTATTACAGTTTGTAGCAGTTATAAAACTGCTAAAGCCAAAATCAAAGAGTTGAATGGACCTATTTACATACATTTTAAATATAGTTTGATTTCAATTGTAAAAAATTTTTAATAAAAATAACATAATGAGCATTGCTTTAGAGAAAATAAATTAATTTCAATTGCTACATATGTTTAAAAAATGTGCTTATGCACATTCCTTACATGGCTACAGAATATACACATTATCTAGCTGGACTATCTCTGGAACGTTGACTGCTTTAAGGAACATTTCCCATAATTCTGGTTTCTACATTCCCAGTTACTGTCTCAAAAGTTGTCTTTCTCCATTATAACTGAAACAGAGAAGCAGCTCATACACCCTCAGCAGCAGCCTTCTGACCTTTGAGAAGTACATAAACCATGTCCATGGGATAAAGGATCCCAGAGAACAGAGAACACAAAAGCTCACCTTCTTCTTACTACTAGTCATATTTATATATACCAGTTCCAAGAGGCAGCGCTACTACCTTATCTCTGCAAGAGAAGGGGAGAGAAAACATGGGATAGAGTGAGGGCCTCCTGGACAAAGGTCACAGAAATAATATCGAGAAATCAGGAGGAACCTGGTAAGCAGTTTAGTCAGTCTCATCGAATTGCAAAAAATAACTTCCCAATAATAAAAGCAGACAAATCTCATCTTTGTCTCTTCCCCAATTTCCCCCCTCTTTTTTCTATGAGTTAGTTGGGAATTTCATTCAGAAAGCATACATTCATATCACTCTTACACATTCAGTCAGTCAATAGGACACGTGATAGACTACCAAAAACACCCTATTCTAAGGCAAAATATTATATACTGGAGTCAGAAGAGTATTTGACTCCTATCTCTACCATTTATGAACTATTTGAGACAAGTTTTTAACCAACAGCTTTCTCATTTGTAAAAAAAAGATCACAGTTAAATAGCTACTTCTCAAAGTTGTTCTAAAGATGTAAATAGATTATATCTATACATATAAAGATTGAGACACTCAATAAATGCTAGTCCTCTTTCTGCTCATTTATGGCCAAGTGTTAGTTCTGCAGAAAATACTTTTTAAAAAAGAGAAAAGATGCTAAATAAAGCCGAAATAGTGTTTGCTTATTTGAAATAGTATTTAGCAAATACACCTATCTACTGCCCAAAGAGCAAAGCTACCTCTCTTGTGCCTTTTTAAAAAAATTAATTTCCTGGATGCACCCTGGGGAAGCAGAGATTAGGTCAATAGCCTCTGAATGAGCAAGTCACTTAGCCCTGCGTTCAAGTCCCGGGGTTGGGTAGGAGGAGGGGCGGGGCGGGAGCGACCAGTGTTAACAATTAAATAAAAATGAAATAAAGATACTTTGTCCTCTTTCTTCCTGCCTGCCTACTCACCTTTCTTCTTGCCTGCACCTTTCCTTTAAAATTTTTTCTTATTTCCTGGCATTAACATAGTGCCTATGCCTAGTAACCTTTGATCATTGTTTTCTTAATTCTCCTTCTTGGGGAAAACAGACCAATTATCCACAGCAGAAGAAAATAATTCAAATGATTTATATAAAAGAAGCAACTCTTCAATAATCATCCCTCCTGTTACTGACATCTCCTTTTATACCATATGGTCAGGAAAGTAGCTGGTAAACTATGCTGCCACAAAGGATTCAGTTTTCAAAGACAATTCATACTAATCACAGATTGTTCCCCATACCAAATGTTATCAATGATTAGCAAAGGATAGAAGCAAAAACTGGATACAGAGATAGCACCAGTCTCCAGAGGGGCCTTAAACCCATCAGACACAACTTCCTAAATGGTCCCTTTACCTCAATGGTACATATCTTGGTTTTAGAATAAAGATGAATATTAACAATATGTATGGTACATATCAGTACATCTAAAAATCTCATAAATTCTAGGTCTGTTTATAATAAGCAATCGGGAGAGACCAGGTGTACTCTGCAAAACATTACAGATAAGAATTCCTCCCATTATCTTCCCACAAGCAAATACCATTGGCATGTTTTCAAGGCAGTCAACACTAACCCAACATTCTGGAAGAGAGAAGGAAGAAACTGTAGAATCTAGTCCCACAGAAGTCGATGAGAAAAACTAAAATTCAGCTGTGAATGTGTGTTCTAACAACAGAGACTGATTTAGTTAAAAATCTATTTGTGGGCGTGCCCTGGTAGAGTAGGGGTTGGGCACAGTCTGCATACATCCCAGTCCACATACATCCCAAGGTCCCTGGTTCGAGACGTAGGACCAGAGGGAACAATTAACAATTAAAAGTAAAATAAAAAAGGGCTTCTTCCTCCTCTCTCTTCCAGCCTGCCTGTCTCTGTTCACCTTCAGTCTAGCCTGCACCTTTCCTTTAGGGGAAAAAAAAGTCTATACTTGAAGCTGCAGCAAAAAAAAAAAAAACCCTTTGCTTCATCACTCTGACCATTTCATCTCCTTCCCTGACATATTCCTACTTCTTTCCCTTAGGCCAAATTTTCCAAAAGAATTTTCTGTGCTATCCAATAGGGTGGGCACTAGTCACATATAGTTACTAAGCACCTGAAAAGACATGAGTGAGGAAAATAGCTTTACACTTTAGCTGGCGCACCCTTGTGAAATAGCAATTGTATCTACTGCCTCTAGTGGAGAGTACAGTCCACATACATTCTAAGGACTGGGATTTGTGTCCCGGGGTTGGGACAACCAAAATTAACAAATGAAAATAAATAAAATGCTTCTTCCTCCTCTGTCTTCCTACCTAATGTCTTCCTTCCTGTCTGTACCTTTCTTTCTCCCCCTATACTTCAAAATTCTTCAGTAAGGAAACCAAGCTAATCTCTCTGCCCTCACTCAACTCCTCTGCTCTTGGATGGTGAATCTACTTAAAAGCCTCCTTCTTCCACACCTTCAGTTACCCAATAAACTCCCCTCTAAGAACTGAGTATACAACAAAAAGTGACAAGCATCTCCACTTTCATGGCACTTATGATCTAGGTGGAGATATAATAAACGCCCACAAAGTAACTATAAAATATTCTAAGGAAAGCACTTTGGAGAATGTACCATATGGCTGATACACCACCCACCCCCATATCCTTTCAAGCCAACATCCTTTCAAGCCAACATCCTTTCATCTAGCAATAAACAAAACTCTCAGATAAGAACACTGCCATGAAATACATCAAAAGTGTGAGTAGCTGACATGTGTAAAAGCAAATATCAATTATATCTGTGTTTATTTGTTTTTAAGTTACCATAAATATTTTTTGAAAACTTATTATGTAATTCTGGGGAAAATACAAATGCTACGCTTATCCCCAGGGAGTTTACAGTATGATGAAGAACTGATGAAAATTATCATTACTGGAAGCAATGGAAGCAATAAGACCCTAAGACTGTAGTTGGAAACTACACTTTATTTAACTGGAAACTGTTAAAATAAATTCATATTAAATATTCTTTTTTTTCCTTTTATTTAAATAGGAAGAAAGGAAGGGAGGGAGGGAAGAAGGGAGGGGAGAGAAGAAGCATTTCCATTAATTTGTTTCATTTTTGCTTCCTCCTCACCCTCCACTCCCATGCCAGGTTACAAACCCAGGTTTTGTGTTTTACATGGTCCAGACCCCAGCCATCTCAGCCACCTGGGCCACAAGCACACATTTTGTATTCTATTTATTAAAGGCTATAAGACATTTTTTTAAAAGGAAAGGTGCAGGTAGGAATGAAGGCAGAACAGGCAGGCAGGAGAGCGAGGCGGAAGAAACACTTTATTTAACTTAGTTGTTCGTCTTGGTTACTCCCATTGACTCCAGGACATGAACCTAGAATCCTGGAATGTATATGGGCTATACCCAACCACTACTTCACTTGGGCTCCTACTGGATAATTTTAACTTGTCTACATACACCTAGAGGCCTCTAAGGAGAAGAAATACTATATATTAGGAATTCGAGATACATATAATTTATAAATCTGCTGATGATTGATGCTCATTGACATTTTTATTTGCATATTTAGTCAATCTTTCTGACCTCCGTAAATTAATCAGTGTATTACATATATTATTCATTTGTCTTATTTCTATCTTAACTGCTCTCAGCTTGAAGGCCTAATACTACTTTTAAGTAAAGACTTTATAAATTATTTTTAATAATGATCCACAGTCAATATAATTTTCCTACAGTATCTGTTACAAGTAAATGCTTAATGTAAGCTCATTTCCCCACAGACCTACCCTTTCCTGGTATCGTCTTTCAAAGAAAGCCATGTCGTCCTCTTCAGGTCTCCTCAAGGAAGAAATGTGACTACTTGTACCTACTAATAAGAAAAAAAAAAAAGTCTGAGTAATAAATCATTGAAAATTCTCCCGAAATAGAAAAAAACTTTGCTCCACTAACCCATGGTATTTTTTTTAATTTTCAAACCAGAAATTACCTAAAGGGATAACTGATCCTACTATCTAATTCTTTTTTAGAAAGCAGAGAATCAGAAGACAAAAATAATTTTCACTGGCAAATATTCTTTAAATAACCAATTAGTTCATATTAAATAATACCTAATGGTTACTTCATGTAAGAGCACAATTAGCTTTGTTCAACTACATCTTAAAATTTATAACTAAACCGGAAATCCATGTAACACTGTAATAGATAATACACAGAAGCAATCACAGGTTTGTGCTATAGCCTGAATGCCTTTTGAAACCTCCCCCACCAAATTTGTATATTGAAATCCTAATGCCTTGTGTGGTGGTGATCTAAGGAGGTAGAGTCCTTGGGAGGTAATCCACTATCATGAATGGGATTAGTATTCTTAGCATAAAAAGACCCCACACAGATCTCTCACCCACTCCACCAAGTGAGGTCACAGTGAGAAGGCCCCAGCTATGAATCAAGACGAATGCCTTTTCTGTAACACAACCATGGCACCTTGATCTTGTCTTCCCCAGCTCCAGAACCATGAGAAATAAACCTCTATTATTTATAAGCTACAAGTTTGTAGTATTTTTGCTATAGTAGCCTGAATGAACTAAGAATTTGTATAGTAATCATAAGTGATGATGCTATCTCTGCTGACATTTTTCAGAACTGAAATAACTTTAAACATTTTCCATGGCATTTACTTCATAAAAACTAATCAAGCACTAGTTCAAGTGCTGAAAGAAATTTTAAATGGCTTCAGAAAAGAAAGTTTGGGCTTCTTCGTAGAAGAACCTAGATCCATAGAAATTTTCACCATCATTTCAGGTGAATGTCTTACTTAGTTGGGTTCCTTCATATCCAAAATGGAATTTAAACTGAAAATGCGTTCTAGTTTTTAAAGCAGACGAATTCACCCTCTACCAGCAACACAGAGCAGTCACCACAAAGTACAACCATACTGTCACTTACTTAGGAAATAGTTTATCTATCCATTTTTCTGGAAATCTGGGTCTTTCTCTAGATCATAATGGAACATTTGAATTGTCTCTTAAAGTCTTATCTTTGTTGTTTTTAATGAAATATAATTATTTATCTGGTAAAATGATATATTATCACTTTTACCAAAGGTGACTATCAGAAATGAGCAACTATCAGTAAGGATGAATTTGCTGGGAAAGATCTCTAAGGACCTTGGCTGCTAGAGAGGGTCATTGAGGGTCACATAGACAGACATGTTTAAAATCCAGTGTTGGTATAACTTTTGGTAGCACTGAGAAATTCATGTTCCTTCTTCTTAATAACGAATAAAGAAACTGATCACACCTTCCACTGTTTCCTGGTTACTACCACACTCAGTCAAAACTGAAGCTTACTGCGCAATCAACCTGGAAAGGCGACACAAGTGTGTCCCTTTTCTTGGTTTTGATTTCGTCTATATATTTTAGTGTTACTTCCTTGTGTATTGTTTTCGGATGTATCCTTAAAGTCCTTTGTGGAGAAAGTCAGGATACATGAAAAGGTTGTATAAAAATAGAAATAAATCAAAGAAAATTCTCATTTAAAATATTTTTAAATATTTAATGCCTACTAAGTCATATAAATTACTTTGTCAATGCTTTTATTCTTGTTTTCAATAAAGGAAATAGAATACTAGTGCTTAGCTTTTTATTTTTGAGTACTATTATCCTATTTATATGTATAATTTATCAGTGATAAAACTTGCGAACCTATCATTATTACTGGATTATATCCTTTTGGGGAAAGCCTACATGATCAAGGTAATTAGTCTACTAAGGGCTCTCTTATTTAAACACTTGAGCAGTTAACACGTACCAGAACAAGGTTTTCGAACTTTAAATTATTGAGATGCACTCTGGAGGCTCTGAGACAGCTGGGTTGTGGGCCATGTAAGCCCAAGGACCCTGGTTCATGGCCCAGGGACCCCCAGGGGGAACACTAAAATAAATTTTTTTTAAAAATCTTCATTTCCCTCCCTCCCTTTCTTCCTTTAAAATAAACTTCAAATGATTATATTATTAAAACATTCACTATTCAAGATTAAGTCATTTTTCCCAGTTAAAAAATGAAATTTCTTGTTTTTTTCCAGCACCTGGCCAATATTACGTAAAATGATAGTTAAATTGTTATAATATTGGGAAAAAAGAAGTCTCAAGAATGAATCAAAGCTCTATATTCTTATTTACTACATCCAAAGTCATTTCTCAATTCAATTTGATTACCATCTGTTAGTGTTTCTGGAGAGGAACTAGAAGATGCTTGAAATGCTTTTAGAAATGGGTGGTCCATGGCTGTAACTGGAGACTCTAAAAATTCAATTGAAGGTGTACCTAAGACCAAAACACATGAAGAATGAAAATTAAACCGCTATTTGTAAGAATAAAAACAAGTTATTGTTTCTAATGTAAAATAAATTAGAACCTCAGCAGAATTAGAAAAATCCTTTATGTATAAAAGACATTTTATACAGTTTTATCTAAATATAAAATAAAGGCAAATGGGTAAGAGTTGTTTTTTTATTTCTCAGAGAACTTTTTCACAGAAAAAATATGCATGAATGTAATTGTAGGTCAGTAAATATGTATAAAAACTTAAAATAGTCATAAAACACAAGCAAAACATTCACACACAATAAGGAACCTCATGTTGAAAAAGGTAGAATAAGTGTCTTTTCATCTATTTCTCACTGGGAAACCATCTAAAAACAAAATATGAAAAATAAAGAAATTCTGTTTCCATAAAATGAGAAAACATCCAAACTACAAAGACAAGCTGCAAGATACATTGACTTTTAGAACCAAAAGGAAGGACGCTGCCGAGAAAAATGCACTCTCTGCTTCACAAAATCACTGCCTCCTCCGCACGTCTACCTCCAGGCCAGGGGCAGAGGGAAGGAAATCAGCTTTTTGTTCTATTTTGTTCGAAAAGTTAGTCCTATATTAAAACATAAATTCTCTGGGACAATTGCTCCATCTTTCAGATTCCTGTTCCCCTCCCTTCCCCAGACTGTCTCTCATGTGGGGATGAAGGATAAGAGGGTTCAGGTCCTTATATACTACTGATCTCAAATGATCAAGGTTGGTGTAAATCATAATCTCAGTTTAGTAGTCTGGTAGCCTTATACTTGTTCTCACTGAAAGACCCCCTCAATGTCTGCCAGCTCAAGGATCCACTTTCAGCTCTGATCTGGAATCACATGGCAAATGATAAGCCAGGCCCACCGCCTCAATTAGCTGCCTCCCAAGTGCCCCTTAAGGAATGGGAATACTTTCTATATCATAAAGGAACCAAATCCCAGGAAGAAGTCATCTCTCTCGAGGATTCCACATGACTAATGGTGGACATCCCTCAGCCCTGAACTCTTCTGTATCTGAAATCAAGACAACAGCTTGTGTTTCCTCTTCTCACAATCACATTTCTACACCACACCCTCCCTCGGGAGAAAGAAGAGATTTTCTTTCATTATTATTATAAAATGTTTAAGTGATTAAAATACCAGAAGTCACAAAAAAAGCAAAGATACCAGTTACTTCCACTGTTACTTTGCACTGTTCAGCCACTTAATTAGTCAAAAGCAAGGAACCAAAAATTTCAGAAAAGGCAAAAATATCATTCTTTGCAAAATCAACTAAAAATGTATTTAAAACTAAAAATGACTAGTAATGAAAGTAGTATGAAGCTTCTTTTATGAACAAACAATAATCAGCCAGTAAATACAAAGAAAAAGAAAAAATGCATGAAAGTTATAATAGAATAACTAGAAATAAATAACATAACTTCAGAATTCCACTTACCTACAGAGAAGACAGCAACTAAATGAAGAGACTCAAAATTTTAAAATATCAAGTCTTCCCACATTAATCTATGAATTCAATATGACATTAACTAAAATAAGAGAATGCTTACCAATAATGGCATATTTTTAATTTGAAAGTTCTGAAAAAATTTAAAGGTAAAAATAGGTCAGGAAAAGTCTGAAAAAAAGAGATCATAAATGGTAGCTGCATAGAAATAGAAAACAATGAGGTAGACTAATGAGTGCAAAACAATCTGAGTTGAATGCAACCACTTACTAGCTGAATAGCAAAGAGGTACTTTACTCTGTGCTGAATATCCGCATCTGTAACATAAGATGGATAATAGCACCTAACTCAGAGTTTTTGAGAGAATTAAACAAGGTAATAGTTACAGAGAAGCTGGGACAGAGTACAAACTTATTATCATCATCATTTATCATTTTTTGCTGCTGGTAATAGGGTTATATAAGCCTAATACATTCATATGCCCCTGAAAATTAAAAGATGATTCACTTATGGAATTTAATAAGCTAGTTGTAAATTTACCTAGAAGAGATAAACACAAAAATATCAAGACAATCCTGAAAAAGGAGAACACAGACAGAAGGAATTTGCCATACCAAATATCAAAACACGCTATGAAGCCTAATAAAGATATATGATACTGGGACAGGATGGAACAATGGGATAATAGCACAATATAGAGAATACGACTGAATATGAGAAAGGTAAACTTTACATTTTGCAGAAAAACACAGTGTTTGGATAATCTGTCGTTTTGATAAAAGTAAAGTAAGCCATACATAGTTCATACTTTTACAACATAATAAATTCCAGATACATGAAAGCATAAAACATAAAAGCAAAAAAATATATATATATTAAAATGAAATTAAGGAGAACATACTAAAAGACGAATGATAGACTAGAAGAAAATAAATGACAAAAGGCTTAGTCTACGATATAGCTAAATAATTTCCATAAATCAATAAGAAAAGATAAAAACATAAAAATGAGCAAAGCATATGAACAGGAAACTCACAGATAGTAAAATAATCAATAAATACGAGAAGACATTCATCTCACTAACAACCTGGAAAAATCAAACTGAAACAGAAATCTTCACACATCAGACTTTAATAGTATCAAGGATCAGCATACATATGAGGAAACAGGTATTCTGCGTATTTGTTCATCTTGGTGGTTTCTCCCTGCCCACGGTCTTAAACTGGGGACCTGGGGATGTGCGTGGGCTGCACCTGGTGTACTAAACCACTAGGCCACAGGGTGCACCCATTTTTGTAGATATTTTAATAAAGAAAATAAAAGTAATACATTCATAGCAAAAAAAAAAAAAAAAGTTCAAGCACACAAAAGTATTTAAAGTAGACAGGAACCATATTCCTCCCCCTAAATCCCACTTAACACTCAGGAGGATCCAGCTACCTTCAATAGCTTGAGATCTATCCAATTAAACATCTTCCTAAATTACTTTAAGCTTTTGTGTATGCAAGCAGGTATATGTGCACACATACATGTACAGACACATACGCATGTGTACAATTATAGATAACAAGTATATAAATAAGTATATGCCGATGTTCCAAAATGACATGGTTATCATGGCAAAAATTAAAAACAATCGGGTAACAGGTGAACTGTGTATCAGATAAATTTTAGTCAGCTGTTATAAACAATAGGGCCTAGGGTTGGGTTTTAGATATGAGTATGCAGTAGGAGTGATTTTTTTTCTCTTATATTTTCAAATTTTTCTATAATGACCATATAGTATATAGTAGCAATAAAATCTTTTTCAAAAAATAAAAACAGGTGCACCCTCGTGGTATGTCGGTTTGGTTCAATACCTTGGGCCAGTGCAATCCACATACATCCCAAGAACATCATTTCGTATCCTGGGGCCAGGAGTACAACCAAAAGGAACAACTAAATAAAATAAATGAAGCGCTTCTTCCTGCTCTCTCCTCTTGCCTGCCAGCTTCTGCTCACCTTTATTCCTGTCTGCACCTTTCCTTAAACACACTAAACAAACAAACAAACAAACAAATAAATAAAATGAATGTTTTCTGACAAAAATGAACATAAAGCGCTAAAAAAAAAAAAAAAAAAAGGCTTTACCATTGTAAATGTACAGAAAAAACAGTATGACAAGCTCAGATCTCATATGTCATCACTTACCAATTCCACTGTCATCTAACCGCATGTAGCCTTCTGCCAGGGAGCTGAAGCCAGTCAATCCTCCCATTGCTGCATACGGAACATCCCGTCCCACGGGTTTTCCCTGAGCCAGTCTTTCTTGCTTAGTTTCCACTACTGTTTCATGGGCATATGCAGGCTGGCCACAAGTGCAAGTGAAACAACTATGGAATCCTGAACACTTGGAACCTGAAGCAAGATGGAAAGGGAGATAAATGTTTTAAATATAGATACTGAGTCGTCTGTCCTAAAAGCATTCAGCTAGACCAAAGCCACTTGAATCTGGGTCCCTCACACTATTCTCTGACTTTTGTAACTCTTACCCTCAAGTCCCTAACTCCCTCCAGACACTGGTCTTACTCTTCTGTTTTGTTATTTTTTGTTATAGTAATTATTCTACACAGTGAAATAACTTCCTATGTATATAGGTTCCCCATACCCTAGATATATGTCAACACACCCTGCCTTCCACCAAATCACCAAGGTTTCTTCTTCATTGTCCAGTGGGCTCCACCACCATTTGCCCCAACCACCCCATTCCCTTTAGGTAACCTCAGTTCTGTTGCAAATGTTCAAGGGTTGGTTTTGTTTCATCTGTTTCTTTGTTTTGTCTGTTCACATTCCATCTATGAGTGAGATCATCTCGTATCTACCTTTCTTCTTTTGACTTGTTTCACTTAGCATAATCCCCTCTAGATCCACCCATGTTGATTCAAATGATATGGTTTCATCTCTTCTAAGGGCTGTGGTCTTACTTCTGAAAGATGCTAAAGTGGTAAGGGGATATGTGGCAGGAATAAAGTATTGGCAAAAACAATTTATGCTAAAACAAACTGGGCTAAACCCTGGTAAGCCAGGAAATGCAGGCGCTCTCCTCCATGCTCAGTTAAAAGCAGGTGTAGTGGAGACAGTCAATGCCCAGGAGCAGACGAAGAGATAATGTGGAAACCTTCCTATGAATCAATTCATCATAAAATTCCTTCCACATTGGAAGGCCAACCCACAGACATAGAAAAGATGCAATGGAATATTGTTTAGCAATATAAAGGAAAGAAGCACTAACAGCAGCCTGCAACATGAATAAATCATAAAAACATTATACTAAGTGAAAGAAACCAGTCACGAAAGGTAACAAATTCTATTATTTCATTCATAGAAAATATTTAGAATAAGTAAATCCATAGAGACAGAAAGTAGACTATTGACTGCTTAAGGCTGGAGGGGAGGGAGGAATAAGGAATGACTACTGATAACTACTGATACTCTTTCTGGTTGATGAAATGTTATACACACATAGACATGCACATACACATATCTATATATATGCAATCTGTTAATATATTAAAAAAACATCAAATTGTACCTTGGGATGGATGAGCTGTATGATATGGGAATTACATCTTAATAAAGTTGTTATATCTTGGGAAAAAAGCATTGTAAACAAATGAAGCACTAAAACAATTTTTTAGTCATATTGAGGTACACCCTGGCAGAGCAGCAGTTTAGGTCAATCGCCTCTGAAGGAGCACATATCCCTGGCTTCTGGTGCTGGGTTGGGGGAAAACAACCAGTGTGAACTACTAAATGAAAATAAAAGGAAGAACTTCTTTCTTCTCTCTCTTAAAAGAAAAAGTTATATTGAAAAGGTCAAATTACACATACCATTAACAAAATCTTTACTCATTCATTCTTCTGACAGACGTGTATTGGAACCAACGCACATATAAGAAATGATTTACCCAAATACTTCCATACCTAGCCAATGAAACACATGTATTCCTGCCACTGTCATTAAAAATGTTTTATGGCATGTCCTAATGGTTAAGTCCACAGACTCCAGCCAGCATAATCCACATGCATCCCAAGGACCCAGATTCACAATGCAGGCCGCAGGAAGCAACCAAGATGAGCAACTAAACTAAGTTAAATAAATAAATGTTTCCTCCTCTCTCTTTCTGACTGCCTACTTGCTTTCATTCCTGCCTGCACTTTTCCTACAAAGTTTTGTATCATGTTCATCATAATTTCAATTCAATCAAAAACAAAAACACAAAACAACAACAACAAAAAAAACGACTGGAAAAACTATCTCCTAGAGAGAACTACCAAGCTTGGCATGCCCTGGTGGAGTAGCAGTCAGGGCAATCACCTCCAAAGGAGCACAGGCCTCACAGCCCTGGTTCGAGTCCCTGATCCAGGGGGAAACAACCATTGTGAACAACTAAATAAAAATAATATAAAATGCTTCTTCTCCTCTCTTCCTGCCTGCCTGTCTACTTATCTTCATTCCTGCCCACACCTTTCCTTTAAAAAGAAAAAGAAAAAGAAAGAAAAGAGAAGAAAACTAGCAGACTAATAGCCTACCTATTTCACAGTTTTGAAAAGGATGAACAAGCATGCCCTGGTGGCATAGCAGTTTAGTTTGCCATCTCCAGTTAGCATAAACCACTTACACCCCAAGGATCTGCATTCTTCCGGGGACTGGGGTAGATAGCGAAAGTGAACAACTAAATAAAAAACAGTGCTTCTTCCTTCTCTCTCTTCCTGCCTACCTACTAGCCTTCACTTTTGCCTGCACCTTTCTTTTAAAAAAGAGTGACAGTGAAAAAGGCATATGGGAAGGGCTGGGATTTGAGTATAGGTATTAAGGTAAAACTGGCTTTATATATAAAGTGTTAAAATTATCTTTTTACAATTTGCTTTTCCCATCAACCTATGTATTAGACAATAACATAATAATTAGCCAGTAAGTTATAAAAATTGTTTTGACTTACAGTATACCTTTTAAAACCTATAGACTTTGGTGGATAAAACCCCCACCATTCCAAACTTTGGATTGGATTACATTCTCTACAATCTATGACTATGACTTACTTAAATTATGAGATTAGGGTTATAACAGTAAAGCATACAAATAACTTATGAGCTTTCCCACACACACAAAAAAAAAATGTTAGCAGAAGCTACCCATCAAATTTATCTTAATTGTTTAATACTGACACTATAGTTGAGTTAAAGTGGCATGAAGACACATTAAATGTGCACTAAAGAGAGGACAACATTCCGTTTGCGTGCTTACTGTAATGAGACTCACAGGCACTGCATACAGATCCAGGAGCCGCGCTGTGCTGATCGGCAAAGTGCTTGCACCTGCAGCGAATGGGCTGCGTGCCATTCAGAGGGACATAAAGGTAAGCCTGGCACTGACAGCCAGTCACCCGGCAGGGCAGACCAATGGGGCGCTGCTGCGGAACTGTTTCAAAGTCAGTTTTATGTTGTTTATACCTAAAAAAAAAAAAAAAAAAGTGATTAAATATAAACACAATTCAAGCAGTGCAAAAGAGTACAATTTCTCCTCTGCTAAATGCAAAAAGAATTCCTTTCATTGTCATTTCACTCTTCCTTTTAGTAAGCTGAAAATAAATTCCTTCCAGTGTGATATTTCTGTTGATTACATGGCTTTGTTCAGAGGAAATCTTTACTTTTGGACTTTAATTTTCAGCTATTTAAGAAAATTTTTCACAGCAACATACAAAGAAATGTCATATAATCCCCTTAAAATATTTATCACTACAGCTTTTTAGTATGGAAACACATCCTAAAAGTATGAAAAATGTTCTTTACCAAAATTATATTTTATCAAAGTGTTTCACTTGTTTTTCAGTTTACTATTTAAAATTGAAAAAAGTTCAAAAAACATAAATTAATGAATTTATTGATATATGATTTAACTGTTAACTTTTAACTTCAAAAGCAACTATCAACATTTTCAAAATCCAAGACTCTTTGTTAAAATACTAATCTTCCTCAACAGGCAACTTACTTCCTCCTTATAAGGTAATAATCAGTAAAATAATATTAAATGTATTATTTTCAATATAGATCTGAGTAATAATAACATTTAAAATAACAATGAGGTACCATTTCCACTTAACAAAAAGAGTCAGTTTTTGAAAACTACACATAATGCACAATGTTGTCAAGAGTATTATAAAAATAATCAGAAGAAAAGGCAGTCAATATGGTTCCTTGGTAGGACAGGTCAGATGCCCTCTCCACAGAACAACCAGAAATCACCTATTCTTCAGATACACATGGCCTGGAAGGACTGCCTAGGGGCTGCAGACACAGGCAGCAGCGATCACCACCAGGTAGGCGAAGGTACAGGGTCCAGAACTGCATTACAGATTCAGAACTCCCAGCCTGCAGCGGGGCACAGGGGAGTGGCAGAGTGGGTGTAACCTCTGGAAGAACCAAGCAACCCAGGAGTAGCTCTGAGGGCAGCAGAAAGCCCAGCCGGTGTGACCAAGACATAGAGCAGGGGGAGAGGGTCTTGGCACAAGACAGAAGGAGGACCAGCGCTCCAATGTTCTAAGCAGGAACCCTCCGAAGGGAAATTACACAGGGCTCTGCTATATAACCTGGCAGCTAGGGGAATTCCCCTACCCACACCCCTTCCACGATATTGCGCTGGAGGCAGGACCCAGGCACTGGAAATCCCACCCCAAGGCTTAAAGAAAGAATAGAATCCCAGAAGTACTCTCTTTTCCAGACGAAAAACTTCAAGGCGACTGCCACCCTGTGGACAGAGTGGAACTGCAGCCTGATTGCTGACTGGGCCAGCAACAAGGTGGTTGGTGCAGCTCAGAGCTCAGACACTGGGGGAAGGCTCTGCATCCCCCATACAAACTCTAACCCCATAGGCTGAACTCCTGGGTCCCAACACAGGGTCTACCTAAGACCATCAATGAATCCAACCCGTGGTGAGACCACACAACTCAGTTATTCTTAGTGTTCAAATCAATATCTAGGCTTCTCTGGTGCAAGCTGACCCTTACACAACACCATCACTTCTAGGAAATCTAACCCACAGAAATATAAACAGAATGCCAAAAAGAATGAAGGTACACAAATATATGCAAAATGATGGATCCAGTTAAGAAGCCTGAATACAACATCTGAATACAACAGACATGTGCAAACAAACTGAGGATGAATTAGGGCAAGAGCGATAAACATACTCATGGAAACCAAAAAAACAACAGAGGAAGAGAAAAAGAACAACAAAAGAGAGAAATAAATGAAGCAAGACAACAAAGAAATGAAGAACACAATAGCTAAATTAAAGAACTCAACGGGGAAACTCAAGAGTAGGGTAGATTAATCTTCCAATGCAATCAGTGAGCCAGAGACCAGGGCAGGGGAATGCACTCAGGCAGACCAGCAAAGAGAGAAAAGAATGAAAATAAATGAAGAAATCATTCATGACCTATGGGAATAACATTTGTATCATAGGGGTCCCAGAAGGAGAGGCTAGAGAAATGGGGGAGAAACTGTATTTGAAGAAATAATAGCTGAGAACTTCCCTAACTTGAGTAATGAAGCAAGCCTCCAGACTCAGGAAGCTCAAAGAGTCCCTAATAAAATAAACCTGAGAAGACCTACACTTAGACACATTGTCATCAAAATGTCAAAAATAAGAGATAAAGAATCTTAAAAGCAGCTAGAGAAAAACCAGTCACATACAAAGGACTCCCCATAAAATTGTCAGCAAATTTCTCAACTGAAATTCTAGAGGCCAGAAGGGAATGGCATGGTGTATTCAAAAGACCGAAAGAAAAGGATTTCCAACCTAGGGGACTCTATACCCTGCAATATTATCATTCAGAAGTGAAGGAATGATAAAAATCTTTTCAGAGAAGCAAAAGTTAAAGGAATTCATCACCACAAAGCCAGCTCTACAAAAAATACTAAAGGACACTCTATAACGTATAAAGAAATTACACTTAAAAACAGTAAGACAGCAAAGATAAAAAGTGGGGAGGAGGAGAGGAGAATGAAAATGTGGGTGGTTAGAATGAGTGTAAGACTAATCTACTTTCAAATAAAAACAGTAAATACACATAGAAGTCTTAATGTCAATCTCAGGGTAACCTCAAAATACATCCCCAGGAAAAAAGCAAAGAAAAAAAGGGAAACCAATCAAAACATAACTATACCCAACTCACCTAAGAAGAGAAAGAGAATAAAACGGACATTAGAACTCTCATGAGGTGCAAAATAGTCATCAACTAAGAAGCAATTTCAACATCCTAAAATGAACACAGCATTGTAAACAAAAGGAATTATAAAAATTCTCTTTAAAAATAAATTAAAAATAAATAATCAGTCATATTTCATACATTTCAAGAAACTTAAAAATATCCATCTTTTAACCCTGACAAACCACTTTTGATAAATAGGCCCTCAGAAAAAAAATTCAGGTATAGAATGAGCTTTGTGCAAAAAGAAAATATTAGCAACAGTAATTCAATAGCAAAAGAAAAAAAAAAAGTATATACACATAGACACACACATGCATGCTAATAAGGAAATAAGTAAATTACTACATAACAGTTTGCAAAATTTTCTAGCAGTAACACCCTTAAAATCTTTTACAGATAATACATATAGAAACATAATAAATAAAACAGATGAAAACAGAATAGAATATCATTAAACGGCCATCTTATTCAAAGCAATATATAGGTTTAATGCAATCCCCATTAAAATCCCACAGGCTTATTTCCAGGAAATAGAATAAAAAATCTTAAAATTTATATGGAACAACAAAAGACCCCATATGGTAAAAGCAATCATTAGAAAAGAGAACAAATCTGGAGGGATTACACTTCCAGACTTTGAATTATATTACAAAGTTGATCAAAACAGTATCATACTGAAATAATAACAGAGGCACAGATCAGTGGAATACAACTGAATCACGAGAAACAGACCCATTCACATACGGTCAGTTAATCTTAACAAAGGAGCCAAAAGCATTCAATGAAGAAAGGAAAGTCTCTTCAATAAATGGTGTTGAGAAAACTGTACAGCCACATGCAAAAGCACAAAGCTAAACCACTTTCTAACAGCATTCACAAAAATTAACTCAAAATGGTCTAGAGACTTGGACATAAGACCAGACACCAGCAAGTTCTTAGAAGACAACACAGGAAAGACTTTTCATGACATCAGTCGTAGAGAAGCCTTTAGAGACTCAACTCCACCATCAAGAGAAACAAAAAGAAAAACAGACAACTGGGACCACCTCAAACTAAGGAGCTTCTTCACAAAAAAAGAAAACATCACCAAAACCAAAAGAAAACCTACTAATTGGGAGAAGATATTTGCATTCCATATTTCTGACAAAGGCTTAATAGCTAAAATATACAAAGAACCCATAAAAATCAGCAACAGTAGAACAGGCAGTACAATCAAAAAATGGGACAAGGAATTGGAGAGATGCTTTTCTGAAGAGGATATACAGATGGTCAACAGGCACTTGAAATTATGTTCCTACTCACTGGCCATCGGGAAAATGCAGATTAAAACAACAATAAGGTATCACCTTACACCTGAAAGACTGGCTATTATCCAAAAGTCTGGAAACAACAAATGCTGGCAAGGATGTGGAGAAAAGGGAACACTTTAGTGTTTAGTGTGGAGTGCAAATTGGTACAATCCCTATGGAGAACAGTTTGGAGATTCCTCAAAAAACTGAACATGGAAATCCCATATGATCCCGTCATTCCACTTCTGGGCTTCTACCCAAAAGATACAAAAGCACCATCCACAGAGATGTATGTGTCCCCATGTTTATTGCAGCACAATTCACAATGGTTAAGAACTGGAAATCATCTAAGTGCCCAACATCAGATGAATGGATCAAGAAGACGTGGTACATATATACAATGGAATACTGCACAGCCCTTAGAAGAGATGAAACCCTGTCATTTGAATCAACATGGATGGAACTAGAGGGGATTATGCTAAGTGGAACAAGTCAAAAGAAGAAAGATAGATACCAGATGACCTCACTTATAGGTGGACCGTGAATAGACAAAACAAAGAAATAGATGAAACATAAACACTGAAACATTTGCAACAGAACTGAGGTGACCAAAAGGGAATGGGGCAGGTGGCAGCAGATGGTGGTGGAGCCCACTGGACAATGGGGAAGAACACTTGGTGATTTGGTGGAGAGCATGGTGTGTTGAAATAGATCTAAGAAATGGGGAACCTAAACATAGGAAATTATTTTAATGTGTAGAATAATTACTATAATAAAAAACAATTTTTTAAAAAAAGCAGAATTGGTTAAAGTAAAAGGAAATCTGTCCTTGGAATTCATTCTTCCCATAACCTGTCTTAATATCCCAGAGACTCCCTCACAACTCTGAAGAACACAGGATGAACACCACTGGACTAGCTGGAATATCTGGCAGGTCTTAAAAATCTTGTTTGTAATGACTACATTACAACGTAGAAACCTATTTCTGTTATTTTGTCATGAAAAACTGGTTCAATATTTACACACACATAATTATTAACTAAATGAACTATCTAAAGAAAAAAATTACTTGACTATCATAAGATGTACTAACAGAAGCTGGTTTTAGGTGGCGAGTCTTCTTTATACTTTTCTATGTATTCCTCATTTTCCTTAATAACTTATTTCACCTTTATGATGAGAGAGTTTAGAAAGAGATCTCACTGAATGGTATGAAAGGACTTTTCTATAAAAGTTGGGTTGGGTCAACTGTGAGGGTAAATTCTATGAAGTATACTGAAAAGAGACTGGCACTGAATTTGTACAAGAATAAATTTTAAAACTAACACCAATTTCCCAAAATCCTCTTCAATTCTGAAATATATCAACATAGCTCTCATCCTCCATCTCTCCATGTTTTTAGCTGGAGTAGTTAAATCAATTTAAAATCAATCTACAAACAGTATTACTCATCCTAGCAACTGCCCAACAAACTTTGGCAAACTTCAAGTTGTATATAGCAACTACTCAGAGTGTCTCATAAAAGAGCCCCAGAAACTATGAGAACAGGGTGGTGCTTCTTCCATGATTCTTCCTTTGCAATAAAAAGTTAAAGTTGTACCTCAGATAGTTTCAATGAAGTTTGTCCTTCTGAGTTTTATAACTGTGATCTGTGACAGTAGTACAATTTAAAGCAGAACAGGAGGAAAACAGTCAAATGCAAATCTCAGGTATAGGCAACACACGTTAATAATTAAAATCTCATGTACAGGCAGGCGTTAATGATTAGAGTCTCATATATTCCATTCCTCCCTGTACTTTCCTTAGAACATGATTATTTGTAATAAAAAGCTGTGTGTTTGTTTAAAGAAAGGCATGGACACAATACATTTCCTTTTCCTTTTTTTTTTTTTAATTAAAGGAATGAAGGTGAGTAAACAGGCAGGCAGGAAGGAAGAGAGAGGAAGAAATAGCACTTTATTTTATTTTTATTTAGTTGTTTACACTGGTTGTATCCCCCTGGACCCAGAACTTGGACCCAGGAGCACGTGGCTTAGGCCCCTTCAGAAGTGACTGACCTAACCACTACTCCACCAGGGCACGCCATGATACATTACCAAGTATAAAGGGAGAGTAGTAAATTTGAGGAGAAAGGCTTTACTTGTAGACTGGTAACCTGTTCAGTGTGTGTCAACTCAAGTCAGTTCTTAAAGCAGTTGTGCAGTTGACGACTCATCCTGTACTTTGTCTAGTGGTGTGACACAGCTCCCCAGTCTAACCTAAAAAGCTCTAGCAAAGTCACAGGGGCACCAATATAATTTTTTGCCAATGGCCAAAGAAGAGATGCTTAAGGTGATAGACTCCATAATGAGTTGTCATAGGATAGGACAGAAAGTTTTTTTAGCAAAAACATATTTTAGATAATTTCGATTGAATTATATGAAGGCATTTTTTAAGTTTATCAAGTGTCACAAATAATGCTATTTATAGACGCATCATATGTTCTTAGCAGAAAACTAAAAACAAAACAAAACAAAACAAAACTTCATTGGTCTCCCTAGTGGAGTAGCAGTTTAGTTAGCCACCTTCAGCTGGTGCAATCCACACACATCCCAAGGATCCCAGTTGTGTCCCGGGACAGGGAAACAGCCAAGATGAACAACTAAAATAAATAAAGTGCTTCACCCGCCCATCCCTGCTTGCCTGCCTGCCTACTTGGCTTCATTCCTGCCCACACTTTAACAAAACAAAACAAACCTTACCTATGTGTACAAAAACAGAGTGTCTCTGGACCCACAAGTTTGCAGTCCATTCCTGTTGGTGATCGCCAGCTCACGAATAACCTGTTCTGTAAGCGCATAGGTAAAACTTTTCTTTTGTATTCTTCATATTCTTCAGGAGTAAAAAGTTTCCCTCCATCATCCTCACCAACAATCCTACAACAACAGAAAAATACTTTTCTTAAAACTTGAGTATTAACAGGTTAAAAATAATAAATTCTAAAAATAAACTTTATTTTACACAGCCAAAGGAAAAAGCCTCTTTCAGCTTTTATTTTTTATTTTAGATACATATTAGTAGCAAAATTACACATACTAGTAATAAACTTTTTGCTTCTCACGAAAAAGAGTTATAAAAAAGAAAGTCAACGAATTTACATCATTTGCTTTACTGACTGAAGTTTGCCAATGGAAAATTACCACAGATTCATTTCAATTTCTCTTTTGATTCTGAAGCCAACATGCTCATTTTTCTCATTCAAAGCTGGAACCTAAACTGCTAAAAATTCTAACATTTCCTTCATTAAAAATAGCACCAAAACAAATAGTACAAAACACTTCAATGCAGAAGACAACATAATGAATGTCCCTCCCTGAGCCCAAATCCTGGCCAGGAGTTAAAGGAATGCGAGACCCACAAAGACTCTTGGATTCGCAAAAGCCTAAACCTACACATCTGAGTTTCGAGAAAGCAGGGGCAGCAATTAAACTCCAGAGGCTACAATTTCAAAATTTTATGGGAACACTTAAGCCAACACTATTTCTTTAAAAAATGAGTTGCTCTCCTTGGAGGAAGAGAAAGCACAATTTAAAAAATTTGACCAAATTTGAGGATATTTCTCTTTGAAAAGTCATGACGTGTTATTTGCAGAATACTACATAATTTTGTGTAAGCCATACCTTTTTTTTTTTTTTCTCATTTTCAGGTCTTTTACTGAGGTAGATAAATACAAAAGCTATGAAACCATCTAAATTTCTTTCTTATTGAAATAATTTAGACACATTGGCACCCCCTAGTGACTCTGGTGCTAAACTGGTGACTAGGATATGAAACATGTAAAGACATAGGTGGTGGGTAGGGGGAGGCAATCAAAAATAATAAATGACTAGATAAAAGTGCTTCCTCCTTTTTTTCCTTCCATCCTTCAAAATGTTTCTTCTGAGGGTGTCCTGGTGCAGTAGTGGTTGGATAATCACCTCTGATGAGTGGGTGGGTAGCCGACCAGTGTGAACAACTGAATAAAAATAACGTGGATTGCTTCTTCATCTTTTGTCGTCCTGCCTGCCTTCCTGTTCACTTTCGTTCCTGCCTGTATGTTTCCTTAAAAAAACTTTTTTTTTTTTTAAATTCTGGAGCATCCTGGTGGAGTAGCAGTTAGGTCTACCACCTCTGGCTGAGCACAGTCCATAAACATCCCAGGAATCCAGGTTTGCATCCAGGGTCAAAAGGAACAACAAAGATGAACAACTAAATAAAATTAATAAAATGTTTCCTTCTCTTCTCTCTCTATTCCGACTTACATCTTTCCTTAAAAAAAGAAAAATGTGGGCCCTGATGGAGTAGCAGTTAGGTCAATCTCCTTTGAAGGAGCCGGAGCCACATACCCATAGTTTGAAGTCCCGGATCTGGGGGTAAACAACTAGCATGAATAACTAAGTGAAGACAAAATAAGGTGCTTCTTCCTCCTCTCTTCCTGCCTGCCTGTCTATTCACCTTCATTCCTGCCTGCATCTTAACTTTGTAAGTGAATTTTTTGTTAAGGGAAGTTACAGGCAGAAACGAAGCCAGGTAGGCAGGTAGGCAGAAAGAGAGAGGAAGAAGCAGCATTGTATTTTTATTTAATTGTTCACACTGGTTGCCACACACACGCACACGCACACACACACGCACACGCACACACACACACACACACACACACACACACATACACATGAGACTCTACCCAGGGATATTTTTGGCTTTACTCCTTCGGCCACGATTGACCTAACCGCTGCCCCACCAAGGTGCGCCCGGCGATCTGATAAACTCTTATAGACAATTATTCCAGGTTCTCTATGTGCTGGGAAAATAATTTACTACTAGGCTCTAAGACTTTCAGGCCCACAATCCACATGTATAAATAACAATCAACGCTGAACCCCAACCCCTGAAGACTGGAGGCTAAAGGAAGCAACACTCCCAGGGTCAGGGCTGGGGGCAAGCTGTTCTGGGCACTTCTCTGTCGTTACCTGGATCCACCAGGTCCAGGGATGGGGGCTGGCCCGTCACGCTCCTCGCCCTTACTTGTCTGGTTCGGAATTTCTAGGCATTTCTAAGCGTTACCACAACTTAACCGCCAAGACAACCACAGGGAACACAGTCATCTAGAGAACCGGTTTTCCCAGATTTTGGGGGCGACCACCTTTAAGCAGAAGAGCCCTTAGCGCTCGTTTCCCAGAGTTACATAATAGGACACTTCGCGCGTATACTTGCACATCTCCTCTGTCCCCTGTGTCAACTCTACAACGTCCTCCCGCTCCAGTAATTACCACTCACCCAGTTTCCCAACTGTCAAAACCTTTCTCGGGAGACTGGAATAAAAAAAAAAAAAAAAAAAGAACACGTTGTCTCAGCTTTTGGCAGCGCCCAGGGCAGTGAATTGCCTCCTCAAGCCAAAAGGGCTGCTGCTTTTCCAATGTGGGGTCGGAGCTTCCCTAGAATCCCCGAAACGACACCTGGAGAAAGCAGCATCTCGGGGCTGGGCGCACATTTGGAAATTCACAACCTACTCTGTTATTAACTTGTAAACTTGATGTCTGCTACCTTTTAGAGGACCTGAATACTTAATGCGTAATCAATCCTTTAATGGTCATTTTGGAAAAAGGGGGGTTGGGGGGTAGAATAATAATAAACTTTTGCATAAATCTGAAGTTAGTAACCTTTCTTGGACCCGGATGGAGCTGAAAGCCTCATACATGGCTTCCGAAGAGATTTGTTAGAATAGAACTGCATTACTGTCATTACAGTATTTAATTACAGAAAGACGAAACTTGAAATCAGTTTAAGCCTCCCCCACCAGTCCGGGAGCGGATTCCAGGAGCCCAGGCGGGCGACTGCCGGTTCCCTGCCCCAGCCACCAGCGAGCAGCTGGCGATCCTTGCCCCACTGGACCTCCGACTCACCTCCGGTACTCCAGGTACTCGTCCACAGCCGCTGCACCGCCGGGAGGCAACGTCAGCCGCTCCATGGCCGGAGGGAAAGAGAAAGCTGCGCGCAGTGCTCGCCGCAATTTGCCCGGAGAGCGAGCAAACTTAGGCGGAGCCACAACTGGCCCCGCCCCGCTGGTCGCGCCCTCTCCGGATTGGCCCGACCCGAAGACCGCGGAGACTGCGCTGGGAGCGCGCGCTTCCCGGCGTTAGTCCACGAGGAGAGCGAGGAGCTACCGGTCCTGAAGCACAGCATCGCTCTACCTGGATGCTGTTTGCCACCTCCACAAACCTTGTCTCTGTCGCCTCTCCCTTGCCCTGTCAGGTCTTCTTGTAAAGTAACGTGACAAGAGAGTGCAATGCTTTGCATATCATGGACGCACAGAAAATGGCTTGTTTCTTTGTGCAGCGATATTCACTGGTTTTGGCAAAGTTCTGTATGGTTTGAAGCCCCCCTTCCTCAGCATAATCGCCAGTCGTGTTTTCAAAATTAAACCTTTGAAATTATGATATAAAGCAATATTCCTGGTATGGTGAAGGATGGAATTAGAGTTTTAATGGTGAACAATTATGTACAAATGTTTCTATATAGTGATGCATAGCTGAAACCTATGTTATAAACCAACGTTACGAGATGAAAAAAAAATATTAATCCACAGTCCCGAGTGTCTGTCTAATTTGGGTGTGGCTAAAGGAACACGTTCTTAAAAGATTAGCAGGTTGAAGGAAAAACAGCAGAAGCAATTTAGTCAAGAAGGTTTGTTTTGTTTTTTATGTTTGGAAATATTCTCCTCAAAATCTTTGTTAAATTTGAATCACCATATGATGAGTAATATGACCATATTCTGATTTAGCAGCCTGGAAAGGAAATAGGGAATCATTCCTTCATTACTCAGGAGTCAAACTCTGAGGCTCTCCAAAGATCAAATTTTGCACCCTCTATAAACTATTTGGGAAGGGGAATCTGCTAACTATCCACAAGAAAAATAGTATTGAACTGTAATACATTATTTCAAAAGTACTTTCCTGCATACTTCAGGTTGGAAAGCAAAATATTAGCTAAACAGGTTGATTAGAGGACCCAACCCTGCCATTTTCTTTTTTGGTAGGTTTTTTCCCCTTTTAAATCAGTCCTCCTGCTCAGGCAGATCCCATTTATACTCTAACTTTTTAGCTACTTTTTGTTAATTACATTCCACCAAAGTATTATTTCATCACTCAGGAATAGTCGATAAATTTTGAAGCTTCCCAGACACATTTTCAATTTATAGAGACATTGTAAGGTTAAAAAAACGCATGACAGCCGCGCTGGTGGAGAGGAGGTTGGGTCAGTTGCCTCCAAAGGAGAGCAACCCACATACAGTCCCAAGGACACGATTTTGCATCCCAGATGCGGGGGTAATAACCAAAATGAACAACTTAATAAATAATTTTTTTCCTTTCTCTCCCTTAGGGCCTCTGCTCGCCTTCACTCCTGCCTTCACCTTTTCTTAAAAAAAAAAACATTCAACAACCAGATAAAGGAGTGATACTGAATTGAAATGAGGTTATTTCAGGAGAAGGAGCCCTATCATTACTCTCTCCAAACACACCCTAGCGGCTTCAGCTACCAGTATTGTCTCCATATGAGCACTTAGCCTCACCCTGCTTTTTAGGCAGCACCTAAACTAACAAAGATAAACAGCTGAAAGTACCAAGCTTTATTAAGTGCAAAGAAAAATAGCAAGGGAATGTTGATGTAAGCAGGCACAACTTAATGAATCTAGAGGGAAATAATTAAAATAGGCTTAGCACAATCGTGGACTATTCCAGGAAGCTGAAGCACTAAACTCTTTGGATCAAAGAAGTCAACAAAAATAATAGGCATGACAAATAAGGCAGTGAAACAAATGTTATCCTCATCTTGTATAAAATGAGCACTTGTTAATTAGGATACTTCATATGGTTTTGACCTCTGATTTCATGAAAAAGTATAATGAAATTATGATCTCATTCCAAATTAGCCAAATCAATCTAGAAAGTAGGATAGGCAAAGGGACATAAAAGTTCCTTAGACAAATGTTAAACATTTTAGCCCTCATAAAATCAGACAAACATTAACAGCATTTTGCAGTGGTGTGTAAGTTAAGAGTGCTTCTTTTGCAAATAATAGTTTAATTAGCATAGTGTTTTTTCATTATGCTAAAGAAATGTGGGGGTAGGTGATTGCTGGCATAGTTGAAGGCATTGTCCCTATGGTTGCGAGAGTTCAAAAACCATATCCAAATTCGTGTCAGAAAGAATGAAGACAAACAACATCAGCTGTTTCATTTCTCCAGTATGACTTTTCCTAGAAACCCCTCTAAAAGATTTTCACTTACATGTCATTGGCTAGAACTATGTCACATGGCCAGCCCTTGTTGTTTAAAAGAGGCTGACAAATCAAGTTTGGCCCTTAGGTTTTGAGGCTTTCTGATGGAGGTGGTCAAAAAGAGGGTTATAAATGTATATTTGCTCTGTCAGTCCATAGTGTCTGCCACAGCTCACCCTTAAAATTGCTTAATATCTATGCATTTCCTTCTTCCCTTGCATGCATTTACATTGAATACATTTACCTGACCCCTAAGGAAGGCTACTACAAAGTCTCAGTCAGCTACTTCATGCAGCTTGAAGTCTAAGGCTTCTGTAGCCTTCTCTATCACTCATTCACACTTAATTGACAAGGAAGCTATTTGCTCTCCTTTCCCAAATGCTCAATATTACAGTGATTAAAGTTGCATAATTATAATAAAAATGCTCATGCAGAAAAGAGTGGGAATTACAAAGAAGACCTACTCCATAGCACACAGCAAATCCGGTTAGGTAGAAATAGCAATGACTCCATGTTCAGACAGCAGAGAAATCTCTTTTATGTCCAATCAGATCTGGCAGCCTCTCATTCTAGTCTCTGGAAGTATCTCCCTTATCTGGCCCCACCCGACTTCTGTTGTAAGTTTTTAGAAGATGATCTTATGATCTTATTCCAAATCCACCTATAGCAGAATATGATGAGATATTAGGGAAAATGAAATTTTCTGGGAAAAAAAGTGTAACTTTCACAATCTACTTCCTTTGAGTTCAGATGCAGGATCCAAAGGAGCACTATCTCAAGCTATTTCAGGCAGGCTTGGGATATTTGAGAGCAATATAGTTTTCTCAAAAATTTATCAGGTGTGCCCTGGTGGAGCAGTGGTTAGGTCAATCACCTCTGAAGGAGAAAGACACATGCCCCAGGGTTTGAGTCCAAGGTCCAGGGGGAAGCAACCAATGTAAATAGCTAAATAAAAGTGAAATAAAGATGCTTCTTCCTCCTCACTCTTCCTGCCTGCTTGCCTGCTCATGTTCTTTGTTGCCTGCACCTTTCCATAAAAAGGAAAAAAAATAGACTTTGGTACAACCTGGGAGACTAATGATTGGGTCTGCTGCCTCTGAATGAGAGGGTAGTCCGCATACATCCCAAGGACGCAGGCTTGTGCTCCAGGGCCAGGGGAAACAACCAAGATGAACAAATATCTAAAAAAAATAAAATGCTTCATCCTACTGTCTTCCTGCTGCCTGCCTCTGCCCACCCTCACTCCTGCCTGTACCTTCTCTTTTAAAAAATAAAATAAAATCAGACTTCGATTTTTTTTCTTTATCCTTTTTTTTTTTTTTTTGGTCAACTATATGAGTGATAATAGCCAAAATCATGTTTAGACAAAATCCGTTTTCTTATTCTTAAGTGAACCCTAATGTATACACAAAAGCATGTATGAATGTGTGACACATGTATGTAGTTTAGTTTATAACTATGAAATAAGCATTTTTAGATACTTTCCTGCCACTGCACTGAAGTGATGCCAGTAAGGGGCCTCACACCATCCCCACAACTTAGGAAACAACAGAAACTGTATTGAAAAGATCACCTGAGAAGTTGAACAAACTAACTGAAGGGGATTCGAAAGGAACAGCACAACTGAGACAGCAGGGTGGGTGGGACTGCAAAGACAACGGGCCAGTCAGTGGAAATAGGGCATCAGATCCAGCCCTGAGTCCCAGGGAGGAAAGAGGAAAGATTGTGTGATGACACACACAGTTGACATGAGTAAAGCCCAATGATGAGGGGTTAAAGGTCAGGATTCCAGTTCCCATAAGAATTATAAAGCCAACAAAAAACACAAGGAGAGTGGTGGATAGAATGGGTAGAGGAGTTCATTTGGATAGTAGTAGATAGGAACTAGATCTTTGAAAAACTAAATAAAATTGACAAACCATTGGCTAGACTCACTAAAAAAAAAAAGAGAGAAAACTCTCATAACTGGATTCAGAAATGAAAGGGGAGAATTTACAACAGAAACCACAGAAATAGAATACATCATAAGAGACTACTATAAACAACTCTATGCCAATAAAATGAACAACCTCTTGGACATGGACAGATTTTTAGAAAAATACAATCTACCAAGACTGAACCTGGAAGAATTGAAAAACCAGAAAAGAATTATCACAAGCAAGGAAATTGAAGAGGTAATCAAAAATCTCCCTAAAAATAAAAAACCAGGACCAGATGGCTTTACTAGTGAAATTTACCAAACCTTCAGAGAACACCACCTACTCTTTTGAAACTCTTTGGAAATATTAAAGAATAGGGAACACTTCCAAACACTTTCTATGAGGTTAAAATCACCCTGAAGGCAAAAACTGATAGAGACATCACCAAGAAAGAAAATTACAGACCAATATCTCTTATTAACATAGACGCAAAATTCTCAACAAAATGTTAGCAAACTGAATCCAACAATGTATCAAAAAGATCATCCATCATGATCAAATAGGCTTCATCCCAAGGATACAAGGATGGTTCAGCATACATAAATCTATTAATGTAATACACAATATTAACAAGAGCAAGTAGAAATATCATGACCGTATCATATATATCATGATCGTATCAATAGACACAGAGGAAGCTATTGATAAGCTTTAACACCCATTTATGATGAAAACCCTGCATAAAATGGGGATAGAAGGTACATACAGCAGCATAACAAAAGCCATATATGAGAAATCCATAACCAACATCAAAGTCAGTGGCAAAGAATTAAAAGCATTTCCTCTAAGGTCAGGAGGAAGAAGGTCCACTCTCACCACTGCTATTTGACATTGAACTGGAAGTTTTAGCCAGAGAAATTAGGCAAGAAAAAGAAATAAAAGGAATCCAAATTAGAAACGAGGAAGTAAAACTATCATTTTTTGCAGATGACATGATTATATATATTCAAACTCTCAAAAACTCTGTCAAAAAACTACCAGAACTAATTAACGAACACAGTAAAATGTCAGGCTAAAAAATCAATGCACACAAATTCCATTGCATTTTTGTACACAAACAATATACTAGAAGAAAATGAAATTGAGAAAATCATACTTTAAAATACAAACAAAAGGAAATCAAATATCTTGGACTATACCTAATAAAGAAAGTGAAAGGCCTATACAAGGAAAAGTACAAGTTCTTCTTAAAAGAAATAGAGAAGGACTCAGAGATGAAAAAGCATCCCCTGCTCATCACTGAGAAGACTCAACATTGTTAAAATGGTCATCTTGACTAAAGCAATATACAGATTTAGTGCAATCCCCACTAAAATCCCATGGGCTTATTTCAAGGAAATAAAACAAAAAGTCTTAAAATTTGTATGGAACAATAAAAGATGACGAATGGCTAAAGCAATTATGAGGGGAAAAAAGGAATCCAAAGGGATTACACTCCCAGACTTTGAGCTGTACTACAAAGCAATAGTGATCAAAATGGTATGGTGTGGGAATAACAACAGAGGCACAGATCAGTGGAATAGAACTGAATCATTAGAAAGTGACCCATTCACATGCAGTCAGTTAATCTACAACAAAGGAACAAAAAGCGTACAATGGAGAAAGGAAAGTCTCTTTAATAAATAGTGTTGGTGTATCTCGACAGTCACATGCAAAAGAATGAAGCTAGACCACTCTAACACCAGCCACAAAATTAACTCAAAATGGACTACAGTCTTGGATATAAGACCATAAACCATAAAATTCTTTGAAGACAACATAGGACAGACATTCCATGACATCAGCCTTAGAGCTCTGGGTACTCAACTGCAGCATCAAGGAAAACAAAAAGAAAAATAAACAACTGGTATTATGTCAAGTAAAAAGCTTCATGGTAAAGAAAACATCGCCAAAACAAAAAGAAAACCTAACTGGGAGAAGCTATTTGCATTCCATATTTCTGACAAGGGCTTAATATCCAAAATATACAAAGAACTCATAAAATGCAATAACAGAAAAATAAAGAGTATAATAAAAATAAATGAGAAGAGGAATTGGAGAGATATTTTTCCAAAGAAGACATACGGATGGCCAACAGGCACATGGAAAGATGTTCCTACTAGCTGGCCATCAGGGAAATACAAGTTTAAACAACAGTGAGCTATCACCTTACACCTGAGAGACTGGCTGTTATTAAAAAGTCTGGAAACAATAAACATTGGTGAGGATATGCAGAAAAGGGAACACTTATACTGGTAGTAGGAGTGCAAATTGCTGTAATCCCTATGCAAAACAGTGTGGAAATTTCTCAGATTTGAATATGGAAATCCCATATCTTCTGGGTATTTACCCAAAAGATACAAAAATACTAATTTTCAGAGATTTATACACCCCCATGATTATCAAAGCCCTATTCACAATAGCTAAGCACTGGAAACCACCTAAGTGCCCAATGTCAGATGAATAGACAAAGATGTAGTATATATACACAATGGAATACTACACCGCCCTTGCAAGAGATGAAATCCTGTCATTTGAATCAACATGGATGGATCCAGATGGGATTATGTTAACTAAGTCAAAAGAAGAAAAAGAGAAACCAGATGATTCACTCATAGTTGGAATGTGAACAGATGAGACAAAACCAACCGAATAGAATGAAGTTACCAATAGGGAATTGAATAGGGGAAGGGTAAGGGAGCAAATGGTGGTGGAGCCCACTGGACATTGGTGAAGAACACTTGGTGATTTGGTGGAGGGTAGGGTATGCTGACAAATATCTGAGGAATGGGGAAACTGCACATATGGGGAACCTACACATAGAAGTTTATTTTATTTGTAAAGCAAAGTTATTGCAATAAAATAATAAAAAAAAAAAGTTTTAAAAAAGAAAGAAAAGCCAAATGGTCCATAAAACTTTCTAACATAGAACCTTTGCCTTATCTAGTAAGTAGATGATTCTTCAATTATATATATGTTACAAATTTCCATCTAATTATTATTTCATGTGTATCTTACAGATTTTGTTATCTAGCAGTTACCTTATCATACATTTCTGATTTGTACTTTCCATTATGATTTTTTGAGACATGGCTATGTAAACGTATTTTAAAATTTTATAAATACACATTTTTCAAAACTTATCTTTTTGTTACTGATTTCTAGCTTAATTGCATTATAGCTAGAGAATGTGGTTTTAAGTGATTTCTGTTGTTTGAATTTGTTGAGATAAGCATTCTAATGTGTTCTAGAATGTGTTCCACATGTACTTGAAAAAAACACATGTTCAGTGATTTTAGAAATTATTATTTACATCAATTACAATTAGTTTGTTAAATACTCAGAGCATCTATAAGTGTTACTGATTGATCCAACAATGACTGAAAGAAAAGTATCAAAAGCTTTTGTTCTGATGGCTTTACTAATTTCTTTGCAGTTATATTAATTTTTCCATTAACATTAACATTTGTTGCATTTTTATATTTAAGTATTACCTCCAAAAAGATATTTCCTTAAAACCCCACTATACTATAACAATATCTAAAACCTAATATGGGGTAACATAAAAATGATGTCCCAGCCTTGAAAGGGGACTCTGGCTGGCCAACGCCGAGCACTGACCTGAATGCAAGAAAAGGAACTCTGGGATGATTTCTGCTTCCATCCGCACTGACTGTACCCAAGATGTCCTGCCCTGGAATTCTACAGCTCTTGCCTAGTCAACTGCCCACTCACTACCCTCCCTCTGCTGCTACCCACTCTTAAAAGGACCCACTGGTGGCACAGCAATCTTTCCAACTGGCCATCATTGGGGAAGGCGGCCACTTTCCAGTAACTTACCCGACCCATCATCATTGGGAAACAAAAGCATGCCTGACCAGCATGGGGAAGGTGACTGCAGTCCTTGGAACTCCCTGTTGTGAGTACAATAAAGGCCCTGTCCTTGCCACCTGTGTCATCTCATGATTTTCTCAGACTATCTACTAGCAGGGCATTAGTCTTCCAGAACTTGAACACCTGCATAACAAATAATAATACCTAATATCCTCAATATCTAGTATTCAGATTTCCACAATTCTTTCATATATGCTATTTTATAACGGGTTAGAATCAGGATCCAAACAAAATCCACACATTGTGTTTTGATCAATATCCCTGATTTAGCTACCTCTTGTGACCACTTCAGTTCCTCATAGAACATCTATTCCTTAATTCAGGCACTGCTGCCCTAGCCAGTTCTATGGGGCCTCCAGCAGCTTCGAATAAGAACCACCTGAAATGCAGGTCTTCAGCGCATACCTCAGGCCCCTGTCTCCAGCTCCGTGTTCCTGGGAGTGGGTGGGGGGCTCTGTTCATAGCACAGGAAGATGCTTATTCCTCATGCATGGACAACATCTAGAAGCCCAAGTGAGAAATGAGTCAACAGATGCATTCCTTTTTCTCCCCTATGGGTATTTATGAAATGCCTTTCACATGGCTCTTCAAAAGATCTCATAACCTGGGCTTGCACTGACTTTTTTCCTTCTCTTCTCTTTCACTTCCTTAATCTCATTTCCATTCACATTTCCACCCCCTTTTTTTTTTACAAAAAAATCATGCTTTGGAGAAAATGAAATATGGAAGACAACGTTGTGACTCTATTTTAACCTATAGATTTATCCTGCTTTGTTTTGTTTTGTTTTGTTTTTCCTTTAAATATATATATATACATATATATACACATATATATAAATATATATATACATATATATACATATATATATATATATATATATATATATATATATATATATATATATATATGCTCAGGACACTGGATCATTTTTCCTGTAGCGTTTTCCACATTCTGAGTTTCATTGATCATATTCTTGTGGTTTTCTTTATATAGTCTTCTATACTCTATAGTTCCCATCAACTCTATCTAGAGCCTGGATCAAATTGAGGTACAAATATTTCCCAAAAGTATATCATAGGAGGTAGACACTCAATCCGGAATACATGGACAAGATTTGATTGTCTTTTTCTGTGATGTTAAAACTGATCACTTGTTGCCCTTCTGCTTTTCACTTAGTCACTCTCTTCACTCTTTTTTTAAACATATTTGAACACTAAACTTGTGTTAGGGGAAATTTAGAACTGTTATTAATGTTGTGTTTTCCTGAGCATTAAACTACATATATCAATATAAAATGAATTCATTGAGTGTTTTTTTTAATTTAAGGTCTATTTTATTGATATTAATAAACTACCAACTTAGTTTTTATTTTATTTCTTTATTTTTTTAAGAAAGGAAGGAAGGGAGAAGAGGAAGAAGCATTTTTAAGGAAGGAAGGAAGAAGAGAAGGAAGCACTTGCATTTACTTGTTTATTTGTTTTGGTTGTTTCCCCTGGTACCAGGTTGTGAACCCGTGTCCTTGGACTTTATATGGTTCATGTCCCCATTGCCAGCTTAGCGCCTGAGCCAACAGGGCACATCTGATTGTATTTTTTCCATCTTTTTACTTTCAACAGCAAGAAGTAGCCCACATATATAAAAAACCTGAGATAGTCCAAACGTTTATCCTAAAACTATATCTCCTTATTGTTATTACATATTCTTGGTCCCAAAATACAGCAAATAGTATTTTGGCCAATTTTTCCACTGTTAGCACCAGCCTAGGAAAATTTTAGTTCCTTACTGCCCTGTTATCCAGTCAATTCCACATTTTAGAGTCTCTTACCTTTAGCACCTCACTTGCAGTACTGAATCCTGACCTTGGACAGGATTCACGAGATGACACAGGTGGCAAGGACAGGGCCTTGGATTCCTAGATTCCTAGAATTAGGAATGAACTTTATTGAAAATAATAGAGGTGCATCCTGGTGACCTAGTGGATAAGCCTGCCACCTCCAATCAGTAGCAATCCACATACACCCCAAGAACCTGGGTTTGCATACCCCAGTCAGTGGGACGAACCACGATAAACAAATAAATAAATATATATACAGTGCTTCTTCCTCCTCTCCCTGCCTGCCTGCTTCTGCTCATCTTCATTCCTGCCTGCACTTTTCCTTAAAAAAAGAAAACTTAAGTAGCTTAAGCCAAATGTGCTAGAAAGCTTTCATTCTGAGGAACTAAATGATGTCATGGCTGATATCTCTGCAGTGTCCTTGGTCTTTCCTTCACCAGCACAAAAGAGCTATGCAGCATCATCCCTCCTTCTTGCTATTTCTACTCATCAAATTCCTGTCTGTAAGAGCCATCTCAAATTTCCCCTCATCTGGAAAGGAGGTAACTTAATTTCCTAGTCCTGCAAAGTATTAGATCTTTATAAAACATAGAAATAGTTAGCAGTATAAAACGTTTTCGGTAATATTCAGAAACATTCAGATTTCTGGCTCTTATTACTTATGCTAGCAATATCTCTAAAATACCTGCCTCTCTTTCCCTGTCTCCTGTGCAAACTCCTACTCACCTTTAAAATTCAGGACAAGCATCTGGTTTTCTATGAAGCTTTCCCTGATCCCTACTTCCCAAAGACTGTTTTTTTCACTAAACTTTCTATTACAGAGCATAGGACTTTCATGTTGTCCCCTCTATATCCTCCCTCTACATAAGACATAAAATCTTTTGAATCCCAGAGGCAGGTCCAGTGTTCTTCACGAGAGCAAAAGAAGATAAGCTTTGTACCTATGGCCACATGAGTCTCAAAAGAGTCTACCCTTTAGTTATACAATTCCACTGACCTCTGATTTTCAAAACCAGCTTCCTGAAACAAGAGTTCTTTACAAAATTATAACTCCAGGGTACCTATAACCTTACCTTCATTCTGGAAGTTGATGAATGGAGAACCACCTTCCAGACAGGCTGTGAACATACAGACTTAGTGAACTCTACTCACACTGCAATGTTATTTGTGTTATAACATACCTTCCCTTCATTTTAAGCATTTTATGGTTAACATTTTGGAGAATTTCATGCTGACCAGGCTAATTGGTTATTTACTGAAACACTGCCCTCTTTTCAACTAGACAAAGCGTCTAATGATCTTTACCAGCATCGTCTCCAAGTCAAATCTGGAGAAACATGTCTTTGAGAGCCCCCAAGGTAAAGTTCCCAAGCCATGTCTACCAAGGATTCTAAAGAATATGTCAAAAGTTCTATATTAAAACCTTTCTTCTCTGTGATCTATTAGGGACATTTAGCAATTCCTGTAATTTCTTGACTATTACAAAGTCCTTAAAATTTAGGGAAACCCTAGTCATAGTCCACTCAGAGGAGGGAGTAGAAAGAAGCCCCAAACAGATCATCTTGGGTGTCTTAACAAAAAGATTCTGATGTTAACCAGATTTATTGTGGTATATATTTCCAATAGATATAGATATAGATATAGATACATAGATATACGTATATATATGCACACATATTAATATACATACATATATATATAAAATCATTATGTTGTTCACCTGAAACTAATAAAAGGTTGCATGCCAGTTGTATCTCAATATAAAAACACAAAGAAAAACAAACAATAAAATCCTGGTCTAATATCTAGCACTTCGGAGATCCAAGGTCCTGCTCCATTTTCCAACTGGATAGACAGAAAAACAAGAGCAAGATAATGACTCTGGGAGACAGAAGTAAACCTCTGAATCGACAGTGTTTCTTTCTTATGGTGTATGGATATCTCACTGGCCTTTATCAGGGTCAAAGATAAATATTCTATGCATATTTCCACCAAACAACTCTCTAATTCAAAATGTAGTTTCTCGGGTATCTTACTTCTGATAAAAATAGGAGTTAAGAGACTCTAGTATCCTTAGAAAGGAACAAGATTTATTTTAAATGAACAAAGCAATATTTCTGTTTAAATACTAGTCTTAAGAAATATTTAGTAACTAACACTTATGTAGCTTTCCTATGTACCAGACACTGTTCTCACAGACAGATAGAGGATAGATAGATACAGGTATAGATGATAGATACATAGATACTTTTTAAATTTCTTTTATCCTTTTAACAATCCTTTGATGAAGTAAATGTATTGTTGTAATCCAATAGAGATAAAAGGCATAAAAATGTTAAGTAACTTATCCAAGGTTATATTAGCTGGAAAAAAAAAAAGGCAGAGCTTAGATTTAAACCAAGGCTATCTGGCACAGAATTTTTTCTCTTAGCCATTTTGCTATTTGGGAGAAATCTGTCCCTGAGAGACCTGCAAATTTAAGGCTCAAGCCTGGGACATGGAGTTCCAAACAAAATGCTGAACCCAGCAACCCCCGCCAGTACTTCAGGCTCTTGATAACTACTCAACTGGCTGTATTGCCTAAATCAGCTCTTCATTTAAATAAAGAAATACAGAAAGTGTAGGGTCTGATGAATAAATCAAAGATTTATAGAATGGTTTTCACTAATGTTTAAATCATGTCTGATTTTAGTGTCTTTGCATATGCTAGCAATATTTTCCACTCTTTATAATGAAAACTTCCTACCTTTCAAATTTAGAACAAGCATTTCAGAGAACAGATTTCTCTGACAGGCCCTCCCTCATTTCCATCTCCCAAAGACAATCCTTCTGACTCAATTGTAGCATTTAGAACTTTCTATCTACCCCCTCCTCCTCTAATGGTGAAATCTTTGAATGCAGAACCCTTTGGAAAGCTCCTGTTTTCCCATTTTCATATTAAGAAAAATAAAATTACCTCTCCTGTGAAAATTAACCAAGATAATCTCTATAAACACACAATTCTCGATAAGGGGTGGAGAATGTGAAGGTAGAATTTCATAATCTCAGGCAGCTGATACAGTGTAGACAAATAATATATACTTAGTAAATGTTTGCTAAATGAGTACAAAATAATATTTTAAAAAATCACTAGGAGATACTTTAAAAGTCTCAATTAAAGGTGTGTAGTATAGTGGTAGCCCTGCTATTTCAGTTTTGCCTGACAAAATTTCAACTGAACTGTCACAGTTCAAATTGTCACATGCCTTGTTAGTGTCATTCCATTTTCCCAGCTACAATTGAAAGAATGCTACAACCAAGACTTTTTGAAATTCCAATAGAAAAGAAAATATATTCAGATAAAGAAAAAAAATCCATTTGCTTCAAAATTATTTCATTAGTACATTCAGTCATCTTACATTTTAAAATTAAGAAAATAAGTTAAAATTTTTCCTTTATTTTTGTTCTGTTACAAAGTAACCAATGAGATCAAAGAGACATGCCAGAATTTTAAGAGATTTATTAGCCGGCGACCATAAGGGGCAAAAATGGACCCAAATCATACAATGATCTGTGTATGCAGCTCAGGGTTTATATAGACATACAGAGAGGTACAGAGAACAAAGGCAGTTAATAATTTTTGACAGGCGTAATCATGGTAACCACAGAGTGACATATTTAACATTTTCCATTATCTAAAGTTTCCATTTTGCACAATCAACTTAGCTAACCAGGCCCCAAGTATAGTTCGCAATTATCCTAGAGCCCCTGGGTGTGTCGGGATATGTGCACAAACTGGACTGTACAGTTACCTCAAGATTGATTGCCTAGTGGGGTCTGTGACCAGGGGAGCATTCTGCGCCATAACACATTGTTCTGAACTTTCCTATCTGAGGCCTCAAGGCTGGCCTGTGAGCTAAGATAGCCCAGTAAATAAAAAGTTATTCCAATTCCCTGTTTCAGTTCATTTCCTTGCTTCGTGGTTTTAGATTCCAATAATGAACAATGAGTGCCTACAAAAATCATTTTACAAACAGACCAGGTTTTGTTATAATTACCAGCACAACAAAATTTTAGTGTACCAACAATTTTCTAAGCTTCTTGACATGATCCAATTTCTTGGATTCTTACTGTTACCTGGACATGATCCACTGCCCATTGCCCAGAAAAGAATCCTGGAGAGAATGGATATAGATAAAAGCAAATTATGTTTATTATAGAGAGGTAACAATCCAGGAAGGGGGAGACCTGTTCTCTCAAATCCACTATAAAGTCCACATGCAGGAGGCAACATTAATGCAGGAAGTTACGTATTTGCAGTCATTGGTGATTGTAAATACTATGGCATCAACTGGGGTCTGCTAGTTTCAGGTAAATCACAAGAGTTCCTGCCTCAGTAGAAGAAAACTGGTCAATCTACTGTACGTGTCTCTCCCAGTTTGGATTACCTATAACTAGATTATATGTTAACCAAATGTCATGGATTCCTCAGTTTTGCTGGGTGGCTAGTTTGGGGTCTTAATTTACTACCCAGTAACACTATTAATAAAAATGCCAGATTAACAAAAAGATTTTAAAGAATTCCTTTGAGAAATAGAATATTATCTATCTATTGGATAAAAAACTTTTCTGATTCTTACATCATTTCAATCTGTACATTATTTACTTTCTTGAATTTCTCATAAATATATATATAATTCCCTATTTTACTGTGCCCCTAAGACCAACTTGCCATGGTAGTATATGGAGAGGCTTCCTCAAGCCAATAAATAATCCTCAAACACTAGCAAGACATCGAAGAATTCAACTCAGTCCTGACCCTCAGATACCATCAGATCCCTGACACCAGTTGCAAGCCCAGGGAGTTAGTTATCTTCTGTTTGACTGCCTATAAATTAGTGATTTCCAGGACACCCACCTTAGCCTTGATTAATTTGCTAGAACAGCACACAGAACCCAGGAAACCAATTTACTCACAAGATCACTCATGGGTTACAAAGTCTATAAGTCAGGAACAGGATTCAGAACTCCGATGCTCTCTCCAGACACACCATTCTCTTCAAAACTCGACCAAATCACCAACTTGGCAGCTCTCTGATGCTCCTCCCTTTGGGATTTTAGGGAGGCTTTTTTATTTAGGCATGGTTGATTGAATCATCTGACATTGGTGATTGAGTCAACCTCCAGTCTGTCTCTCCTCCTCAGAGTTCTGGTGGTGGGACTGGAAAATCCAACCCTCTAATCACTAGTTGGTTCTCCTGGCATTGTTCCTCAGTCTTAGGTTAAGTCACCTCATTAACATAACTAGAGACACATTTATCACTCTCAACGTTTAGGTAATTCCAAGGTTTTGGGAGCCGTGAGCTTTGAAGTGTGAATCAAGACCAAGTATATATGTGAGAAATATGTTTTGGTCATCTGAATAACCAAACATATGTATTTCTTATAAATTATAATATCACACTTTCTAAGTACACACACATATAAAATAGATTAAAGTTATTTATTTTACCTTTACTCTTTTGAAAAGAATAAAACAGCTATCATATCCTTCGATAAAGCATCCATTTTCTTATTTAGGGAATTTCATGTAGTTAAAACTAAACTTTATTTTACCTAATAATTTTTATTCTTTATATATTTAGGGAGTTTTATCACAGACAAAGTCTGCATTGAACTTGAGATAATTATTTGCACATTCTATAGCAATTTGTGATAAATTATTATAAATTATTATAAATAAATTATTACCAAATGTCTATTCTACATTAAGCATTATGCCAGGTGCCCAGGATCTAGAAAGACAAATGAATAAAATAAGAAAGTCAGTACTGAAAAATATTACAGAGAAAAAGAAAGCAGTTAAGAGAACTAGAGTAAAGGGAATGAGGTGTGATACAGATCAGTTAAGTATCTCTGAACCGTGAGTAGGAAGGACAAAAGAAAGTGAGCCACACAGACAAGGAGACAGAGCTCCAGGCAGGCAGGTTAGCAGGCACAAAGGTCTTGAGGCAGAACTGCATTTTGATTGTTCTCAGCAAATAAATCAGCATAGTTGGAATGGTGTGAGCAAGGGAGAAAATGGTCGGAAACAAGCAGTCAGACAAGAAGCAGGCTCTAGATCACACAGGTCCTTATGTATCCAACAGGAAGATAATATAAGCCACTAAGCCACTTACACAATTTTAAATTTTCTAGTATTCATACTTTAAAAAGTAGAGGAAAAAAAAAGTGACACTAATTTTAGTAATGATTTATTTGACCCCAAATATCTAAAAACATTACCATTTCCACGTTCTCGATATAACAAATTAATGACATATTTTATTTTTTCCTTTAACATTTTTTCTTTAAATGCAGTGTGTATTTTGTATTCTCAGCACATCAAAATTTAGATTATTAGCACATTTCAAATGCCCGGTGTAACTAATAGCTACCACAGCAGTGTAGCTAATGGTAAAGTCTTTGAAGAGTTTTGTTTGTGGTGTATTTTTGAAATTTCTACAAAACAAAGAGAACAGTATAAGGAACTTAATATTGTCCCCTGTGTTCAATAATCAGCAATACTTAATCACTCTGGTCTCATTTGAACCTCCATCCCTTTTCTTCAAACCCAGCAGGAGAGTTTTGAAAAAGGAATGACTTTTAATAGCGCATTCTGACTGCTGAGTGAGAGCAATTTGTGCTAGAAGGAGACAAAAGGAGGAAAACAAAGAACTATTATGAGGCCACTGCAGGTGAATTTATAGCTCCTTAGTCTATGGTGGTGGCAGCTGAGCTGGTGGAAAATAAAGAATTGATTGTATACTTTGTAAATTTTAAAGGTAGAAATGGACAGGATGTATTGAGAGGCTGGCTATGGGAAGTGAGAAAAAAGAATCAGGGATAATGTCAAGGTATTTGGTCTGAGTAACAGGATAGTTTGTCTTTACTAAAACAGAGGAGACTGCCAGTGTCAGATGAGATCATGAGTTCATCCTGGACATCTGAAGTTTAAACTGCCTGTTAGATATTCAAGTGAAGACAGTGAATAAAAAGTTGTACAGCTAGATCTGCAAGTTAGGGAAGAACCTCAGCCAGAAGACACAAATTCAAAATCAGATGAGCTTTATATATATCATCAATATCATCTCTCTCTATATATACATATATTATATGCTTATATATGTATATATAATATACATTAGCTAGGAAAAGAGAGGTCGTAGTATACTTTAAAGCTGAGGTGAGGAGGAGAAACCAGAAGGAGACTGAATAGAAGTCCCAAGTTAGTAAAAAAAGAAATAAAATGCAAGAAAAAGCAGTGTCTCAGAACAAGTAAAAGAAGCATTTCAAGGCAGTAGCAAGCAAAACACAAAAGTGAATTTAAAAAGAAATCAAAAATACAATACCTAGAATTTGAAAACATGCAAATCAAATGGTCTATCAGTTTGGTGACAAAATCACACACAAAAAAGAAACATTTCAATGACCTTAGAACAAAATATTTTGTACAATTCTTAGTGTAATACATTCTTAAGATAAAAAAGTTAACCAAACAAATCTTAAATTTTCAAGTTTCTATTAGAAGTCTTATCCTTAATAGTAACAATTACATTATTATTATTTTTAAACAAACATATGCCTATTTTAACATAATACAACAAGAAACTATGTCAAAGTTAAGGAGATAATGTTTAGCACAAAAAGTTCAGTTTAAAAATCTAGTAATTTTAACTTGTGGTTAACATCAATATACTGGTAATTAAAATAAATTGGTTAAATTACTTTTTTTTTTTTTTTTAAGGGAAGGTGCAGGCAGGAATGAAGACGAGCAGAGGCAGGCAGGCAGAAGAGGAGGATGAAGCACTTGATTTAGTTGTTCATCTTGGTTTTCCTCCCCAGCACCCTGCCTACCCTAGGACATGAACCCGGGTCTTTGGAAACCTCTGCTCTACCAGGGCATGCCGAGTTACATATTTTCCAGTTCTGTACACTGAAAAGGTCAAGAACCCAATGAGGAGAAACTAGAATCCCGTACTGTAGTCTCCAAACATCATTTTACATGAAAAGGACTCAAGGTGTTAGGGTTTTACTTTGTTTTGGGGGGCGATTTTTTGAACAATCAACTCAAGGAACTCTACCAGTTGAGCTTGAGATATCCTTTTATGCCAGAAAAAAAAAAAAAAAAAAAAAAAAAAAAAAAAAAAAAAAAAAAAAAAAAAAAAAAAAAAAGCAGCTATCAAAAGCTAAAATTGCCATATTAGAGAACACAGAAACATCAATACGTTCTTTGGGCACTTGTGTTGAAACCCAGTGGGTTAAATCAGGAGCGCACCAGAACTCCTGTTTACACTGGAACCAAATGAGTTCATCTAATGACCTAACCTGACTTCACCTGAGCTCTCAGAGATGCTAGGACTAATGAGCTAAACTAGCAACATATCTAGTTTACTTACTTTTAAGTACAACTTAACTGTAGTACCCAGGAACTAATAAATCTGTCTTCTCACAAGCCTGTGAGATAAGAAACTTCAGGGACTCATCCAAACTGGTCAGAACTGGAAACTGGGCCAAGTCGAGACAGAAAGCAGAGCAGGATCGAGGAAAAGCTACATTAAATGCACTCTCATAGCCAACTCCTGTATCCTGCCATGCCCTGACAATTCCAGCCGCCACCAGGAATGAGCCCTGACCCCTGCATTTGGCATTCTCCACCCTCTTCTCAAAATTCTGTAGACATCAGAGAGCTCCTATGAACCAACCTTTACTGCACAAGTTCGTAAAACCTGGTCTTTTGTTTGGAATGGGAAGGTTCTTTTTTACTTTTATCTTTTGGAGCAGGAGCTCCTTCCTTTATGGCCACTACATTTCTCTTTTGTTACTGTACACTTGTGAATCTTAATCTACCAACTGGTGAGGAAAAGAATTTAGAAATACAGAAAATTGAAATCACTTTGTACTCAAAATCAAATAATTTGAGTATCAAATAACTGCAACTGATTGAGACACAATGTATGTTTAAAACCATGAGTTCATAGCAATATATGAAAAAGGAAAAAGATAAGGAGAAAGAGAATAAGACCGAACATTATGGAGGTTGCTAGGTAACCAACACATTCTATAAAATTAAAAGGAAATAATTAAATATCTGTCCTATCCTTCTGGTTAGGACAGTATTCAGGGTAACTAAATAAACTTAATGGATGGAGAAAAATTCTACACAGGAGAATTCTACTTAATAAATAGTAGAAAATTACAGAATTGGGAAATCACCATCTTACAACCCCTAATTATTCCAAAATTAATCAAACAATGATCATCAATAGATATTAAAATACTAGGAGAAGTATTGATAGGAAATTTTATAATGAAAGAGCCAAGCTGTCACTAACTGAACAATTGAAGCATTACTACAGGTGAGACAATCTGACACTAACTGCCCTTTAAAGGGATGAAATACAATGAAGCATATAACATAACCTACAGCATGTTCTTGTCAAAAATTGAAATAGAATTTAGCGAATCCTTCAGATCTAACTTCAAGACAAATTACACACCACAATGAAGCGATCGAGCTATTCTACAGAACTACCGACTGACCCAGTTTCTTCAGGAAGTACGTGGAATGAGGGAGGGAGAAATGGAACACTCTTCCAGATGAAAAGAAATCTTGAGACAGTAAGACCCAAATTCAATATGTAGACCTCGCTTGGATTCTGATCTGATCTGATTACTTTTTAAAAGTAATTATAAAAAGACATTTTTTGAGACAACTGGGGAAATTTTAATAGCTTGTATTAAATTTAAAAAATTGCTTATGGCATTTTGTTTGATGCAAAATGGATTCACGTTTATATAAAAAAGATATTTTTGTCCTTTAAAGCATAATGAAGTATTCTGGATAAAACATCATGCCATTTAAGATTTTCTTTTGGCACGCCCCAGTGGCCTAGTGGTCGAATACACCCTTGACACAGTCCACACATCCCAAGGTCCCAGGCTCATGACGCAGGGCTGGGACCAGGACTGGGGTGGGCGGATGGCAGTGGTGGGACAACCAATGTGAGCAACTAAATAAAAATAAAGTGCTTTTTTCTTCTCTTTCTGCTTGCACCTTTCCTTTAACTTTTCTTTTCTTTTAAATACTCCAGAAAAAAATCAAAACAGAAAAAAGTATGGAAACAAAAATAAAGGTTGATTGGAAGTGACCAATGAAACAGGTGTGGGGTATCAAAAGAAAAGTTTCTCCATTTCTCTGAGGTTTTTCATAGGCTGGATGAGTGAAAAAATTAACATTAGGTAACTAGTAAAAGTCCAAATTTAATAACTTATGTATGGAGAATCTGCATGTAGAAAATGCTGAGGTAGCTAAGGCAGATCAACTGGTTTTTTTTTTAAAAGGAAAGGCACAGCAGGAATGAAAGCAAGCAGAAACAGGCAGGGAGGAAGAAAGAGGAGGAGGATTTTAGTTGTTCATTTTGGTCTTCACCTCAGCCCCAGGTCTTGAACCCAGATCCTTGGGATATGTGGCCTGTGCTCTCTGCCAAAGGCAGATGACCAAACCACTTCTCCACCAGGGCACCCTGGGACCCACATTTATATCCTAAACTGAAGCATGGAAAGGGGACCTAGGGTCTCAGGGAAGAGAGGAGGAGGTTACCATATGGCAAGGAGGAAGGACTCATTCTTACTCTGAAAGTAAAGCGGAGCAACTCCCTTTCCGACATTCTTCTAGGGAACAGAGACAAAGGACAATTTCTGGATTAGGAGAAAGATGAAAGCCCAGAGGGTAGAAGATGGCTTCTTTGAATGAGGGAAGAGTTCAAGGTTTAGAAGAATTGGAGCTTTCTCCTTTGCCTCTGAATGTCCTCCACTGTCCTTAGTTCTTCATATCTGAGTGGGGCCTGTACAGGTCAATTCAGAGAGACTTGGGGTGTTCTGTTTTAGTACATTCACAGGTATAGCAAAATATAGGTACCTGCTGAAGATAGACAAGGCATATTGGGATTTGCTGAAGTAGTCTTCCTACGTTTTTGTATGTTTGAAAATCTGTACACATTAAATAATTCAAAGGAAATGGGAAATAGACTTTAGTAAAGTCTTTTGCCTTCTTTTTGTGCACACTTTTATCATCCAGGCTGCCAATTTGGAAGGCCCATATGTCAAGGGATCAAGGGCAGCCTCTGGTCAAGAGCCAGCAAGGGACCGAATCCTGTCGACAATGGCCTGAGTTTGGAAGTGAATCCCTCCCTAGTTGTGTCTTCAGATGAGCCCTAGCCCTGGCGATACCTTGATTGCAACCTATAAAGGACCTTAGACTCCTGACCTGACAGAAAGTGTGAGATTATAAGTATGTATCATTTTAAGTTGCTGGTGTTTTGGTAATGTGTTCCAAAGTAATAATACAGTGGCTACAGTGGCAGTAACTTAAGAGAAATAAAGGATCCAACAATTGAGTTTGTTTGTTGGCTTTTTTGTTGTTTTGTTCTAGAGGGAAGAAGAGAGGAATCATGCAGCATATTTGCATTTTGAGAATAAGCCAATAGAGAAGGGAAAATCGATGATGATTTAGTGGGTCAAGTGGAGATAATGGCCTTAGGAACATAGATAGTTCAGCATAGATAGGAAGAGGAGGAAAGAGAAAATATAAATAAAGAAAGTAGTTCATAACATTTGGTGGAGGGAACATGTAGGAGTTTTTTAATTGCTTCTATTTTTCAGTGAAATACCAAGGACGTTTATTACCTGAGAATAAGGAATGGAGAGTAGACATTGGGAAACTAAGGAGAAAAAAGGTACAAAACAGTCCATAGAGCAGAATATGAGTTGACGTGGGTAACAGAATTTCCAGGGTGTTAAGACCAACCCGAGGTCACGGTAGGGGAGGATGAACACAGGTCAGGCTGTATAGATTCTGGTATTCTTTTCTGCAGCCATGGAGAAAATGGAGTAGCATTTAAATGCTATGAAAACACAATGAGGGAGAAAAACACAATGGAGTTGAATTGTGCATGAAAGGAGTACATGCTGAACTATAGAATCTATGTTGGAAAATAGAGAAACCAAGAACACGAAGGAGTTGAAGGACAGTGATACAATGGCAGGATTCTGGACAGCAGAAGAATTACTAGAGTAGAGGGACTTGAGAAAGTCCCCTTCTAAAGATAGAAGATGGTGATCAGATTGTATGGTGCTTAAAACAATAATATGTGCAGGTATTGGTAATGTTGTTTTAGGTGTGACCACGGAAGTGAGTGACAGAAGCATGACAGACATGCCCATTGAAGGTGAAGAGTCAATAAACTTAGTGTTAGAAGAATAATATACATGAATATTTAAAATGCCAAGAACTATGACATAAGTAATAGTAGAGGAAAGGATGTAAGTCATATATTAGGATCTTCAAGGAATGTGTGAGGTCTGTAAATAATTTCAAAGAGTGGCATAATTTTTAAGCAAGAACTTCAAAGGAACTAGGTGGTTTTAGGATGGAAGGGACCATATCAAAGTACCAGTGAGAAGGAAGGAGAATACCTGTTCCACATCCAAGCTCAGTAATATGAGAAGTTTGGGAGATAAAATAGGACGTTGAGAGGACTGCAACAGAAGTAATCTCCGTAGGAGAAAGTCAGATTTAAGGTAGAGCAAGAAGATAAAAGGAGAGACTGAGGATACAGGGATTATGCTGATGACAGTTCCAAAGGGCTTGGGAAACTGGAGTAAGGAGGGAGATGGGGTCAAACTAAGGATGTATGAAGTTATAAGGGGAAGAAGGATAATCTAGAAGTCTTAGACTTCAGATGATATTGAGGTTGACACGAAGATCGTGGCATCTCATGCACTTGTGGCTCTGTGGGTGTCTGCTGGCAATTCCACTGATACTGATGGAAATATCTGGGAATTTTGAGTTCAGCTGAGTGTAGTGGCATTCTACTTTATCAGGCTAGTTTATCAGTAGTCCATAGACTGTTGAAAGAATGAATAATTAACATGCAGATAAAAAAATGAATAGTTAACACGTATATGAAAAGTGACCAATATTGAACTTCAACAATTATCAATCTTTTGCCAATCTTTTTTCATTCTCTCCCCTTAACTTTTTTGAAGATTTCTTTAAAATGATTTGCATATGTAGTTATTGTGTGATTTTTCCATGGCACTTATTTGAATGAATGAATAAATGAATCTGAGAGCTAATGATACTCCTTCTCACCAATATAAGTTAGAGAAAAACAACTGGAAGTCGTCATACTATGATGTTAGGAACACAAAATGGTAAGGTCACTTTGGAAAAAATTTCGTGATTTTTCATAAAGTTAAACTTTCACTTAATGACCCAACAAAGCCACTTAAGAGAAATGAAAACGTCACCATCAAAAATTAAAAACAGCCCAAATCCATAATTGGTGAATGGATAAATTATAGTACATCTATACAATGAAATAGTAGTCAGCAATAAAGATATAAACCACTGTTTCATACTTAAAATAATGGATGAATTTTAAACACATGCTAAGTGAAAGTCAAATACAAAAATCTTCATGGCATATGATTTTATTTATAAGACTATATATAAAGGGTAAAATTGTAGAGACAGAAAGCAGATTAGTAGTGCCTGGAGCAGAAGACAAACTATAAAGAGACAAAAGAGAATTTTCTAGGGTAGTGGAAATATGCTATATCTTGACTATAGTGGTGGCTACATACCTGCATTTTCCAAAACTCATAGAACTATACAGTTTAAAAGAGTAAGCTTACTGCACATCTAAAAAGGGTAAATTTATAACTCAATAAAAACAACTTTAAATTTTTAAATAAAATACAGGAAGGGGATAATTAGAGCTAACACCTTATTGGGTTTATCTATTATCCTAGGAGAAGGTAGAGACTGTGATTAATTTATTTTTTTTCTTTTTAAAGAAAGGTGCAGGCAGGAGTGAAGGCGAGTCAGCAGGCAGGCAGGAGAGAGGCAGGAGAAGCACTTTATTTAGTAGTTCGCACAGGTTGTTCTGTGCCCATCCACTCCAAAGCCACGACTAGAATCCAGGGGTATGTGGCCTTGCACTCCTCTATTGTAACCCTTGTTTAATGGATGGAAACAGAATAAGCTTTCTTTCAGAAAAATATTTGTAAAGAAAACTCAAGAACTACACTCTTCAAAGTAATTTCACCCAGAGTTCCCCTATTGAGAAACTACAGAATATTGCAGAGGTTTGCTTGGGACACTGGGTAGAATCAGTCTTTTCTTTTTTAAATCTTTATTCTTAATATGATTTCTGTATATCAGTAGTGAGTGTGATCCTTTTTAAATTGACCAACTAGTAGGAAAAACTTTGAAACCAAACTGGTATTTGAGGTAGAATCTATGAAGATTAAGCTTCAAACCCAGCCAAATATTTTACAATCTCTTTTGGCTTTACACCCGATGGTCCTGAAATTTTTCCATCAACCCTGATATTTCCCCGCAGTACATGGTGTTAGATAACATAAGCCAAGAAAGCTTTCTTAAATTTTGTGATCTTGCTGGGCTTGTATCACTAGATACACTGTCCCCCTTAAACCAGCATAGTTAAGAGCCACCTATTCTTCAATAGCCATGGAACACTAATCATGCTTTTGCAACTCAGACACACCCCAGAACTCAAGATTTGTTGAGAGGCACATGGAAGTCAGAACCAAATTGGGCAAAAGCAGTTACCAAAAACTAAAATCTAGTTTTGTGGCACCTGCTACCTGCTTCATGGCCCTGGTTTGAGCAGCAGACATGACAAAGGACACAGACAAGCCACTGTTAATGGTACAGCAGACATCTTTGTAACACATTCTGTTTCCCAGATCTGTTCATCAGTTATAGAAATGATCTTCACTGGAATGTAAGCAGACACGTCACTAGCCTGTGTTTATCTGGTGGAACAAAGAAATACCAAAAGAAACACTCAAATTGACTGCCCTCTCAAGCAGATAGGACTGTCAGTAGAACACATGACCAGGACAGGGCTCATGAACAAAGAGCCTATGGAGCAGCAGATTAAGCAATAGCCTGCTTGGATAAGTCATCATAGATGATTAAAGCATCTTTGGCCATTATTCCTAAAATAGTCTCCCATAAAGCAGCCAAAACACAGAGTCAGGTCCTGACATAGGCAGCATCAGAAACAGTAGCTAAAACTAGACCTCCTCCCACCCCCATTTTTGCTTCTCTGTACTTATTCTCATTTTTATATTCACTTACTTTTCTCCCTCTTTCAAGCTCTCTCAAAAAATTAGCCCTACTATTCCCTAACTATAAATGGTTAAGAATCATTCAGGGCTTTCAACTATGAAAAATTTATTTAAATGAACTTTTTGTGTTTCTATGTATGACACCTTTTGAGGTAGTCACTTTTCTTAAAAAAGGGAAAGGCAATGTTAACTATCTTGATCACTAAACAGCTCCAAATGTTTGGTTAAAAAACAGAACATAGCAAACTTAATTCAACGAAACCCATTAAATGAATCATACACCATGATCAAGTGGGTTTTATTCCAGGGATGCAACAATAATTTAGCATGTACAAGTCAATAAAGTCAATAAATGTGAAACACTATATGGACAATTAATTTTTGGCAAAGGAGCCAAAGGTTTACAATGGGGCAAGGAAAGGCTCTTCAATAAATGGTGTTGGAAAAACTGAACAGTCACATGTAAAAGGATGAAACTAGATCACTACCTAAGGCCATACACAAAAATTAATTCAAAGTGGATTAGACTTAGATCTAAGTCCAGAAACCATAAAACACATAAAGGAAAACAGGCAAAACACTACTGGACATTGACCTAAGATACGTCTTTGGGAACTTGACTCCAATAGCAAGGGAAATAAAATCCAAAATAAACAAATGAGATTACATCAAACTAAAAAGCTTCTGCCCAGGAAAGGAAACTCAACAAAACAAAAAGACATCCTACTGAATGGGAGAAGATTATTTGCACATCATACATCTGACAAGGGGTTACTATCCAAAAGAACTCATATAAAGAACTCTTGAAACTCAACAACAAAAAATAATTGAATTTAAAAATGAGCAGATGATCTTAACAAACACTTCTCTAAAGACAATTAGCCAAAAGGCACAGGGAAAGGTGTTCTACTTCTCATCATTGGGGAAATGCAAATCAAAATAACAATGAGATATCACTTCACACCGGTGAGAATGGCTATTATCCAAAAGAATGAAAAGTAGTGCTGGAGAGGATGTGGAGAAAAAGGAACTCTTATGCACTGTTGGTAAGAATATAAGATGGGACAACCTTTATGGAAAGCAGTAGAAGATTCCTCAAAAAATTGAGAATAGAAATCCCATATTATCAAGTTATTCCTCTACTCGGTAATTACCCTAAAAACACAACATTTATTCATAAAGATATATGCATTTCCATGTTCACTGCAGCGTTATTTATAACAGCCAAGAGCTGGAAACAACCTAAATGTCCAACAACAGAATAGATAAAGATGATGTGGTGTATATATATATGTAATGGAATACTATGCAGCTATCAAAAGGGTGAAATTCTGCCTCTTGTATAACATGGATGGACCTGGAGGGAATTATGTTCAGTGAGATAAATCAGAAGGAGAAAGACAAACATCATATGATATCACTTACATGTGTATAGAGATATCTAAGAAATGAATGAACTAAATAAAACAAAAATAGGCCTTAAAAATAAACTAAATCAAACAATAGACTTTCAGCCAAAAAGAGCAAACTAGAGGTTGTAGAAAGAGAAGGGGACAGGAGGCAAATGGGTAAAAGAAATTAATTATATAGTGAAGGAAAAACTGAAATAGTGGTGAACTTACTTTTACATACAGATATTAATTTACTATAAGGTGTACCTTAAACCTATTCAATGTTATAATGCAATACTCCTTCAATAAAATCCATTTTAAAAACTGGACATTGCAATGAAACAGAATCTGCAAGTCAGAGTTCCTATTTAAGATGGCAAAATTTTAGGCCTCTGAGATATAATTACATGAGACAAGGCAGATTCTATAAATTCAAAATAAGGAAAAATATAATGTCACTGAAAAAGGAAGAACTGAACCTCTATAGTCACCTAACTTGAGTCAAGTTCCTAAATGTTCTTGAAAATGAGTGAAACCTAAGTTTTCACTATGTGAATTAATATTTTTTAAGAATCAGTATAACGCTTAATGTATACCCCAAAATATCCTGAGATAAATTATAAAGTTTTTAGTATCTTTAGCAACACTTTCTGTGGTAGTATCCCAACTAATGAAGTTAACTTAAGATAATAAATATTGTCTTGATCCTCCTCCTCTCCAGGTCTATGGCTTTCATAGCCTACATCTTAGCCTCCAGAGCCACAGATTGGGGTTAAATCTTGATTTTAAAACAATTTACAGCAGACATGCCCCTGCAGAGCAGCAGTTAATTGCATCCAAAGGAACAGGACATACACTCCTGGACTTGAGTCCCAGGGCTGGGGAAAACAACCAGTATGAACAACTAAAATGAAAATAAAGATGCTTCTTCCTCCTTTCTCTTCTTGATTGCCTGCCTACTCACCTTCTTTCCTGCCTGCACTTTTCCTTTAAAAATAAATTAATAAACAAATTCACAAATTTAGGAACCACCTCCAGTCAAAATTCTCTCTTGTTCCAGTCAATCCCTGAACTCAGACTCTCCTATCCTGAACAAGGAATCTTTCATTTTTCTTTTTGAAAGGCTATCTGGAATTCATGGCCCAAAACCCAAAACTGTCTGAGTTCCTTTAATAATTTACCATTCAGTAACTGCACAACCACCATTTGAAAGAAAAAAAAGCTCATAACACTTTATAAATACAAATAATATATTTTATTTAATCCCTGAAAACAAAAACAAAAATATCCACATCTAATAAGAGACTGAACAATTATTTCAAACTTCACCTGGCAACAGCAAATAATTAATTCCTTCACATAAAAGTAGAGTATGGTGAAGAGAGTCTGGAAAGCTACCCTCATGAAACAACATTTTCTCACTTATTTTAATAAACATAATCACTGCTACTATATTTTTAGCATATTGTAACAATGAACAATACAATATACCAAACTAAATTCAATATAGTATAAATCTTGACGCTAGCTGTACTTAAACAGCTATTATAGAGAATAAATACTATGAAATATAGGACATTTATATCTGCCATATTACCATATGGCAATTAAATTTGCTACAAGGGAAATTTAAATAAAGGTGCACTTTCGCCTATACTAGAAATACTCAATATTAGGATTACTTGTGCTATCTACAATAGTTGTCTTCCTGAGAAGATAATCAATCTTCATAACTTAAATTATATTTTAAATGTTAACTATTTTAAGTGGTCATTTTATAAAATGAATATCTAATGCACCTGTTATACAAATACAATTTTCAGAAAGCATGATACGCATGTCAACATTTTCCAAGCAATTTAATGCAACACAAATACCTTTATTATATACATCTGTCTAAAGTCCTTATAGAGTCCCAGTCTCACAAGTGTTTCCTAATCCCGTGCCAACAATAAAAACAAAAATTAACCAAATATGGGAATAATGTGCTTTTCTGACAGCATAGATTCTACAGATATAAGGGCTAAACTTATTTTAAGTTGACATTCACATATGTGAAAAACCATGAATACTTTTCAATCTCGTCATAAAAATATCTTTTATTCTTCAGAATATATGTACGAAAATGTTACATGAGATTAGAGATTACTATTTTAATGTTATTTCATTGTTCCAATATTTAGAATAGGTTATAGACAGTGGTTACTACCCATTTCAAGATTATACTCTTACAAATGTTAATTTTTAAAAATATACAATAGTCAACCTCCAGTTTTTCTGAAGGATAGTGCAAATGAAGACATTCTTTGGGTCATGATTTCAAAACATTATTTTTAACATCATACTTCCTTTCTCTGAGCATATATTCTGAGTAAAAAATATAGTACTAGAAGTAAGCATATTTTCTGATAGTATTAGTCTAACATTTACAGCTATTGAGAACAAATGACAGAATGGTTCAGTAATAATATTCTCCACTAGTCTTAAAAACATAATAATGTTTAAATAAATATTTTATAGAAGAAATGAATCTTCCAACATTTTTGTTTATAGCCAACAGAAAAGGTTTATACAAACATCACCTACTTGCTTATTACGTCAACCATGTAATCAAATTCCCTTTAAAGATATAGTACAGCATTGAAGAGACTTGCCTGAAAGTAAATAACTTAGAACATTTATATACAGAATCAGAGTTCTATGAATCCAGCATACTCCTTGAAAACGTATAGAGCTTTCATTGCAAAGTATTAATCTATCCCAGTCGAAGACTTGAAAGTGTTTCTCCCATAGGATATAATCCACAGTGGGTGTTAGCAGCACAAGGTGATCTTCAACTGCTATCTAATGCTGCCAGATGTATTTATCCTTTTATTTGAGGTCACTGGCACCAGATTCCCACTAGTACCATTGGTAGTGTTGGTTGCCGAGCCATTCACAACAATATAGTCGACTTTATTCTCCAGCTTTACCAGCCGTTGTAAAATATCATCCAAAAGGACAGCAATTGTTCTTTTGAGATCCGCTAGTGGGGAAAAATATGAGAATAAAACATATTAAACACTGATAGATTACTTAATACTTGTGTTTTCAACTTTAGGGAAAAAGTGAGCATTCTTAAGCCATTTGAAAAAATATATACTAGACAGAAAATACTCATACCACAAATAGGTAAAGACTGTTTAAATCAATACCATCACATCGAGCTTCTTAAAGGAACTTCAGAGTTATAAATGTGGAGGAATTTCTCTCTTTTCTAGTGCAGAAAAAAAAAAATTCAAGTCTAGTTCAAAATATTAGTCCCTCTCTCTAAGGTACCTGTAAAGATGACTGTGGATAAGGCAGGTTAAAAAAAAAAAAAATACTAACTAACTAAGAAAGATTTCGATGAAATACAAAACAAAAACTTGGAACCTCCACAAGCTAACGTGTGAGAGAATTCTAAATCATGACAGACTCCAGGCACCTGATGAAGACAGATGATATACTAGCAAAGTTCTGACAAGTTTTTTCCAGAAAATGATGGAGAAGACTTTCTCTTCTCATTTCGAGAGGTTAAGAGTTTCCAGCAGAATTTAACTGACAAGGATGAAATTATGCTTTTCTTAGATTTCCCTTTTCTCAGGTTTCCCAAAGGTAGCTAGCACATATTAGGTATAAAATCAGTGGCAAGTAAAATTGATAGTTTTTGTTGACTGAACTTAAAAAAGTGCTCAAGCTCTAATCTGTGATCCCCAGAGAAAAAATCATCTAACAACTCATAAATATTCTGATGGGCCTGCCACTAAAAAGATAACAGAAAAAGTATAAGTAAAAGTAAAAGATAGATAAATTGGACCATCAAAATTTAAAACTTTGGGGCATCACAGACATTGTTCACAAAATGAAGGAAGTCTACTGAATGGAAGAAAATGCTTGCAAATCATGTATCAGACAAGGGATTAATATCAAAGGCAGACACACACACATACACACACACAAACACACACGCCCTCTCTCCATCCTAAACTCAACAAAATGATTAACAATTTTTGCCCCAGCTCCCATGGGGCTTTACATGGTCCTCAACCTTAGCAGCCTGAGCCACAAGGGGCGGCTACCAACCAAATATTTTAAGTGGGCAAAGGATTTGAATAGATATAGCTCCAAAGAAAATACACAAATGACCAATAAGCACACAAGAAGGTGTCCAGCATCACAAAGAGATAGCACTTTGCACCTACTAGAAGTGCTATACTCAGAGAAAGAAAAAAGTGTTAAAAAGGATATGAAGAAATCAAAACCTTCATACTTTGCTGGTGGGAATATGAAATGGTATAGTTACTGGGGAAAGAGTTTGGCAATTCTTCAAGAAACTAAAAAAAATTACCATATGATCCAGCAATTCCTAGATACATCCCTAAAAATTGAAGGCAAAACTCAAATATTCTTGTACACCCATATTCATTTCAGCATTATTCACAACATCCAAAAGATAGAAATAAACTATGTATCCACTAGTGAATGAACAGGTCAACAAAATGTGATATATACATATAAGTGGAATATTAGTCATAAAAAGAATGATGTTCTGACACATGCTACAACATGGCATTATTCAGAGTGAAATAACCAGGTAAATACTGTAAGAGTTTACTTATATGGAATACTTAGAACTGAATACAGAGAGAAAGCCGTTAAAAGGAAAAGCAGGAAGTTGGCAAGTTATTGCTTAATGGTTACAGAGTTTCCTGTTCGGAGGGATGCAAGTTTTGGAAAGAAATAGGAGTGAGGCCTGTACAACATTGCTGAATATAATTAATGCTACTTTATGCTTTAAAAAGGTTAAAATGGGAGTAGAGGAGAGGGTGTGTGGTGGTGGGTAGTAAAGAAAATGATTAGAAAAAAATTTTTTAATGGATGTAACATAAAGTGAGGGAAAAATTAATTTGGTGTAACCCTAGTCATGAAAGAAAGAGACTTTCCAAGTAATGCATCTTCTGTCATCATTTAGGAGAGCACTTACACAGTCAAGTTTAGTAGGAATATAAAAAGAAAACAGACAAGGAAAATTCTCTAACAAGTATTTAAGGATGGAATAATCCCTTTCACATGGTAACTCCAAAAGACACAGATATTTGTATACAGAGAAAAGGAAAGACAGGGCAAACGCAGAAAAAATTAGCAAGTGGTAATTTTAGATGAAAGATATATAATGTTTACCATCTAACTTTCCTAATTTTCTGTAGACTGAAAATTTTCACAATAATAGACTGAGGAGCAGACATCTCATTATTAAAACCTTTCAATCACGAGTTATAATAGTATTTGGTAAAATGAGAGAGAATTAAATATTTTTTTAAATCCTTCAGCAGTAAGACTAACTGGAGCTCAGGTTTTCTGCTGACAGTCACCTATATAGTATTTGAAGAGGCAGCAACCAGAGAAGGGAGGTAGAATGGACTGGGGTGGGGAGCTCACCATCATATTAACATAAAATGAAGCTAAAGCTCTAGGAGGTTTCATACCAAGCTGAGGTGTGACATGAATTATAAATTCGAATAATTTATTTGAATTAGGGTTAGGAATCACAATGAAAGAAAAAGTTGGGGTTCATGAGAGACAAGTATGTGATAACTTCAACACTGTTCTTAATTATCCCCTTCAAATTTTCTAAAGTAGACTGTTTTAATAAAACAAGAGATTATCACCATATTGCTCCATGACATAAAATCAATTAGTTGAAACACCAGAATAAACCTATCACTTTACGGAATATGCATTTCTTGGAATTAGATGTTTATATTATGTGGGAATTTATAACCCTTCCCCAGTCACCGGCCCACTTCAGAACCTTGAAAAGCCATTTGAAAGTGAAGACAGTATCATACCCATCTTTACTCTGAGTTCGCCCATCTTGAGCCTTCATCACAACAGTAAACACTAAACAAATGTTTGAAATGAGTATTTACTGAATGTCTGGTAATGTGTTTGGTAGGTGGCATAATGGTTGAGATTTGCATATAGGATCAGACTGACGAAATAAAGCCCTTTAACTTTCCTCTATTTCTGCTTAAGCTTCCCTATTCTGGGAGGAGAAAAATACAAAATCCAGTTTTAAGAAGAAAAAGGGTTAACGTTAAGGAAGAAATTTAAAAAATGGGTTACTGTTAAAGGCACATAAGTACATAGATACCATCAAAATAAAACCTAGCCCAATTATTTACAGCATACAAAAATCAAAAGGATAAAATGCTATTACATATATTAAAGATATAAGATACAAAAAGATTCTAATTTAGTAAAATATAATCAGAGATTGTGAAGCATAACAGGAAACCACTATCATCCTGAGGCCTATGGAATAGAGGGAGAAAGCAGGGCAGTTACTCCAGGCAAGGTCAAGGAGACCTAGTAGGAAACAGAACCAAGGTAGGCAGCTGAGGGACGCTGGAGCTACAAGACATGGACACGCCCAGAAACAACATCTAAGGCAAAACGAGAAAGGTATCCTAGCCTTGCCTTTCCTCCTACTTTCCAAACTCCAGCAGGTGCCTCCCATTAGCTGTACTGAAGAAGAAGTTAGCTGATTTGAGAACTTGAGAAATGCCACCTACTGGAATCACCTTCCCTTGAAATACAAAACAAAACAGAGCAAGGGTAAGGAATCTATCTCAGGGTAACAGGCCTCAGGAGCAGCTGAAATAGCAAGTACACATGCCTTTTGAGCCCATATTGATATGTCTCATCTTGATTATCTATTTATTCTTAATATTCTTAAGCGGTTGTATTCTTAAAGTGAGCTGCTTCAAATCTATTGTATAGAAAAGAGGTAAATATAAAAAGAACTATGCAGGTACAAACAAAAAATAATAAAATTAAACATAAAATGACTTTTACCTTAATGTAAAAGTCAAAGACTTTTCCTTATTAATTTTTCAAATTTCAAAATAGGTATTTTACCACCACTAACATCAGATTAATGGTACAAGAAGAAAGCTTATAGTCACTTCATAATTATCAAAGTGAGTAATTCACTGTAAAGCTTTTTTGTCTGTATTTTAAAGGAAAGGTGCAGGCAGGAATGAAGGCAAATAGGCCGGCAAGAAGAGAGAGGAGGAAGAAGCATTTTATTTTTATTTAATTGTTCACAGTAGTTCCTTCCCCCAGGGACCCAGGACTTGAACCTAGGGGTATGTGTCCTGAACTCCTTCAGAAGAGATTGAACTAACCATTGTTTCACCAGGGTGTGCCTGTAAAATTTTATTTATGAAGCTAGCAATAAAACAAAAATGCTTTCTAGGAAATAGAAACTAATTTAATATCAGAGCAAAGAGAAAACTTTGAAGTAAAAGTATTTTCAAAACCTTCATAAACTTCCTAAGTGTATATTTCTTGCTTAATCTTCTACATTTTTAATACAGCAGCTTTCTCCTATTGAGTGTTGGTCTTTCAACAAATATAATTTCACTAAAGTTGCAAGGCATATTGTTTAGATCCCATTAGTGAATCAAGAAAACAAATCTATTCAAACCTTAAATACAAATTAAATGCCTAGGAACATGCAATAAGTCTAAATTTTTAAAAAAGAAATGCTAGTAGATTTGACAAAATGATAGAACTAATGACCTATGTTTTAAACAGACACATCAAAATCACTTCTTAACAGGAACTGTGAGAGTGACTTACCTTTAAAATATTTAGAACACAGGAACTACTCATTTTGCAGATTGGGTTTTTTTTTTCCTTCTATGGTAAATAACTTTTTAACTTTGAGATAATTATAGATGAACATATGGTTGTAAGAAATAATACAGCAATTTCTGTACCTTTTACCCAGTTTCCCCCACTAGCAACATCTTGTGAAACTATATACATCGCAACCAGAACTCACATAGCGATGAATTAGGATGTAGAATATTCCCATCACCACAAAGATCCCTATGTGCTCTTTTGTAGCAATCCTACTTCCCTCTCAGTTTCCTGTTAATACAGTGAATTGCACTGACTGATTTCTGAAAGTTAAATCTGTCTTGCATCCCTGGAATAAAAGTCACTTGTTTAGTTTTTTTCATGTTGCTAACTTCTGTTTGCTAATGTTAAAGATTTTTATGTCTATATTCATGGGGAATATTGGCCTGTAGTTTTCTTTCTTATATTACCTTTCTGTTTTTTGTATAATTTAGATAATTCTGGCTTCATAAAATGAACTAAAAAGTGTTCCCTTTTCTTCTATTTTCTGGAAAAGACTGTGTAGCAGTGATATTAATTCTTATACTTCTGATGGAACTCTGGCTTCATAAAATGAACTAAAAAGTGTTCCCTTTTCTTCTATTTTCTGGAAAAGACTGTGTAGCAGTGATATTAATTCTTATACTTCTGATGGAACTCTCCAGTGAAACCATCTGGACATGGAGAGTTCTTAATAAGAGTTCTTAAACTATAAATTCAATGTCCCTAATAGTTAAAAGTTACTCAAATTATTTCACATTGAGTGTGGTAGCTTCTTTTTTGAGGAAATGTTCCATTTCATCTAAATATCAAATATATGTGCATAGAGCTGTTCATTATCCTTTGATCTTTTAAAAGAACAGATATTTTATTGATTTTCCCTACTGTTTTCTTTCAATTTCATTGATTTCTACTCGATCATTTCCTTCCTTCTGCTGGCTCTGCATTTATTTTGCTCTTCCAGGTTCTTGAGGAGGGAGCTTACATTATGGATTTGTGATTTTCTTCTCTAATATATACACTTCATGCTCAAAATTCCCCTCTCAAGACTGCATTAGCTGTGCCCCACAATTTTTATGTTGTATCTTCATTTGCAATTCAGTGAGTGAGTAATTAAAACTCACAGATTTAGAATTTTGTTTAATTATCAATTATTTATAAATATTTTAATTATTATCCTTATGTTATTGATTTCTATTTTGAGTTCATTGTGGTTAGAGAACACACTTTATGACTTCAATTCTTTTAAATTTGTCAATGTTTGTGTTATGGCCCAGAATACGATTTGGTAATACTCCATAGTCTCTGTAAATACATGTGTATTTCATATTACCTAAAGCAATATACAAGATTAACACAATCTCCATCAAAATACCATGGACATATTTCAAGGAAATAGAATAAAATTTTTAAAATTTGTGTGGAACAACAAAAGATCCTGAATAGCCAAAGCAATCATGAGGAAAAAGAACAAAATTGGATGCATCACACTTCCAGATATTGAGCTATACTAAAAAGTGACAGTGATCTAAACCTGTATGGTACTGGAATAATAACAGTGACATAGATCAGTGGAATAGAACTGAATCGCCAGAAATTGACCCATTCATTTACAGTCAATTAATTTATGACAAAGGAGCCAAGAGCATGCAATGGAGAAAGGAAAAGTCTTTTCAATAAATGGTTCTGGGAAAACTGAACAGGCACATGCAAAAGAATGAAGCTAGATCAATAACACCATACAAAAATAACTCAATGGATTAAAGACTTGGATGTAAGACCAGAAACCATAAAATTCTTGTAAGACAACATAGGAAAGAAATTCCATGGTATCAGCCTTAAGGAGTGGTCTTTGGGAACTCTACCCCATTATCAAGAGAAATAAAAACAAAAATAAACAATTGCCAGTACATCAAACTAAAAAGATTCTGCACAGCAAAAGAAACTGTTACCAAACAAAAAGTTATTTGTGCCCCATATATTGGACACAAAGACTTGCTATCCAAAATATACAAAGAACTCATAAAACTCAACAGAAAAACAGGCAACCCAATCAACAAATGGGCAGAAAAAATGGAGAGACATTTCTCCAGAGACACACAGATGGCCAACAGGCACATTGAAGTATATTCCTACTCATTTGTTATCAGGGAAATACAAATCAAAATGAGAGATCACCTTCCACCTGAGAGACTGGCTATCACCCAAAGTCTGGAAACAACAAATGTTGGCAAGGATGTGGAGAATAGAGAACACCTCTGCACTGGTACTGGAAGTGCAAATTAGTGCAACCCTTATGGAAAGCAGTATGAAGAGTCATCAAAACTTTGAAAATGGAAATCCCACATGATCCCTGTCATCTCACTTCTCAGTATTTACCCAAAAGATACAAAAACACTAATTCCCAGAGATACATACACGTGTCTATTGCAACACTGTTTAAAATAGTTAAGAACTATAAACCACCTAAGTGCCCAGATGAATGAATAAAGATATGGTACACATACACAACAGAATCGTACACCATTCTTAGAAAAGGCGAAATCCTGTCATTTGAATCAACAAGGAAGGAACCAGAGGGACTATGCTTAGGCTGGCCACATTTTAAATGGGACACCACCGTTCGTTTTCTTATTTCCCAACCATCACTGTTGCTCTGTTTTTAATAAACTAGGGTTCTCTCCAATGCAAGACAACGGAGCAGTTGACTTGCCCTGGGTCCAGTCTATTGAAGGGGCCAAAGAGTCCCATTTGTTTTGTCCTGTTTTGAAATATGGTCAGTCTAATTATGCTAAATGCAGTAAGTCAAAAGAAAACGGACAGATACCAATGATCTCACTCATAGGTGAATGTGAAGAAACAAAGCAAAGGAATAGACTACAGACAAAACCAGTCCTTGAACACTGGCAATAGAACAGAGGTTACCATTAGGAATGGGCTAAGGGTGGGGAAAAGTGGGTGGTAGGGTCCAATGGGCAAGAGTAAAGAACTCTTCGGGATTTTGTGGAGAGTAGGGTGTACTGAAATACATTTGGGAACCTGAACATGTGGTTTTATATTATCTTGTAAAGCAAAACTATCTCAAAAAATACAAACAAAACCAGCACACGCATTCTACTGCTGATTCTATAATGAGCATTCTATAATGTTAAATTAAGATTCATTTGATTAGATTTTACTCTTCAGATCCTCTATATCCTTGCAGCTATTCTGTCTAGTTCTGTAAGTTCTTGAGAGGGTGGTGAAGTTCTCAACAATAACTATGGACTTATCTATTTCTCCTTTTAATTCTATCAGTTTATAGATACACATTTACTCTTGTTATTTCTTCTGGGTGTGTGCACCTTTTAATAATTATATAATGTACTTCTCTGGCTTTGGTAATTTTCTTTGCTCTTAAGTCCATTTTATCAGATATTAATGGATTCTTCACTCTTACTTTCAAGGTTTGATGTCTTTTTCCATTCTTTTACTTTCAGTCAACCAATATGATTAAATTTTTAATTTCTTATAAACAGCATATACTTGGAGAATGTTTTTAAATGTAGTTTGCTAATATCCTTGAACTGTACTCAGAACATTTATATTTAATGTAATTATAATATTTTAGTACTTAAGTCTGCCATTTCACTTTTTGTTTTATTTGTTCTGTTTTTCATTTCCTTGCCTTCTTGTGAATTAGCTACTTTTTAGAATTTTTTTGTATTTGGTAAGTTTGTGAACACATCTCTTTGAAACAGTTTTTAATGGTTGCTCTATATGTTACATCATGTGCATAATTTACCAGTCATTTTACCAATTTGAGTGAAATATATTACTTTATCTCCTTTTGCCATCTGTGATCATTAATATTATGTTGCTAACATGGTTAGGTCATGGTACCTAAACAAAATCAGCAGTTTGGATATTGTTATGAAGATTCTTTATAAATATGATTAACATTTAAACCAGCAGACTTTAAGCAAAGCAGATTTATTTTTCATAATGTGAGTAATCGATCAACTAAAAACCTTTAAAAAAAAAAAAAAAAAAGACTGGTTCTTAGAATAGGAAGGAGTTCTGCCTCTAAAGTGACTGACTTCAGACCCTCAGACTCAGGACTGAAACAACTCTTGCCTGTCAGCTTGCCCTGCAGATATCTGACTTTCCACCTCCTACAACTGCATAAATTTCCTAATCTTTCTCTCTCTCTCTCTCCCTCCCTCTCTCTCTCCTCTCTCTTCTCTCTCTCCCTTCTCCCCCATCTCAACCCCTTGGAAAAACCCTGATGTATTGTCCTTTTACCCTGTTTATAGTGAAGAGCCTTAAATATTTTCTCTACATACATTTAGAATCACATCAGCATTATAACTTTTGCTTCAACCATCACAATTTAGAAAAATTTGAAAGGGGAAGAAAGTTTACTGAATTTACCCTTATTTTTACTTAACAGGTTCTTCCTTCCTGCCTGAAAATTGCTAAGTTCCCCTTTCATTATTTCTTTTCTATTTAGAGAAATTCCTTTAGTCATCCCTGAGGGTAAGTATGCTGGTAACAAATTCCCCTCCTACATCTAAGAATGACTTTGATTTTACCCCTTCATTTTTAAAGGATATTTTCACCGATTTATAGTATTCTAGGTTGAGAGATATTTTCCACACTTGAAAAATATTTTGCCACTTCCCTCTGGCCTCCATGGTTTGTGATGAGAAATCCACTGTCAGCTGAATTGTTTTCCCACATAAGTAAGATGTCATTTTTCTCTAGCTGATTTCAAGATTTTTATCACAAAAGTTTAATTTTGATGTATCTTGGTATGGATTTTTTATGGATTTAGCCTACTTGGGATTTACTCACTGTATCACTTGCCAAATTTGGGGAGGTTGTAGTCATTATTTCCTTGAGTTCTTTTCCAACTCTTCCTTCATTCTCCTCTCTTTCCAAATCTCTGGTGACACAAATGTTGGATTTTCTGTTACAGTCCCACAGGTTCCTAAAGTTCTGTTTTTCAGTCTTCTCTCTCTCTTTTGTTCAGATTGGGTAATTACATTGTTCTATTTTCCACTTCACTAATTTTTTCCTCTGTCCTCTCCTTTTTGCTGTTGAGTCCACCTGCTGGGCTTTTCATCTTAATTACTATATTTTTCAGTTCAGAAATTTCTACTTGTAATTTCTTTATATGTTCTATTTATATACTGAGACATTATTTCTTGAGGCTATTTTTCATATGCTTTGTGTTCATTGATTGCTCACTGAAGCATTTTTAATCATGACTGCTTTCAAATCTTTTTCATATTATACTATCAGTCATTGGGTGTCTATTTTTCCAGTGTGAGATTTTCCCTGTTCTTGGTATGACAAGTGATTTACTTTTGAAACCTAGACATTTACATGCTATGTTTGGAGATTTTGCATTTAATTAAAATCTCAAGTTTTACATGCTTTTTTCTGAGACCACTCTAGCAGGGCAGAGGGGTATCACTGTCACTGCCAGATGGAGGTAGAAGTAAAGTTGCTCAGTCTCCATTGTCGCTAGGCAATGGGTAAAGTCCTGACTCTCTACTAAGACTCCTCTGACATCACTCGGAGGGGAAGAGATTGGGTACCTCATTACTGACATGTGGGGTGAAAGTCCAGGCCTCCTATGTGTTTTCCCTAAATACCACAGGATGGGGGTAAGGAAGACATTAGATGCCTCTCTCACCATTGTTTGGCAAAGGTGGAAATCTAGCTCCTCACTTCATCTTTGATCACGTGGGTAGTTAATGTGATCACAATTTATTTCTGTGGTATTTGGCTAGAGGAGAATGGTTATTACCTAAAAGTTGTGTTGTCTTTCTAGGCTGACCCTTGGCTAGAGAAAACAGGCTTTGCAGGAAGGAACTTTTTGGTTTTGGTTTAAATTTCGGTCTTGTGGCATTTCTAGGTTGCTGGTTTTTCCAGGTCCATATCTGGAATATGAGGTAGAAGAAAATCGAGGGATATACCACTGTTTCCTTCCATGGGTCCGATGGTCTCCAGCCAGTCTGACTAGTCGCTTCTAGATTTTTCTTTGTGTTTTATATAAAGTGCCCAGAGTTCTCAGTTGCATTTAGGTAAGAATAACAGGGAAATATGGATAGCATAGAAATAAGGGAAAAAAAGATCTCCATCTTCCCCAAAGTTCCTGGCTTAAGGGATGTTTTAAAACTGATTTTCTTCAACCATAAAATATTTCCTAGCAGTTTGCTTTCTGAAAGTGTTATAGCCATTTACATTCACAACTTATATTCACATATTTGAAATTTTTGATTGAAGTAAGAAATTCTAACCTCAGTTCATAAAGGGAACTTTCGGTAAATCTGAATAGAAGAAACTTTTAACTTAAATTTCAGAATAGCATTTAAATATTAACATTAAAGCATTGTCCAATCATCCTAAAAATTTTGTGTCATTCATTTTTTAAAAAGTGTCCAAACACTGGTGGATAGTAAAACCAAAATTCTTAATAGAAAGCAAGTTATTTTGATGGGAAAGCCTGAGGTGGCAAAACACTGGTATAGCTGGAGATTCAGAACCAGATGTAGGAAAACGATGCATCAACTGAAAGGTTTCTATAAGTCAATATGAGGCTCAGAGTACGTATCCACAATTCATTGTTCTAGGCAAATCCCAGAAGGAAAAAAGGACAATGTTACATGGGAAGAAACAAAATTAGTCAAACACTAGGAATGTTGAGAACAAGAGAGAAGGCAGTTAGAAATAATTATATGTTAAAGATTACATGTTACATTTTTCTCAACATTTACAGATAGTAAAGTTGAATTAATCTGTCCATGACCTTTGCAATAGTAACAATTCACTGTATATCAGCATTTCGAAAAAACATTATCTTATGCTTATTTTTATCACCTAGGAAAAAACAAATAGCTTAAGGGAACACTACTCAATAAAATATTTTCTGACTGACCAGCTTTGTTGCATAGCAATGAGAGACTAAATGGTTTCTATATTGGCTGAAGATTCAAGTTCACTAGAACTTGTAAAATTCTAATCTTACTATAATTTATCTTGCCATTTCAAATTAATAGAGCAAAGTATGGAATTAAAATAACTGGAATAAATGAAACAAGAATAACTAGTTACCTAATTTTGGAAGAAACTGTATCTCTTACTACTTGCACCAGAAACCTCAACTTTATATATAGAGAGATAAATGTAAAAGAAAAACTAACAAAGAACCAAACAAACATAAAACCCAGTAAACCATACTAGAATGTAAGTTCTGAAGAAAAAAATTGAAACAAATTTAGACCAAAAATGACATATTTCATTACATAAAATTTTAAAACAGTACAACAAATCAGACAACTGAAAAACCAGAGGAAAAACATCTGCAACATAAAGCGACAGCATTATATCTTTATAAAGAATCAGTTAATTAAGCAATAAATTTCCCAGCAGAAAAAATGGCAAAGGATACAAACGACTCATTCTCATACATACAAGAAATAGCCAACAAAAAAGAAAATCTTTCAATAGCCCTTGTAAACAAATAAATGTGCAGGTTAACAATTAGATGTCATTTAAAATTAAATTGGTGTGGTGGAGAGAACTTTCACAGCGATAGTAAAAGTGATTATAGAAAGGTAAAATGGTAGAGCTGTTGAAAAACAATCTAGCAAATGTCTCTTTAATAATTCATATCTGTGTATCCCTGACCAAACAATTCCACTTATCAGAAACCCATCTTTTCTGAAACATTCAAATAAACACAAAATAGCCACTTATTTATCCTCACAGTCTATGTAGTCCATTGAGTTAAATACACAGAAACATTATCGACAAATTATCTGTCACTAGAGATTAAGAAAAATAAATATTTATACAAAGAATTATATTAAATCATTAATAAGGATGAGATTGGCACACCCTGGTGGCTCAGGCACTAAGTCTGCCAATGGGGGCTAGATCGTGTAAAGTCCAAGGACCCAGTTTCAAAACCTGGGGCTGTGGGAAAACAACTATAAATAATTGAATAAAGCGCTTCCTTTTAACAGACCAAACATAACCAAGCCTGAAACATCTGCAGCAGAACTGAGGTTACCAAAGGGAGTGGGGCAGAGGGAGAGCAAATGGTGGTGGAGCCCACTGGACAATGAGGAAAAACACTTGGTGATTGGTGGAGGACATGGTGTATGGGAATATAACTAAGAAATGGGGAACCTATACATAGGAAATTATATTAATGTGCAGAATAATCACTACAATAAAAAATAAATTTTTTAAAGAAGTGTTCCCTTTTTCCTTAAAGATGCTTATTCATCCTCTCCCTTCCTCTTTAAAAAAAGAAAAGTAAAAACAACTAAAATGCAAACTAAGCCACTGAACAATCCCATCTTTGTTCATCCTGAAACAATGAACTAGAATACACACACACACACACACACACCATGTATCAGCAAACTACTAGTAGGCTGCCTGTCTTTGTAAATCAAGTTTTACTGGAATATAACAGTGATCATTCATTGCCACAGAAACCAAATGATCCACAAAGGTGAAAATATTTACTATTTAGCCCTTTAAGAAAAAATATGCTGATCTCTAATATATGTCAAATTAACTAAGGCTCTCCATGATCTACTTTCATGCATCTACATGGTATATTTCTAAATACTTACAAGAAACATGCTTTTTTAATCAGAAATATCAGAGACAAATACCATATGATTTAACTTACATGTGGAATCTTAAAAAAAAAAAAAAAAAAGCTAAAATAACAGACAGAAAACACACTGGTAACTACCTGACAGGTGGAGGATAGGGGGCAGGTGAAAGGAGTAAAGCAAATCAAGAGGTACTAACTTCCAATTACAAAACAAATAAATCAAGGAGATATAATGTATAGCATGGAAACTAAAATCAATAACATGGTTCTGCAAATACGAAGGTTGCTAAGAAAGACTTATTGTGATGATCACTTCACAATGTACTACACCAATGTCGAATCATTATGGCATATACCTGAAACCTTATAACGTTGTATGTCAATTATAGTTCAATTTTTTTAATGTGAAAAATTTCAGGAAATTGTTTAAATACCATAGTTATTAAATGAGAAAAAAATATCTTCACCATGTGTTAAATTTAAAAACAATTTATAAAATATACCATGTGCAAATGGGTTTTATTTTTGCTTTAAAAACTGAGCTGCAAGATATAGCTGGGCATAGAAAAGGCAGCATAGTAGGCTGCCTTTTAAAATCACATAAGAATTTTACTCAAGTAGAAATACTTTTTGCCCAAATATGTATTCTCTTGCTCCAAAAGAATCACATTGTTTCAATCAGTGTCCTTGGACTCAGCAGAATGCAAAACAATATCATTTCAGCATCTATATCCACTCCAAATACCTCCATCTCAGCTTACAACAACTCCTTCATCTCTAGTCATCTAAATTTGATCCTCAAGAGCAAATGCAGACTCTCAAACCGTCACTGAAGGGGAAAAAAAAAACTGTTCACAGCATTTCCAGGTAAAAATGAATAAAATGAAGAAATGCATTTAACCTCTGTTGACTCTGGATACCTCACCAAAACAGCTAAGTGCTTTTTCATGCAGACCCTCCCTTTATTTTTTTAAGTACAAATGCAAAGTGCAAAAAGTAACGAGAGAGAAGACAGTAGATAACAACAAAACTTTACAAGATGAAAAGCAGATGGATGAGTGTTTAACTGGCTTAGCAGACCTGAAAAATCTGGATCTTAAAAGAAATCAAAAAACCCGATTTCTCCTGAAACCTCCCTGTAATGACCCATGAATTGTTATACCGGCTACCAATAAAAAGAGGGGGAAAGAAGAAACTAAAAATAGAAGGATTGAGTGAAATGCTGTCTATGAAGCAATTTGATTTCTCAATATAGAGCTAACACTCCCAAACTGTGCAACTGCCTCTCCCAAATACAGAAAATCTGAGATGTACTTTTTGTAAAGCACTGAGCACCATACTTAAAAACTAGGGTGGTAAATGAATGTTTACATAGTAAGTGCTGAAGCTCCCCTTACTCCCCGTTAACCTCTCACTCAGACTCCAGAATACTTGGAGGCCTATACTCCAGAGCAAGAAACTGTAATTCCTCCTCTACGGAATCTGACCAATTCAACAGGAAAATCCTAAATACACTGAAATTTGGGATATCCCAATGAAATATATGGCTGGCCTTTACCCCAGGTTCCTAGGAGGCAGTCTCTAAATGCTTGGAATTTTCTTGAGTAGTAAGTGTCTTGGTAATTCTTAGTGGGCCCCTGGGACCATATCCATTAAGTTTATATTAACAGTGTGACTCAGAATGAATGAGCTTCTAGTCTGTGCTAATGAGATGACTCAGAATAGGAGTTAGCTCACCTAGTTGATTAAAAGGGCTTTTCAGTTCATTAAAGGAGGCAAGGGCTAGAAATTGAGTTCTACCATGTGGCTAATGATCCAATCAATTATGCCTACATAATGAAGCCCCAATAAAAACTGAGGACATCAACGTTTGGGTGAGCTGCCCTGGTTGGCAATACTCTTAATACTGCCATACATTGATTCCATGAGAAGATAACAGAAACTTCACATCTGGAACCCTCTCAGACTCTGCCCTCTGCATCGCCCACTTTAGCTGGTTTTGATTTTCTTTTTGCTGTAACAGAACTGTAAGAGTGAATATAGTGATTTCAATGAGTTCTACAAGTTGATCCAATGAATAATGAAACCTGAAGGGGTAGTAGGAACCCTTAAATTTGTACAGCCAGTTGCTCAGAAGTGAGGGTAGCATAGGGACACCCAAACTTGTGGTAGGTGTCGAAAGTGAAGGCATTATTATGGAGAACTATGCCCTTAAGCCAAGAGATTTAGGCTAACTTCCAGCAGTTGTTATCAAAGTTATTGCAGATATTAAAGATACTTTCAGATCATCTTAAATTGAGTATCACCCAATAACTCAACAGTTCCTATTAAACTTTTAGTGTTCCATTGTTAAGAAAGCTTCAAAAGACTGAGAATTACTGTTAGTTTTTGCAAGAAACAAGAACACTAAAGAAAAGAAAATCAGGGATAACCTTAGAGAAATAACAAAAAAGCATTCTTTCAAGTTACAAATATGAGAGACAAAATGAAAAACTCCATAGAGTTAAAAAAAAAAAGCTGAGGAATTATCTCAAAAAGTAAAGCAAAACGAAAATTAGGAGGGTAAATAAAGGAAATTTAGAGGATCAGTTTAAAGGCCTCAAATGATGAATAACAATTACAGAAAGAATGAAATCAACAGGGAGGAAACAAAACTAATAATGTAGGGAAAATGTCCCATAACTGAAGGACATTAAGTTTCAGGATTTAAAGTGCCCACTAATGTGATATGGCATATACATTTGTCAAGGTATGAAACTACTCCTAAAACTTAAATTAGCATTGTAATAAAAATTTTAAAAGTGCCTACGAGTTCCCAGTACATACATGAAAGAAATCTATAACTAGTCATACCATCAAATTTCAGAACAGTTTGGGACAAAGATCTCATAAGCTTCTAAGAAGTAAATCACATGTAAAAGATGTAATATTAGAATGGCATTAGATTCTCAAGAAACAAATACCGGAAGCTGGGAAGCGGGTAAGGAAATCTTTAAAATCCAACAGAAAAGTACTTTCAAACAAGGATTCTATATGCTAAAGTGCAATTAAACATGAGAGTAAGGAGGGAAAAAAAGACCTTTTCAAAAAATACAAGGACTCACTGGGCAACGGGGAAGAACACTTGGCGATCTGGTGGAGGGCATGGTGTGTTGAAACATATCTAAAAAATGGGGAACCTATACATAGGAAATTATTTTAATGTGTAGAATAATTACGATTTAAAAAAAGAACTAAAAAAATGCAAGGACTCTAAACTTTTACCTCCCTTGTATCTTTCTCAAGAATCTAGCAAAGGATCTATTCTATTAAACTGAGATAGTAACCAAGAAAGAAGTCATAGGATTTTAGGAACAGGAGCTACCACGACAGAATGGTAGAAGGAATCCCTAGGATGACAGTGCAGTGAGATGCTAGAAAACTTCAATGCTGTAAGACTAGAAAGGAAACAGTCCAGATCAAAGCAGATCCCAAGGATCCAGGAAGTATTTCTTCAAGATAAAGAAGCAATGAAATATCTAACATGTCTGACTATATTAGGAGAAGATTTAAACAACTGTGTTGGGGGTGAGGTAGAAAACTAGATAAAGAAACAAAAATTGATACTTACTAGGTCTAGAGGGGAAAGTAAAGTTGTACAGGAAAGGAAAACTGATCATAATCACCAGAAAGACAGTGTGTGAAAGCAGCCTGGAGTAGATGGAATGCAATTTGGGGAAAGAAAGCTGAGCCCTTACCTTGCATAGTGAGAAGTTAATAGATAATTCCTATTAAAAAGTAGCTCATGGGCACATTATTTAGAGGTATAGAGGTATTACCAAATAAGTTAGAAAAAATAATTTAAATGGCTGGCTCTGAGGAATGGGAAACTTGAGTACTATTGGGGGTGGAAAGAACTGCCCTTTATTAGTACAAGAATCATAATATATTTTAAACATTTAAATCTACAAGAAGAACATTAATTTTTTAAAGCATTAAAACAATTCAGAGGGAGAAAGATAAATAATGGATGATCTCACTCATATGTGGAATATAAAGAAACAAAGTAAACAAACAAAACAAAAACTAACCCTTGGACATTGGCATCAGAACTGAGGTTACCAAAGCAAAATGGGTGGGAGGTGGGAGAAAGGGGTAGCAGGCAGACAGAGGTGGAAAACTATTGGAGATTTAGTGGGGGGGGTGTAGTCTGTTATCATACATCTGATGAACAGTGAATTTGTACATTAAAATTATATTACTTTGTAAATCACTTACCTCAATTAAAAAATAAAGGTATTAAAATAGAGAAAATGACCACATAGTCACATAAAGCAAGAGAGAACACAGTATGTATATGGAAATTAAAAGACAACAGGAACCAGGATATGAAAAGGAGAATTGCAATAAACAATACTTGAACTATAGGTAAATGTGCTTCTTGAGATTAATAAATGTTATGAAATAGATGGTTTATATTAGAACTGGGAAAATTTAATATGAACTAGGTATGATAACGGCATTGTAATTATGTAGAAAAAGAAAACATCTTTTAGAGATACATGGAAAAATGGAAAGATCTAGCAGTGGAATGTCACAACTTCTGTAATTTAAATGTTCCTCAAAAAAATTTCCTAAAAACAAATATTTTAAAACATTAATAACTGTTAAATCTAGGTGATGGATACAAAGTATCATTATAGTATTATTTCTATTTTTCAATACAATTGAAATTTTCACGAAAGTCAAGAAAAAATTGCTTTATAAAGACCTATGCGTGAAGTAATGAGTTGGATTTCCATGACTATCTTTAAATAGGATAGGCTGAGAAGGAGGTGAGTAGGAATATTCTATGGTTTTCTTACCATATCCTGCCATAGAAGCACCATTCTCGACATCCACTGTATTCTTATTTTCCTCTGCTAGAGCTTTAACATATCTTTTGCTTAAATCTAGTATTTGTTCTCGTAACTTGACACTGCTTTGATGTCTTGGTTGTTGAAAAGTATAGTGCAGCAACATCAATCCCCAAATGAGTCCAAATAAAAGCAACAGAAAACTCAATTTCTGGGACATGTTTTTTCTTGAGATTGCAAAAATCATTTCTGATGAAGCAAACAGACTCTATTGAAAAGTGGTAATAACTGGAGGCAAGTCACCAAATAATCCAGACTTTAGAAAGAAAAAAGAAAACAATCTCCTCTAATGCTGTCTTTCATCTTCAGCAAGGTTGCCTCCACATCTCAATTAACTCTGTAAAATTGAGAAGAAAAAAGATTATTAGTCTTATATCAGTAACACAATATAATGACAGATGTAAGAATTCTATAAATTGTTTTGATTTAAAACTATCATCTTCACTGTCAATTTTCTTCACCACTAAGCTAGTTTCCAGGTCTTCAATCAGTTTCATTTACATATTCTTCAAAAAATTAAATTAGAAATAAATATCAATGAAAATATATGAAAAACCAATGTCACTATGGTCACAAAATTCTTCAAATGACTTTTGGTCATATGTATTGTTATGTCTATGGACATGTGTAAAAAGTTTTATAAGTCTGTTTTTTCAGATACATGCCACCAACCTGTCTAAAAGCTATTCTCCTTTAAAAAGTAAAAAAAAAAAAAAGGTGCATCCCTGTAGCTCAGAGGCGGAGATGCGGATCATATAAAATATAAAGTCCAAGGACCCAGGTTTGAGACCCAAGGCAAGGGAAAGAAAAAAAATAAATTTAAAAGGTAGATGCCAAAATGAAAGCTAGAAATAAGGAAAGGTCAAAATACCTATTTAAAAATTTTTCCACAATATAAAATGTGCCAATATTTGAAAATATCACATGAAGTATTACTGATGGAAATGAAGCATCTACCTGACGGAAAATTCTTATTTCTAAATTTATACTTCTAAGTTATGGTGTACACATAATGATAAGTGCCTAAAATAGGGCAGAATACTTTTCTTATAATTCTAAATTTGCAATACCAAATTTTTAATGAAGCATATATTGTGATAATTTAATGAAAAATTCAAAGGTTATACTTCAGTTTTTTTCAAAGAGAGAAATATGATGATTTCATGATTAACAAAAAGACCTGGAGAGTAAAAACGTATATGAATCACCAAAGTGTCCATCAAAGGAAACTTTTCAATTATATCTAATACAGTAAAATTCTTTAGGGAGAACTACACTTGGAATCAAGAAAGTATTTCACAGGTTAATGAAAATAATACTTAAGAACTTTTCAACTTTCTGTAATTTAAGCAAATAAAACATACCAATTTTAATCCATTTAGTAAGGTATAATCATTAGATTTTGAACTAAAAAAAAATCTAGTTTGAGGACACTAGAACTGGATACAGTATTAATAAAGGTAACAAACTTTGCATTCAATCACTTTCAAAAGGCATTTACTAAGCCAATCTATGCTATGTGCTTAGGGAAACTATGGTTCTGTCCAAAAAATAGTAGGGAGGGAGGGAGGGGGTGTGTGTGTGTGTGTGTGTGTGTGTGTGTGTGTGTGTGTGTGTGTGTGTGTGTGTGTGT
>RJWH01002198.1:0-258030 GCA_004363575.1 Solenodon paradoxus
AGGAGAGAGGGGAAAGAGGGGAGAGATATGGGGGAGGGAGAGAGAGAGATGACAGTTGCTACCCCATGGCTAGTGGTCTCTGTGAGGGTACTAGGGTGACAAGGATTATCTCTAAGGAATCCAAAAAAAAAGCACACACCTCTGACACTGAATGCATAAAGTCAGCCCAGAAGGAGCACAGAAACTCAGACATGCAAAGACATTTAAGAATCCAACACCCGGCAGAGGCTCTTGCCATATCCAAAGAAAGAACACATCAGCCAGAAGCTGAGAAGTGGCCAACTCTGAAAGCAGACAAAAACTGGAGCCTGGGAGACCACCCCACTCTATCCAAGGGACAAGGAGTCCTGCCCAAGACTCAGGTCCCACCTCTCCTTGCCAAGGGTGAGGCATCCCTTGACGCTGAGGGAGTCAGTCTGCGTTTGTAAGATGCCTCTGCAGGTTTGGATCCCACCAGCTGTCCCCTCACTGTGACTCCTTGTTTACCAAGTGTTCTGATCACCATTCAGCTTCCCTTGAAGCTTTCTGTGAGCAGGAAATCTGTGAGTCAAAGAGTGCCAGGGACCTTGATTACATTTCTCACAACAAATTGGCACCTTGATCCCAGTCCCTAGAAACCTGCCACCCTGGGGAGGCAGATGTGCACTCCTGGAGCTGGCTGTGCATCCCGGAGTCTGTTTTCTCTGAGGACACAGGATGCTGGCTCACTCCAGTTCTTGACCCCCAATCCATCTCAGAGAATACCAAGACCCCTTTTCTGCCCACTCCCATCTGCACATAAAACAGAGCAATGATCATGTCTCTCAGGACAACTTGTCCATGAAGAAAAGTTCAAGTTTGTTGATTAATCTCTTTAAAAAATATTTTTATTTTGGCGGGCTCTCAAATATCCTCCCCTACCAAATTCGGTTTTCTTTTTTGCAACTTGAATAGAAAGAACCTTCCTTCTTCTTGAACTACTTGAAAATAATTTTCCAACTTGGGGCTCCATCACTTTCCGAGATTTCAATATATATTTGCTACAACGATAACATTCTCCTTCCAAACTAAAACACAACTACCCAAATCAGGAAATGAACATTAATACAACCTACATTTGCTCCTTGGACACCCTTCAAATTATTGGACCAAATGCCCCAATAATGTACTTTTTAGCAAAAGCATCTAGTTCAGAATCACACAGTGCTTTAGTTATTATCTCTTCACTCTAAAACACTTCCCTTAGCCTTTCCTTTATTTTTCTGACCTGGACAGTTTTTAAGATTACAGGTTGTTTATTCTGTATAAAGTCCTTCAATTTGGCTTTGTCTGATGCTTCCTCTGATTAGATTCAGGGTTATGCATTTTTGGCAGGAAAACCATGGAAAAATGATGCACATCCTTTCCCGTGCACATCAGGTAGCGTGTGATTTTGATTTTGATTTGTTGTTACTATTCATGTCTTCCCTATCTTGGCTTTTCTGTCTGCTGCTGTTGGGTTTTTCTGTTGTTGTTCAAATCCCAGCAGATCATGAAACTTGGCCTGCCTACCACAAAGACTGGCTGACGGAGGGCGAGCCCGTGCATGTTAGTTATACCTTCTCTGCCCTCTATCTCAGGCACTGTTCCCTTTCAGCGCCCCCTTCTTGGAGACAACTGTACTGATGGCAACGACAGATGACTTACAAAGAGTTATTTACAATGATGGGCTTAAAGTCCAGGAAAGGAAAAGGTGAGTGATGATAAGCTTTTGTAGACAAATTACAGAAATCACTTAAATCCCACTCACACAATTTTTCCATGGCTAAATAAAAGAAAGTTGCATTCGTGTTTTCACGCAAGAAAGTTCTCATTTCCTCTTTTATTTATTTATACCGCACACATGTATGGGGAGCCTCTCCCTCTGAGTCACAGGATACCAATACAATTAACCCTAAACAACAGGTACAGATTCGCCAAACAGTAGGAAATCCATGTAAAACTTTTAGTACTTCTTCCATATCTGTGAGTTCTGCATCCATGGATTCAATCAAGGGACATCTGTAATTGGCTGAATCTGTAAATGCAGTACCCTAGGATAGAAAAAATATGTACATATAAACGGACCTACACAGTTCAAACTCCTGGGCTAATCATTCAAGAGTCAACTACGTATATTAGACACTCTCTTGCCCCAAAGGACTTCACAGAAATGTTATACATGAACAGTGACAGCCTTGAGAAGATGTCTGACCAGGCCTAGGTTCAGAAGGAATGGTCCAGCATAAGGAATGGCTCACACGATATTCTGTCTGAAAGCAGATGCAAAGAGATCCCAGGTCAGACTGTGAGCAAAGGTGAGAAAGGAGACTGGAGAAAGTAGATGGGGGCTCAGCGCACCTGGGCCTCCTCCCTTAGCCATGGGAAACTGTTGAAGGTTTGAAGCCTGGTGTCAGGGTAAGTTTACAACCACCTCGAGGACCCATTCTGCAGGAGGACAGAAGGGGAACCAGAAGGGAAGCCAGTCACACAAGATATCCATGGGAGACATCCGCAGTCATCTTCCAGACCAGAGGCTGAAGAGGGTTAATTTAGGGTGAAAAACGGTACACATGGAGCAGGGACCAGATTCCACAGGAACATAGAATGCTATACCCACTGGACTGTGGCTCAGGAAGGCCAGAGGGTTTCTAAATATTATAGATGGGGTGGGGTACCTTTAATCAGGATCCAGAATAAGAAAAAAATAGTTATGAACTCAGCACTCCCAGACACAAAACTAATTTTCCCACTACTTAAATCAGGAATCCTAGTGAATTTGTAGTATTTCGAGAACAGAGTTGGCTGTCTGAGTGGATACTATGGGATGCCGAGTTCCAGCCTCGAATTTTAATTACCTTTGTGATCCTAATGGTACCCACTGCAGTGATTGTTACCGGCAGAGATGGGAGTGGTTTTGCAATAAGAGACAGATGTGTAAGACTTGTTCATCCTTGTCTCACTCACTGCTACCTACCACTTATGTTTCCCTAATCAGTACCATAATTTTGAAGTTAAGGCAGCCTATTGTTGATTTAATTTCATAGCACACTCCTCACCTACTTATTTTTGAGTAAAGTAAATTATAACCAATTTTACTTTGAAAACTTTAGGAGACCCTTGCAAAAAGCAGAAAACACCCTACTGTGTTAAAAAGCTAAGCACAGGAACTCTTCATTGACATAGTAAAAGATGAAAACTCAGTGCCTGACCAGGGTCTAGAAGCTGTTGCAGTTCTCCTCTCCCAACGTTTTATTTTGTTAATGTAAAGCAAACACTTCAGTTACTTCTTATTTTAAACCACTTCTCTATATGCATCCAATAAGCAAACAGGCAGATCAGAAGTAGGAGATGGGGACTTTCCAAATAAAATCCTTCCAGTGGTACTGTAGTAAAAACACTTGCAGAACCATGTTTGCACACTTATTTTTTTGATCTATGGGGAGGAAAAACCCCAACAGTATCATAATTCTTTTATAGGCAATCTCAGTCCTTTTTTCCCTTCACTTATTTCTTCCTTTTATTGGCCTGTATTCTATGACACATTACATTGGGTCATGCTGCTTGGTGAGGAACATGTGAGTTTTCAGGGTAAACAGGGCAAGACGTAATCAGAAGTGGACCCTGATGCAGGTAAAACTGGGCTCACTTGATACCTGCACATTACAGCCTGTTCATCATGAAAGAAGTCACTTGAACACATTTGGGCCTCTGCTTTCTCCTAAGTACAGAGGAGATATAGATAAACTCTTCTAAGAAGACTTACAGGAAGATGAAAATGCATAATGCACAGAACAAAAACTCTCCTTGACCAGCCTTTGGTGAGGATCCGCCGAGCCTTCTGCACAACTAGGCCCAGCTGTGAGATTCCATCACCATTCTGACTAAGTTCAATTTTAGTAAGAATCCTGCTAAGTCAATTGAGAAAGAAGCTCCCTCCCTCAATATATGACCAAGTTTCTCATCCCCCTTTCTCTCCCAGGTGATACGTGTCCTGGTCACCTTCAGTAAGAATCTAGTGAGTCGATTGAGCAAGATTCCTCTATTCTTAACATTTCCTCTTAGAAATTTTCCATCCACTATATACACCGAAATCCTTGGCTATAATACCTTGTTTTTCCTTTTATTTGGAATTGAGCCCACCTCTATACTGAGGCCTCGTTTTCTTTTAATGAAACAAATATTTATTTTTAAGTAAAATCAGTTTTATTCTTTAGCTACTATCCAGCTCTATTTTTCTTTGATGCGTGAAAATCTTTAACATTACTTGTAATGTAAAACAATTTTCAGACGGTTAAAAATGGGACCCTCCTACAAATATAAAATGAACATTAAAGGTGTATTTAATTTAATGGAAGACTCAAGAGGATAGAAAATATGATTTAAAGTGTTAGAGAAAAGAGACATACGTTAGATAGACCTGAAAGAAAGAAAGCTGAAAGAAGATTCTTAAAGTAGATACAAACATGGTTAATGCCTTGCTGGGCATTAGAATTCTACTATTGGGATTATATTTTATAATGAGCCAGAATCGTTTCTGTTACACCATTGGCTAGAGGTGTTCATTTAACCTTATAGACTTGTAGACTAGTAAGCAGTAAATTAAAGAAAGATATACACCCTGAGAGAAACTGATAATTCTTGTGTGGGGACAATAATTTTGCAAGATTTTAAAGGAACACAAGAGTCATGCTTTTGCCGATTTAGCCTGTTTCTAAGCTTTAAATTTATTTTTTCCTTTATTAGAATACCATAGGTATTCAATAAAATTAGCCAGAAATTATTATTTTTTTTTGCTATATATGAAATCCTATAGCACTCAGGCAAAGAAATAATAAGAGGGAAATTCATAGCATCAAAAAGCTTTCATTACACAAAATAGGAATACTTATAATGATAACTGCATCTTAGAAAGGATTAGTCTAATCTTATAGCAGAACCCTAAAAAAGACAGAATGATATAAACTGAAGATAGGAACTTTCATCAAAAAGACATGAAGTGACTGGAAATAAAGAACTAGCCATTATTTTAACTCTAAGGAACAAGGTAGAATGTCTGCAAAATGTACAAGCAACTAACTCTTATTTCATTTACTCATATATTAAGACAAGAAACAACATAAGACCCAACAGAAGTTCAAAATATTTTTATAGCTTCTTATACTATAAACTTTCTTAATTAAATTTTTTCTGTATTCATCCTTCAGACAGTCCCAGAGGACAAGGACAGCACGATTGTGAAGCAGAGCTGGGGTCTCCAAGGTCCACTTATCACGGGGTTCACTTTGGGGAGCCCCTTAACCGCTCAGTCTCAATTTTTCTCATCAATATGGTCAACAATCCACATTTCATGAGGGTTAAATGAACTCACAGTCATACAAACACTGGCACATTCCCTGACAAAGACAAAGACACTTGTGAATCTATTTCTGTCCCCAGGATCTTTTTTTTTTTTTTTTCAGATGTACAAATACATAAGAAACAGTAAAGGGCTTCCGACTAACACTGGGCAATGAGAAAGGAAGGAAGTTAGGATTTTGGGGGGTTTATTTGTCCTTCTTATCCTGAAGACTTAATGGTTTCCTTCACTGAAAATGCAATCAGGATAATCACTTAATGGGAGCATTCAATTCATCATTACCTGTTCTATCTGAATTCAAGAAATAGGATAAGGAAATTTGAGTTAGAACCAAAAAGGGATTGACTTCACCAACCTTGCTATTATCCTGCTTTGCGTCCATTATTTTATTTTACCTCCTGACATATGATTCCTGGACACTAGGAACAAAAGAAAGCTTTTCTATGGAAGGAAACCTAAGGGCTAAAGTTTCCTTCCCCAGGGAAATAACAGAGAAAGGCAAGAGATCAGAAGACAGCACAGACTCTGGTGCACTGCCGATACTGTCACAGCCTCACCTGCAGCCATAAATCCCTCTTGGCAAATGGGGGAGGAAAAGTTGACATTAACTGGGACACTCTTGATACTTCTCCTAAGACTAGATAAGCTCCTGTATGTGAGCCCATGCCCTGCTCCCCACTCCCGACATCCAGTAAGTCTTCTTTCAAGGGGCTCTCGCTGCGTGCTCGCTGGGAAACAGTGCCCTCAAGTTAAGGTTTTATCTTCTAAAAGAATCATCCTCACCTTCCTGGCATGTTCAAACCCAGAAGTGACTGTCCATATTGAGATAAGCTGGATTATGAGAGAAGCCAGTCCAAACTCTGCTTCATGAACATTAGAACTCAGTGGACAAGAGCAGCACCCCTCGTCAGCCCAACATGCCAACTGCTGGCCTGACATCTGTTCCTGGCAGTCTTTGGTCTGGATACTACATCTGCCACTTGACTGGACAAAGATCTTCAGTCTTCAGCTGAATTTAAGTCCTCCCACCTAAAACCCGCCTCAATCCAAAAGACACATCTACTCCAGGTTCTGACATCTTCCTTCGTTGCCTTGCCTTGATGTCACCAGACCTCCCCAGCTCTGCCAGCACATGACAGTGAGGACCGGGATCAAGCACTTTATTCAACTCTTTCAAAATATTACTTGGGAGAAAGAGGCCTGCGGGGAGAGCAACAAGACTCTCCCAAGCCTTGAGAAAGGGGTACTTCAGGCAACTGTGCTGGGTATCTACATTGTATATAAATATTTTCAGTCAGTGAGTCCTTGCTGGAAGAATCGCGCACTTTGTACTTCACCAGGGCCCACACTACTCTCGGGAAAGTCTTGTGAACGGTTTTACCCTGTGACCATATAGCAAATCCTCCCCTTCAGCCTCAATGCCAGCCCATTGCAGGCAGAGAACCTTCAGACTTGACTGCAAGTGCCTGTGGAAGTGAGTAGGGAAGGAGAAAAGGCTGGATTTATTATTTTTTTCTTGCAGTAGACATTCACTACCCTTTTAAAGAACACATGGCATTGAGCCATCCGTAGCAGGGGTAAGCTGGATGACTGTTTTGGGGGGACTTTAAATCCATAAAGGCCAGAACCGTGTTGTCTATCGTTACTTGTAGCACCATTACTACTGACATCTGGACAGATTTTCATGTCCTCGAAGACGCCAATTCCTTCACAATTCTCTGTCTCTAATTTTCTGCTACATAAATGGGGATAGAGCACTGTACTCCCCTCCACATCACAGCACAGAGCTTCTTCTCCCTAGAGCTGCTGTGAGGATCAAACCATTGACAATATGCAAATTATTTGACACAGGAAAGAATTCCAAAAATGGATGACCTTCTTTCCTTTGCATTTATGTGAGGAATAATTAAGGTTAGAGGTGTGGAGCAGCTGATGCAGTGGCAAATGGATAAACTTCTGGGGAGACTATAGTGTCAGCTCTGCCTCTTCCTGCTATTGACTAGAGCACCAGTTTGGTATTTCATTGTCTTCCACTACAAAATGGTATCACACTTCCTTTGGAAGAACTGCATGTTGGAAATGAGATGACACATGTCAACACAGAGCACTGGAGAGCCTATGCTCATTCAGAACTGAGTTCCTTTGTCTTACACATTGCAGGGTTCCTTTGACACTGTACCAACAAGACCTGAAAGGCTGAATCCACCCTGCTGCCTGGACTGGGCGTGGGCTGGGGTCCTGGCTGGAATCATCAGCTCTCTGCCCCTATATCACAATGTTCTGTAAAAACTATGAAGCCACTGGAATATTTCCCTTGTTAAAAAGCAAAAACAAACAAAAATAAAAGTCAGACGCACTGGGCACTGCTGCCATTTATCCTTGGGGAGCACAGACCTAGTTGGTTAAAATAGATTTTTAAATATATTTTTCTATTCTGCAAATTTCATCAAATCACTTCAGGGCATAAAGGTCAATTACAAAGCATTTTAACTGAAATATATTTTTAGAGTTACAATGTTTCCTAGCACAAATCAAAAAAAAAAAAAATCAAATATAAAATGTCTATCTGCAAAGGCCATGAATTTTTGATAAACCTGGGAAAAAACAAGAAAAAAAAAAAAAGAGGAGAAAAAAAATTCCCCTTTTGGGTTGCTCGAAGATATTTGATGAATTATATTTGGGAAGACCAAGAAAGAGCAAACATTTCATTTTTCAGAGGTAGCACTGAGGTCACTGACCATCTTCTTATCTTCCACCTCCAGACCATCTCCTTGTCAAGGAAGAAGTAAGATTTATACCAGTTTACAAAAGGCAAAGTCCTCTTCCTTTAAGACAGAGGACAAAACCGATTTGCTCCCAACCAGCATAAAATGTGTGCATGGAGTAGTTTTTAAGGTAAAAATTCAAAGGATTTTGTGAAGCATGTAGGAACTGATTAATTGACCTATCTTACCCTGTTCTAAAAGTTTGACTGAGAATCGAAAGAGACATTCACCATCGTCTGACCGAGGATGCTTCTGCCCTTAATTTTATCTGCAGTGGCCTTTTTCAAAGGAAACCTTCCAGAAGTCCTAATCTGTAGCTGGAAATGCGCTTGTCCAGGAAGAAGTGAAAGTTCAGAGCCCGGCTCACTCTATTTCAGTCACTCTCTCTGCAGGGACCCCTGAGCTCATTCAGAGAACTAAAGTTCCTAGAACAAGTTTGAAAGTGACTGTGCAGTCTAGCTCTCATCACAGATGAATGAGAATAATCACCCAGAAAAGTGACAAGCAGCTCCTATAATCGTCCACTGGATAAATGAGTGAGGTCTGATCAGACATAAGAGAGATTCAAAAAGAAGGATGACATGAGCCAGTTGAGGCCAAAAATATATCAGAGGAAATCTACTAGAATTTTTGGAAGGACTTCCACTTTTCTGATGAAAGGAACAATGTGAGAGGATAGTTGCTAGTATTTCCTCTTCCTCTTTTTCCTGTCAAATATGTGAGGAGATGATGTCTGGCACAACAGCAGCCATCTTGTGACTATGAAATATAAGCCAGAGACAAAAGGCCAACATACTTAGAATAGGAGAGCAGAAGGAAAGGAAGGAGCTTGGGTACTTAAGGGAATTTTGTGTCATTTAATGAGTCTGAAAGCACCTACTCCTGCCTCTGGTCTACTCCTGCCTCTGGTTAAGTAAACAATAAACATTCTTACAGTAAAGAGACACTGTTGGCCCAGTTTTCTGCTACAGTATCTTATCTATTATAAAACACGTCTCCAGATATTTCAGACTCAGTGAGCCACACTTAAGCAGCACCTGAATTTTCCCACAATTATCCCTAAGTTCTGTTTCCAAATTAAAGTCATGTGGAGAACTGAAAAGCAAGAAGGAAGGTACAGTCATCTTACAAGACAGTTCATTGATTTCTTGCAAAGCTAAATTAAAAGGATGATCTTACCAGATAATTCAGCCATTGTGCTGGAGCTGTCAAAGTGCATGCGAGCACTCACAGACACATAGACACACACACACAAACATGCTAAATATTAAGCATATTTCTAAGTGAAGTAAATCTGAAAAGATTGATTCCAAACTTATGCCACTCTAGAAAAGACAAATCTATAGAAACAATAAAAGATCAGTGGTTACCAAGGATTTAAGACTGGGATGTAGAGGTGGGAGCGATGAGCAGGTGATCACTGGGGATTTTTAGGGCAGCAGTGAAACTATTTTGTTTGATGCGAGAATGATATTTGCCAAAACCCAAAGGGGAGTACACCAAGAGTGAACCTAAATACAAACTACAAACCCTAATTAATGGTAGTGGATCAGTAGCAGTTCCTTCATTTATTAAGAAGTAGCAAACTCATGCAAAATGTTACTAGAGAATGCTGCATGGAAAGAGGGAAGCATTATGAAACTCTCTGTACTGTTGTCATGATTTTCTAATAAATCTAAAACCATTCTCAAAATAGTCTACTAAGATAAAAAAGAAGAAATAAAGGATAGGGGGAGAATCCCTAAAATTATTAGCAGTTTATCAGACCAGTCCAAAAATTAACTCAAGCCCAGCACTTTCTAGAAACCACCTCTCTTCACTCCCATCAAGACCTCTCTTGGAATCTCACCCCAGGTGGCTCCTCCTTCATCTAGTCTTCACTCCAGGAGATGTAGACTCTCCCTTGCAGGCAGAGGTCTCTTCAACAGGAAGAGATGTGCCATTATTTTCAGTGGGGTCTGGTGCTCTGAGCTCACCCTTATTTTCCCTCTGTTGACCCCTGTGTTATAGTGCATCTGGGAGGTCCGGATGTGATTTTTACCTCCACTAATGACATCAGACTGGAAAACAAAGTATCCTTCAGATTCTGCTCAGCATTGATAGAAGCTAACTAATAAATAATAAATTCTCTAGACCCTTCAAATCGTCTCCATAGGGTTCTCTTATGACCACGACGTTGTTCAATCACTTCTCACTTGCAGGGCCCAGAATATGAACTAGCATTGAGATCTAGCTGCTGTGTGGAAATTGAGCAAGGTCTGTGAATTCAGAATGAGGAGGAGGTATAGCTATCTCCTGCTTTTTGAAAGTTCACATGCCACTTTGCTTTTATGAAAGACCTACATTAGAACATGTTTTCCTCATTAATTGAGAGGAATCCAAAAGGATTTCTGATTTTATAACAAAAGCTAAAAAAGCAAAAACAGCATTCTAGTGTTTGTTTTTCAGCAACTGCTCAAGAGGCAGTGCCACCCCCAGCAGGGACAGTGGCCCCAGCCACTTCTCCAAGCTGTGTATTTACTGTAACATTCCTGCTTTTACCATGCCACTTAGTGTTATTTTAGGTTTTATGTATTATTTGGTTTGATGCAGTAGATCATTTTGGGGGGTCTGGGAATGTTCAAAATATATTGCCATGTAAATGGTAAACTCTCTACTTTCAGCTACCAGTCCCCAGTGTTTTCTGGTTCTTGTTATCCTTAGTTTTCTTTAAAGATAGAAGGCTGGTTTAAAAATTCAGTTCTAAGTAAACAGAGGTTATAGCTGGGTAATTGTTACTGGAGGAAGAAATCTAAACAGTTAAAAAAAAAGCATCTATTATTTGACTCAAATCATTTCCCCCCCTTTTCCCTCTTTTTTATCTTTTCTGAATAAAATGCAAATGGGCACATGATCAAGAGTCTTCACTAAAAGTGCAGACTATGAAATTGGCCAGAGAAGGCATTTGCTGAGCAAACATTCCCTGGAGAGCAGGCACTGTGGCCAGATCAATGAAGTGTTGGGAATGGGGGCCACCAGCTGGGGGACTGAAAGGCTTGGTTAGACAGCATAATTCTGGGTGATAATGGGATTTTATCTTAATGACTCATTCCCATGAGTAGGGTATGGGTGTTTTTTTAATACATTCAGCCCAAACAACAACAAGAATGACTCATAACTAACTTCCTCCAAAAAGGTCAAGTTTTGTCACAACTACCAGCCTTTACACATACTATTCCTTCTGCCTTGGAATTTCCTCTCCTACCAGCCCATCCCCAGCTCAGCTCCACCCCCTCCCTCATCTCTTTCATGCTTATATGCAGTATTCAGGACTCCTGGAGAAAATTCCAGTCTCATCTCCCTCTCCTCCCTTCCCCTCCCCTCTCCTCTCCTCCCCTCCCTCTCTCTCTCCTCTCTCTCCCCTCCCTCTCTCTCTCCTCTCTCCCCACTCCCTCTCTCTCTCCTCTCCCTCTCTCTCTTTCTCTCTCTCCACCCACCACCCCTCCCTCACTTGGTACCTAGCTCCTTCCTCATGACTACCTATTTGTGGGAGTTTGTCTCCAGTTGACAGAAATTCTTGAGGCCAGAGCTTTCCTTACATTTGTCTTTCTAGCTCCAACTAATTTCAACCTTTACTTGCATAGAGTAAGTTCATGAACAGAACCAAACCACGTGAACTCAAACCACAAATCACGGAAGAAATGAACACACCAATGGACTTTATAGCATTCTGCATGGGGTAGCTTTTTAAAAAAAAAAACAAAAAACACATCTGTTTAAAAAGCTTATAAACAGTCTCTTTGAGCCCAAAATATTTTTCAGCCTAACAAAATATTAACAGGCATTAGGTACATCATTTAGCATAAAAATAAGCTCACAAAGTTTGACTCCAGGAAAACCTGCTTATCTATGATGATTCTTCCAAATCATAAAATAAAACAAATACACTTCCATGTTGCTTTGACTGACACAAACATCTGTGATGAAATGAATAATCCAGAATTGAAAATACTATCCCTGTACGCAACCCATTTCTACATTTCATAGCTTAGGGCCAGCGATTAAACTGGTATATGTTGGGGGCACTGCAATGATGCTTGGCACCCTTACTGGGGCTCAGGGCACCGGGCTTTTTAATGGGAATTACTACGTTGTGAGGAAGAAACTGTGGTGGTAGTTACAAGCAAACTGGCTGGACCTTTTCCAGTCTCTGGAGGCCTTACAGAAGAGCGTGTCCCTCAGGGGACAGCACACAGGCTGTTCCCCGCCAGAGGGTCAACCTTGCTGGTCTCACAGCTGGCTTCAGAGAGGATGGCCCCAAGAGACCTGACCTCAGGAGCAGGAGCACAGGTCAAAATTCACTGGGGAACTCATCCTAATAAGGACAATGTCAACACTTCCTTCCCTTATCAGCAGTTCCCAGGTTCACTGAAGCTATAGGTATCAGGAACTCCAGCTCAAGCTACAGCAGAAACAAGAAAAATTCTGGCATTGAGGGTACTATAAAGCTGCTTCTAGGACCTTATCTTTGGTTTGTTACATTTTAAAGTTCATTCCATCATGCATGCAAGTATTTGAGTGTCCTTCCTGGTCCAGGCCCTGTCCAAACATAATCTGTTCTGGTCAGTAAATAGTCATCTTTTGGTTTAAAAAAAAAAAAAGTGCAAGGGGGAAATAACTCTTTCATTTTTTTCTCTCTATACTTTTCCTGCCTTCTTTTGCACATGTAAAAGATTTCCATTTGATTTGATATTGAATTGAATCTGATAAAACAATGAGACTTAGATTTTTTTTTTTTAAGAAAAGGTGCAGGCAGGAATGAAGATGAACAGAGGGAGGCAGACGGGAAGAGAGGTGGTAGAAGCATTTTATTTACTTAGTTGTCCATCTTGGTTGCTCATCCTGGCCCCGGGACATGAACCCTGGTCCTTGGAAAATTCCTGAACTGAGCTCTCAGCCAAAGGTGGCTGACCAAACTGCTACTCCACCCGGGTGCGTCAGAAAGATATTCTTAATAAATAAAAGTAAAAATAATAAACAGAAAACATTCTTAGCCTTGTTTCTTTGTTTTTATTTTTTAAATGTCAATACTGACTAGAAGGTCCCCAAAGCCATTCCAGGTGTGAAATATGATAACTCACTCGTAATCAAGACAATACACACTGAATAGCAATAAGATGCCATGTTCACTATTGAGATGGGCAAAGATCACAGAATTCCAGTTTCCAGGGTCAACACCCTTTTACCTTCTGAAGTAAAAGTAGAACTGCAAAGACTGCTGATTGGAACAACAGAGCCTGTCTGGAGAACAATTCGGTGATTTACAGTAAAGTTAAATGAATCATATGGGATTTTATTCACTGTCTAGGATAATCACATACATGCTCAGGGTGACACAGATAAAAATTTTCATTGAGGAATAATTTTTTAATGGAAAAATTGAAAACAATTTACATGTCCATTGATTTGAAAAATAAAATGCAACTCAGTCTCAAAAATATAAAAACAAATGGACAAAATAAAATACAGAACAACATATAAATACCACACCATTTATGTAAATTAGAAAATAATATTATATATTATTCAAGGATATATAGGTGTGTGAAAATATATATGTGTGTATGTGTGTATTTAACCAGTGGCAATCAAACAGGGGCGATTCCCCCATCCCTGGGGACATTTAGCAATGTGTGGAGATATTTTTCTTTGATACAACTTGAGCAGAGGATACAATGGAATCTAGTAGTTATTATCCCATATGCTACAAACTTCCTCCCATTCAGAGAACAGCCTCCCACTGACAAAAATAAATAAATAAATAAATCTTGCCCCTAATAGAGGTGGGGAAACTCTGCTCTAGAATTATAAAAGCTATCTTCACATTTTAATATTTAACTAGTAATCTTCTAGAACAAATGTAGCTTTCCCTGAAGCAGCAGACCCCTCTGACAGAGCAACTGACTACAAACTCCAAGACACCACATGCTATGCTTCCTTTACCTTTACCTTCCTTTGAAGCTTGAAAACTTAAAAGTATTTCCCACATACTAAACAAGCATCTTTTATGCATTCCAGTATTACCATCAAATAATTTTCCAGAGGCCTGAAACAGGTCCACATTCACAACTTTCCTTCTCCCATCTCATAATGGTTCTCCCATGATTCTACTACTTTCTAATAGTGCTATCATTTACTGGCTAGTGACTACAAATTGGTATTTCTTCTGAAAAACTACTTGTACGTTATGTTTTGGTGACTTGAATCATGTTTTAAATGAACTGAAATAGGTTATTACTTAAAGAAACTTGCCAATGAATGGTCTATGACTTCTTTAACATGTAATAATCCTAGCTTCATTCACCTGCTGTATTAATCTTCTGATTATACTTCAAGACCTGTGGCAAACATTAAAACCAAGTCTGTCCCAAGTTTCCGAATTGTTCTCACTTTATTCAAGTTCGCTAAACCGCACCTGTTTGTGTTACTCATTCAAAAATTTGAGGACATTCAGCAAAAATTTGTTTCTACCCAGCTTCTAAGAAAAAAATCTTCCTGCCCCCAAAGATACATGAAGATGCATGTGTTTATTCCAGTTGAGACTAGACCCATTAATATCGAAGTCAAATAGAAGTTCAAACAGTAATCCTCGAATTCTGTTGATACCAAGATAAAATGGGATCCATACTCCAGAGGTCTATTTTTAAGCATATATTTGAATAGGTGTTATGTGAGATTAGGTCTTAGGGATGCATGTGACTATCAGGGCGGAGCTCTAGGGAGTGTTTCTGCAGTAACACTTTGATTATGGTTGTGGTCACATGTGGTCTGTATGTATGACAAAATTTCACAAAACTGTAAACACACATAAAAAGAGAAAGAGACCGTGTGAAAACTGATGAGATCCTAGTAATGTTTATAGTCGACTTTATTGTACTGTGAAGTGACAATTTCCTGGTTTTGATAATGATTAATTATATAAGATGTTACCATTTGGGGGAAGATGGATTAAGGGACCTTTTTGTACTTTTTTTTGACAACTTCTTGTGAGTCCATAATTAATTCAAAATAAATTTTTAAAGTTGAAAACATGTCAGATATGAGAAAATAATTGCTAGCATATGTCAATAGGGAATTGCAAATTAAAATAACAATGAAATGCTACTTTATACCTATTAGAATAGCTAAAATCCAAACCACTCACAGTACCAAATGTTGACAATGATATGGGGTAATAACAATTCTCATTTACCTCTCACGGGAATTCAAAATGGTACCACCACTTTGGAAGACAGTTCAGTAGTTTTTTTACAAAACTAAACATACTCCCACCACAGATCTAATGTTCATACTTGTATTTACCCAAATAAGTTTAAATTTAGGTTCATACGATGATCTACACACCAATGTTTAAAACAGTCTTATTTATAATTGTTAAAACTCAGAAGCAACCAAGATATCCTTCAACAGGTGAATGGATAAGCTATGATTCATCTGGGCAATGGATAATGTTCATCCATAAAATGAAATGAGTTATCAATTCCCACCCCAACCCCGCAAATGACTCTTCCATGAATATTCTAAGTGAAAGAAGTCTGTCTGATAAAACTACAAACTCTTTGATTTTAACTTTATAACATTCTGGATAAGGTAAAACTGTAAAGATAGTAAAAAATCTATAGCTGTCAAGGGGGATGGGGATAAAAAGGTGGAGTACAGGGACTTGCTAGGGCAGTATAATATTGTGATAGCTACAAACATTATAGATTTGTCAGCACCCACAGAGTGCACAGCATGAAGAGAGAACTCTAGTGTACACTATGGACTTCAGCTAAAAATAATGTACCATTATTGGTTTATTAGTTATAACATACCACACTAATGCAAGATGTTAATAAAAGGGTAACTGTGCAGGGAAAGAGAGAATATGGAAACACTCTGTACTCTGTGCCTGGGTTTTCTATACACTTAAGACTGCTCTAAAATTTAGGTCTACTAATTTAAAAAATAAAGTAAAATACTACATCAAGTCCATTCATAAGTGAAGCCCAATTTGGTAAAGAAAAATGGATATTATATTAAATACCAACAGCTGGTGGAGTTTATATTTATACCAAAACCATATCCTCATGTTCCTCATATCAAAGAAAATGCCATCATGTAACAAGAGGTAAATAAAATAATACCTGTGAAACTGAAACTACTTTCAAAGCAACGAGGATCCCTACAAATAGAGATATAACTCTAATACTATTCAGTTTACACAGTGGAAATACATGTTGAAATGAAGCTTCCAGGAAGAACCTGGAGAAAATCTGGGAGCTTGGCCACCTCTTAATGTGTACCTCTCTAACATATGTTGAGAAAAAGATGGTACTGAATGCAGATAAGACCCCATCTCTCTCTAATGCATTTCTAGCAGAAGTGGAAAAAAATAGCATATTTTCTGCACATCAAGCTCACTACACTATTACTCACTAGCCAAGAGGTAGAGCAACCTAAATATCCACTGATGAACTGACTAATGAATAAACAAAAAGAGCTATGTGTGCGTATTTGTGTATATATGTATATGTACATATATGAATTTTCGTATATAGATATTACAAAGAAATAATACTCAGATTTCAAAAAGACAAAGAAATTCGGTCACATGCTACATCAGTTAAACTTGACATCATTATGCTAAGTGAAACAAGTCAATCACAAAACAAAAAATACTGAATGATTCCTGCATACAGCAGCTAAACTCTTAAGAAACAGTAAGCAGAATGGTGGTTGCCAGGGGCTATAGGACAGAGACTGCCGAGATGTTTGGAAACCCAGGGTCTGGGTTTTGCAAGATGAAAATGTTCTAGACATCTGCTGCACAAGAATGATTACACAGCAAACATCACTGAAATGTTCACTTAGAAGTAACTAATATGGAAATTGTTATGTTTTATCACAGTAAACTTTTAAAAACAATAACAGGAGCATGACTTTCAGAACATTCTGGAGTTGAGATATTGATTACAAGCCTGGTCCTGACACTGTGGGCCTGAGTCAGTGAAACTTCGACTCACAAGAGGACAGAGTTCAGACTCAGTGTCATAAACCCCATAGAAAAGGACAGAACAGGGTTTGCAAAACACATAAAAGTGAACAAAAGTGGTTCCTTAAAACCACGGGACACCAGAAGTTTGTGAATGACACTTAAGGTTGTGACCTCACTTTGAACTAATGCTGATTTCCTTTACATATCCTTTCAACCAGTAACAACAATGAAAAAAAGAGCTGTCATTAGCGAAGCATTAGTTTCGTGTTGGTTTATTTGCATCATTCTGTTGAGCCCTCTAACAAGTTTATATGGCAAATGTCCTGATATCTATGGTCATGGAACAAACCATCCTAAAGTTTAGTGGCTTCAACCAGCATCAGTCATTTATTTTGCACAAGAAATAACTATCTGGCAGGGCTGGGCAGGCATGGGTGATCTATGCTCCCCTAGGAGTCAGCCAGGGTGATCCACCTGGGGCTTGCTGCAGGGTGCGCTTTCAGGATAGCTCGCTCAGATGGCTGGCAGACCAAGCTAGCTGGGACTGGGACCAGGGGCCTTGATTCCTCCCATTTCAGCCTCTCCACAGGTAGCCTCGGATTCCTCCCTGCATGGTGGCTAGGTTCTAGGAGTGAACACGTTAATGCAAGACAGAGATGTGTGGCATTGTTATGACCTAGCCTTGCAAGTCATGTAACATCATGTCTGCTATCCTCTGTGGGTCAGGAGGGCACAATACTCCACCTAATACCAAAGAGAAGAAACATGCACTAGAGATGAGGACTGTCAAAGTGACATTGTAAGATGATCCGATTTGATTCAGAAAATACAATCTGCCACAGCAAATATCAATATCATCCCCATTTTCTAGAGGGGGAAACTAAGTCTTGGCAAGATAATCAATACCCTCCCTGCTCAAAGTCATAGTTATTAAGCTGTGGTGTCAAGATCCAAACCCAAATAGTGTTGACTCCTTAAGTCTGGAGCCTCTCATGTCCAATTATTCTTAACTATTCTGTTTCCCATTACCTCCAAAATTCCTACTCCACTAAATCCAGCTCCAAAGTTCTTTACTGTCTTTGCATAGAAATTTTGATTATGAAAATATACATACGGGAGTAACAACCTGAGCTTTTACTTAGCAGAGTGCCTGACTTGGAGCAGCATCTGTAAACATCAGTTCTCTTCCTCTTTCTTTTATCTTTATACATTTCTGTACTGACCTCAGCCTCCAAATAAAGAGGGTGACAAAAAGCGTCAGAGTTGATGACTTATAAACGGCATCTTTTCTTCATTCAGCTAGAAATCTTGATAATCTTAAAGAAGTAATTAATATGAAAATAAACAAGTATGGCAGTTTGGTGACTGACTCTTAGAAAGACGTTTACATTTTGTCAAATTAAATTTGTTTTCCTTCTAAACTATGAACTTCTTGAAAGAAAAGATCAAGTTTAGTAAAGCCTGTATCCACATGAAATTTAATTCAGTTCTTTGTGCTAGCAGGAGTTCTATAAAAGCTTATTTGCAAGGTACCTGCATATTTACATGACCACCTCTCCAATTCCCACCACACTGTGAGGCAGGGACAGAGGTCATTTGCCTAGGTCACAGGATGGTGTCTGTTTCATGCCCCATCCTAACACAGACACAAACCTCTACAGAGGGTCCTCAGTAAGTGAGAGGTTATCTGAATGAGTGAATGAATGAATGAAATATAGAGATGCAGACAGAATGAAAATGAAAAAGTCAATTTCTTCATTCATACAAGAGAAAGCTAATACAGAAAAGCAAGACCCTAACATGAGGTCTGCTGGCCCAGCCCTAAAAGAAGGTCATTTGACTTAGATTTGTTAGAGGAAGCAAACATAGTTGGCTGCAGGTTGGGAGAGAAACAGATGGAATTAAAAAAAAGGAAGAAATTGGAAAAGGAAGAACACATAAGTGAGAAGATTTTCAGCTGAATGAAGGAAAAGATGCTGTTTATAAGCCACCTGCTCTGACACATCATAGTGTCTTCCCAACTTTGATGTGAGGGTCAGTGCAGAAAAGCTTAACAAAAGACAAGAAAAGCCATTAATGTTTATGGATGCTACTCCATGCCAGGCACTCTGCTAAGAGCCTGGGCTTTCATTCAATGGACATATTTTTCATAATAATGTTCCTAATCAAATCTGGAACAGTTGGAAAAGGAAGTAGGAACAAGAGGAGCATGGGATTTTACTGGCTTTTAGAAAACCACTTAAGAAATAATTACTTAGATTTAACAACTAATTCTACTTTATCACTCTTCTAAATGGGAAATTCCACAGGTATTAAGACTGATTGTTAATGGATGAAATCAAAGAGCAGTCATCGCTTTCCTTACACACATCTTTGTAAAAAGTAAATACCAGTCAGCCAGTCACTACCTTCTTATAAGCTTTCTGTATTTACTATACCACTTCTTTATTAAAAAAAAAAAAAAAAAGAAAAAGAAAGAAATCACTGCAGCAAACTATATACTTTCTTTTCCAAGAACAAGTGGTGGGCTGGATTATAGCAGTGAGAAAAGTGGAAAACGACAGAGGAAAAAATTAGCATCTGTATGATTTTCAGCCTAAAATTCTTTAAATAAAATTTAATCTCGTTGTCTATTGTCCTTTGTGTTAAAGAAAGAAAATGTACTTTGCTTTTCTAATTACTCTTCTTGTATTTTTAAATTGTATCTTTATGCATAACCTATAGAATTGGTCTTAGAGAGTAGGGGGGACTTTAACAGTGTATAGTTATGTTGAGAAAACTAATACTCATATGACTAATAAGTATATTTTCCTTATTTGGCTCATAAAAATTCCTCCTGTTACTCTGGCAATTATCAAAAAACACCGTACAAAAGTACACACATTCTCCACTTCTCAGAACTCTGCTTCCCATTCCAGCTGTCATGTTGTAACAGTTTTGAGGTGACATCGTTATGGCTGGCTTTATGGTTGCGCATCGTGAAGAACAGAGGCCTGTGCCTTTCATTGCTATAAACTCTGCTCTGCGTTTCAGTCTAACATATGTATTCAACTACTGTATGTTCCACAGAAGGGGAAGTTATTCAACTAAAATCCCCTTCCTCACTTCCAACCACCTCCCACCTCCACTCACAAAACCAGCGAGCATTTAGTGCCACAGCTCAACCAGGGATTTGGAGTATTGAAAATAGCCCTTAGGATTAGAATACATATAACGAAGTAATCCTTGAAGAGGGGAGAGTTTTTCAAAAGAACAAACTGACTTCTAAGAGGAGTTGGATGAGTCCATGGAAACACTTTCAAAGAAGGCTCTACTGTTAGGATGCAAGATATTTTTGAGGCTGTGTCCTTGCAACCTCCGCCTCTGCCTGAGCCACTTCTCCTTTACTGTGGAGCAAGTTTCTGCTAGAAGACATCTTGAATAATTTACCAATTTTTATTTAAAATATTTAGTCTTGGAGATGAAAGGAGACATAAGACATTTTTATACCAGAGTTTATCAATCAAAACTGTCTAGCATACCAACTAATGAGTAAGCACTGCAAAAAATCAACTAAAGAAAAACAACTGTATGGTAACTACTGTTTTTGCTTTGTCATTTTTCTTCAAGAAAAGTAATGATTTTAAAATACATGTGCAGGTTCTTTGGCATTCCTTCCTTGAAAGTGTTACCTCTAGGTATTATCCCCACATACTTCCAAGACTGACCTTTCAAACACACAGCATGTTGAATGATTCTAGAGCGCTCTAGAAGGCTGTTCAATGATTGCCAAGGTTAAGTCATCAGAAGGCTCTCACTACCACTTGTCCGTCGATATCTCAGCTTGCGCTCTGGGGAAGACCGGCCATCATGGCAAGAGAACCAGCACCCATTTGTCAGCCACATGAACCAGCCACCTTGGAGCCAATCTTCCAGTCCTCATGTGGCCTTCAGATAACAGCCGCCTCTGGTGACATCTGACCACAACCCTGAGTCAGAACCACCCAGCCCCGCTGCTCCTGATTCCCTGGTACACAGGTACTATGAAAGATAAGAAACGCTTATTGTTGATTTAGCCACTAAGTATGGGGGTAATTCATTAGACAACAATAAAATCACTCATACAAGTAACAACTCGTTTTTTTTCTTTGGTGACTACTTCAGAGCATTCAGGCTGCATCCAGAATAGATTATCCATGCTTCTCCTAACATTTGCTCTATTTGAAGTCCCTGTCTTCTCCCTTCCCCCACACTCACATGAACTTCCCTCCTCTCAGCAGGAAACTTTCCCTCCTTTGAGCCCTTTAGACATTTTCTCTGAGCCTCCCTTTGTGTTAGTTATTTGTGTCTGTCTCATCTTCCTGACCAGACTGAAAGAACAGGAAGGCCACATTTCTAAAGAAAGTCTCCAGCATCTTAGAGCACACAGCACACAGCTTGCACATAACAGCCATTCCGCTGAGGTACCGAACAACAGCGGGAGCCAGCAGCTGGTGTGATGTGGCAAACAAGGTGATCACTCACTGAACCACGTCTCCTGAAGGCATTTCTCACTTCTGAGAAGAAATACCCATGGTCAAAAAGCGAATGTCCTTGAGACATGCAAACTTACAGCCCTGAGTCCTCTTTTTCTTGCTTTCTAGAGCCCCAGTCACTCATTTAGTAAAATATCCCTTGGTACTGCTCCGAGAACGGAGGGAAATCTGCAAGCAGTAGTATGAAAGGGTAGGTTATGAGAAGTCATGTAACATCCACTAGCATAAACTTTCATATCAAGATAATACTAAGTAGAAGTATGAATCATATAGCAATGAATGACTATAATGTCATGGCATTCATTTTGCTAAGAACATTAAAGAAAAATTTATTACCTGGTAATAATCACCACTAATACTGTATCAGGTCTATAGGACTGCTGCATAGGAAACTGAAATACACACAATGGTACCTTGTCCAGTGTCTTGCTAAAAAAAAAATATATATATAGGGGTCACTACAGAAATAGTCATTAAAAATACTTGAGTGTGCTGGGGGAGAAATTTATACATTACATGTAGATAGATATCAACACGTACAAACAGAACAGAGACAGGTTTCACGGCGCCATTACACCAGTTTAGGCATATCCAGGTGTCTGGCCATGGTGAACATTTGCCGTCTGCCTCTCAAGCGATTATGCTCTCTTTGTCTTCCTCACGTCATCAGTGTTTTGTTCTGGCATTCTGCAGTTGCCATCCTGCATGACTCTTGGTGGAATTTGCCCCATGCTCTGCTCCCAAGTCCAACTCTGGCAGAGAAAGAAAATGAAAACGAAACCAAATCCTAACGATGTAGGTAGTGGCTGACTCACACTAATTAATTCTATAGCTCACCATACCTCTACCTTTGCATTTTTCTAAGTTTTTATTGTTTAAGCGTTCTGCACTGGGTCTTCCATTGCTTACAGTCAAAGTCATCTTAACTGCTGCCCTGAAATAATCTAATACATACCCACAAACCTTGCTTCCAGAACAAAATGTGAACAAATAAGCAAACAACTGTCAGGTACATTTCAAAAAACATGAATACTACTTTTATTTTTCTTGGAAATGGCAATACACATAGCATGCATTAAAGAACTCAAGAAATTCCTGAAATTAAAAAAAAAAAAAATCAACTTTTAAACCAGTTACCTCAAGTTGATTTAACCTTTGTGTTATTTACTACACAAAACAATAACATCCTCCCTTCTGAAACACAGACTTTAGGCTAAAGTTTGCATCTTGATAACAACTGAGTCAATTCTCAAAAAAGGTCATGTAATGTATGAAGCCTGTGAATTTCTTAATTCCTATCTGATTTTACAGCCAACCCAGAACCCTAGTGGGGCTCCTACTGGGCTAGCTCCAACCGCTTTCAGCTACTGCCTACGCAAATCAGCGCAGATGTCAACCTGAACAAAACAGATTAAGTAAAGTGAATCAATCCACTGACCCCAAATTGATATTACATGAGAATGCAGAAACTTTTTCAATCATGGAAAAGCTTGAGATTGCCATCTGCAGTCCTCTCCTCGAACTTTGCAAAGATGTGTCCCTGTTTACAATTTCAGAAGTGTAGGACTGAGAAGCATGGAACCCAGGGTCAGAACATTTGGGTTCAAATTCAGCTCCACCACTTACACACATGTGACCCTGGCAAGTCCATTTCTCCCAGTCTTGGGTCCTCACTGTAAAGTGTATATTCAAACAGACATAATTGGAAGTGTAATGCTGACATGAAAATAACAGATGCACCCTGGTGGCCTAGTGGATAAGGACCCAGGTTGCAGTCCACAAGACCTGGGGCTGGGGAGAACAACCAAGATGAACAACTAAATACAATAAAGTACTTTTTCCTTCTCTCTCTTCCTGCCTACCTCTGCTCTCCTTCATTCCTGTCTGCAGTCAGCACAATTCTGGCACATAATAAGTGTCCAATGATGCTCATTTCTATGGTTGTAATCATTAATACTGAAAAGAAAAAATGCAATAACATCTCCAAAAAACTACCTCAGAGCAATGAGGAAAAAGAAAAATGAATTAAAGTGATAATAACTCTCAAAAGTCAATGGGTTCCTCTTAGACATTAATTCTTGACGATTATTTGGTTTAGGAAGAAGAAGAAAGAGCTGAGTATATTAAAAATAAATAGTACCTCAACAACTCTAAATCACTACACCTACAACAGGTATTGGAACAAAATTCCCAGGACATCGACAGGCACACATACAAATTAAATCCAAAATATGTTTCATAATGAAATCAACAATCCTTCTAATAGTCAGCATTTCAAATGAGCATGCAAACTCAAGACTATGCTTTCAGATTTGCAACTAACTTACAACAGAAATAAGTAAACTTAACTATGGATAGTTTCCTTTACTGGATCAATCTAAAACTAAGTTTTATTTCGGCTTCAACTTGGAGCATCTCTTTCTTAAGTCACATATACTGCCAACTGTGAAGGGGAAGAGACAAACCACAAATATGAAGCAGGGAGGAAAACAGTAGTTTGACTAGTCACTTCTTAGATTGTACTTTGATGAATAATATAATATATACCTAGAATCTCCAAAGATATGAACTATTTATGGTTGAGAATCTTGGGAATCCCACTTCTGTTGAGGAATTAAGCCAGCAGAAAAGGTTCAGTTACACATGGTGATTACTGTATCTCTAATGGCACCTGGGAAGGATTCTTGGCCCAGGCCAGGACCCCTGTAATGATGTCAGCAGATTCAATCACATAGGCCATGCTGAGTTGTGTCCTTGGTACTGAGCAGTGCATATGACATATGGCTTACAGAATGACCATGACCAATGGACACATTGGGGCCGTGTCCAGACTGAGGTCTAAATTCTCTAGAACTTGCCCAAGTGGGTAATTGTTCATTCATTTTAACAAACAGCATCAATAATTTCAATCAAGCAAACACTGGAACAAAATTAGTACACGTATCAACTTTGAAAGCAAAACTCATGTGCAGATGAGTCCCAGGAGTCACAGTACTGAAAGAGCTAACCTTCTTATCTCCCGATGTTAATTTCTATGTGTGTCACTCATTCACTTCCTCAATTTCTCCACTAGTATGTAAACTCAAAGAACTCTTAGTATCTGGCCATAAAAGCTCTTCTCCACTGAGCACTTTCTATAAGCCAGATGCTAGCTCAAGCATTATCCCATTTAGTGCTGACAACATAGCTGTAGGAGAACACTATTATTCCCTCCACTTTACAGGTAAGGAAACTGAAACTCGCGTTAGTCTTGCTGGTGCCCACACCACTGAAACGAGTGCAGGAGGACAGTGTCACGGGCAGCTGTTAGAGTTGAACTCTATTCAAATCAATTGCCATTCACAAAATGCTGAAGTCCTACCATCCCGTATCCAGGAATGCAACCTTACTTGGGCACTGAGTCATAGTAGATACAATCAAGTTAAGATGAGGTCATTAGGGTAGACCCGAATCCAGTATGATTGGTGCCCTGATTAAAAAAAGGAAAAAACTATCCAAAGACAGAGCCCATGTGCAGATGGAGGTAAAGAGTGAAGTTACACTGTAAGAGCTGAGGGAGACTTGGGGTTATCAGAAACTGAAAAAGGCTAGGAAGGCTCCTCCCCTTGAGGCTTCCCAAGCCCTGCCAGCACCATGATTTTGCATTCCTAGCATCCATAACTATGAGAGCAATTTTTGTTGTTTTCAAGCTGCACAATTTATTGTAGTCTGTTAAGGCAGCCCTTGGAAACTAACAGAACCATCAGGGCTCTTACAGGCCATCCTTTTCCCTGCCTATGCTTTTCCCTGCATTTGACCTGCCTGTTACAGAAGAGAAATGCAGACCTCCCCCACCCCCAAATCTGCATAAGTTTTCAGGACTTGACACTGCTAGAAGTAGAAAATGCAACACCTTTTACCTGCTTTGAATAGACTCAAAAATAAGAGTGTTTTGCTCCCTAAGTAAAGACCAGCAGGAACCATCCTGCTGCTCCAACTTGCAGTTTCTCCAGCAGCCTGCAGCACCACTATCCTCACAGTGATTAGCAACTTAAAACAGATTGTCTTTACAAAGTACAGTATCTGGTGACCTGGCCCAGTTACTTGAAATGAGCAAAGGCCCAGGGGAGATTCCAGAATCTGGAATTGGATCTTTTCAAGCCCCAGGAGTGAGCAAGGCTGCCAACAAGGAAAGCAGCAGCTTAGGTAGCTGAAGGGAGTGCAATGCACCAGGGAAACTGTACCTGCTGAATTGCAATGCCAAGGATGCCTTACAGTCACCTCCAGTAGCCTGGTCACCATCTGTGGGTCAAACCTGGAATACCAAGCATCAGGCAATGCCAGTGAGGAGATGGCAAATCCTGAAACATGCAATATTCCTAGAACAGGCAGGTAGTAAGAATCATGGACATCTTCAGGCAGGGGTTATAACTAGGTGTCAGATACGAGGCTGGGGGCTGGAGGCAAAGGTCATCTTCTTCAGCAAAGCATTAGAGATGCAGGGAGAAGGGAGTTATGGGAGGCCAGGGCCCAGTTCTCAGTAGGAGAAGATTCTGGCACTTGGAACAAAACAGAAGACAGATACAGAACGCCAGTACACCTGGGTTCAAGAGCATCGTGGGTGATCTGATCAGGAGGTATTGGTCTCAAGGTCCTGCAGACTCCCCCAATAGTCCCACCCACCCCGGACTCCAAAGGCAGGGGTCTGAGAGCACAGAGAGAGATAAGGGCTCAGGAAGCAGGTAGGCTCTGATCCAAAGTGCATTTCAAAACTTCTTGGCTGAAATGCAAAAAGCATTTATTAGTAGAACACCAGGTTACCTGGTTCTAGTCTAGAATTTCCTCAAAAATTAATCCAAATCAACACTGTTTTGAAAATTCCAGTAGAAAAACAAATCAATTCAGAACAAAGTATTTTTACCTTTGTTATAGGGCTTGCTGAATGGCAGAATTAAGCAGGGAAATGAAGAAGGAGATGGCAATTTCTGTGACTAAGCTATCTGCAAACTTCAACCAATTCAAAGATTTTAGTCATCAAATACATTGGTTAGTTGTCCCTATTTTTATTTAAATATGGAAGTTTTTGCTTTTTCTCTCAGGATTGCTGTGAAGCTTAGATATAATAATAGCACTTCAAAAATAGTAAAGTATTAGGCAAATTTTAGGCTGTAATTTTGTTACATATTAAATAATTATTTAAATAGCTATATAAAATTTGCAAGATCCAGAAAAGTATAGAGATGAGAATAAAGTTTGCTTATATGCCATTCAAAGATGACCAATGAAGTTATTTTCATAATTTCAGAGTCTTTTCATGTACTCATTCTTTACATTATCTGGATCATATTGTTTCATAGCATCCTTTTTATTCACGAATGCATTTTTCCTCCCATAAAATGTTTTATCATCATTTTTATTACTGCAGTACTGCAATGTATGGGGATATAATTCAACCATTGTACCTGTCAGTGAACAATTAGAATATTAAAAAAAAATTATTTTACATACGACTAATGCAGACTGGACATTTCCAAACATAAATCTTTGCCCAGTGTGAACAAAAAAAAAATAGACAACATATAGTAAGGTCTTCCTAAATTCCTGGTACTCTGCTAAGCATTTTTAAGGTTCCTTTTTTCATACAACACCAATACTGAGTTACTTGCCCTGCTTATGCAGATTTTCTAAATGAGGAGACTTTTGTACAAGGTGGTTGGTTCCAATTACCCTGGATCTGCCTCCACACCCACCCAAGGCCTTCTGCCCCTTGCAGGTAAAAGTGACCCAAAAGAAAGACCACTGAGTTGAAGCACAGGATGTAGACTCTCAGTATGTGGAGCCAAATGGCTTCCCAGAAAGGCTGAAAAGCTAGAGCAATTTTCACTCTGAAGGGCAGTGTGCGGAGGCTGTCCTGGCATCCCTCGCCAGTACTGTGCCCTGAGGGCACTGAACAAGGACAGGCCAGTTAGGTTGCAAGTGGGGGACAAATGGACTTTAAATCAGAACGTTTAAGAACCGCGAGATGATACATTGATTTTGGAGGCAAAACATTTTCATCTCCAATCTCTCACTTGACTGACTCATTCCCACTTTCATCATAAATAACATTCACTCTTGTACCTATATTCTGTTATTTTCTAAAGTGATCCCCAAATGTGTATGAGCTTCAGCCCCACAAAACCCAGATCCACAGCAGTTTAGTAGAAACAGTTGGGGCTGTGGCAGAGACAGAACTTACGTTCAATAAACCAACTGTATTTTCACAAGTACACAGTTAAACTACATTTCCCAGTCTCCCTGCATTCTGCCACACCTGCGATTGAGTTCTGGCTAAAGAAAGGTAGGTTAAAGAGGGCTGTGTGCTGGATACATGCTGATGTCCAGGGCAACCCTACTGGCCAGACTGGACTTTGGAGTGATCAAAAGCTACAATCTTACATTAGGGTACTGATATTTTCAGGTCACTATAATAGCATTTAGTCTTAGCTACAGTGACTAAAGCAAAGGCTTCAAAAAATTGGCCACAGGTATCCTGTCCTGGACGGCTCTTTGCATTCTGGTGTCACAAATACCTTGCTAACCTGGCATAGTTCATTCCTTTTTTCCAACTCAGCAAGCAAAGCTGATTCCCACCCTCAATCCCCGTGACCACCACCACCAAAATACACACTAAGGTTTCTGACAAACTTCGATTTCATTGCTGGAAACTTGCTTGAGACACATGGTTACACAAGTAAAACCTAGAGTTCTAAGCCAAATCTTCCCCTTAAAAGCACACTCTGAGCAGTGGAGGCTTAGCTCCTTAATGAGGAGATGGAATAAGTAGCAGTTACACAGTTTCCACTAAACACTTTAGAATCTGGGTTTTTGCAAAGGAACACAGATGTTCATATCTCCGAAAACAGCCAGAAGCTTCCTGCCAACACATCAGTCCATTTCAAGAGAAAAACAGACACAAATACCAAATATATGCCAAGTTCTTTCGCTAATAACTTTTTCCCCTCATTTTCTTGTATTCATCAACTTGATTCTTTTTTACATTGTCACTATATGCTCTGATATCCCAGTACACACACCTTTGCAATGATCAGCCAGGAGGTCTCAAGACCTCCTTTCAGAAACCTATTCTGCTCCATGTCAATCAGACTCCTCAAGCAACTCATCAAAATAGCATTTTATTTGGGACTCAGTGCTCTCCCGGCAAATGCCATAAATCTTTCCCTGTATGGCTAGGCTTCCAGATATCAAAGCTAAGCACATTCAAGGCTGAATAATTTTTAATATAATAATCATATCTTCTCTAGCTCCAGGCTGTTTTGAAGTTATCACCTTAATTCAACCCTGGATTCTTTGGGGTTCAAAATGCAGCCAGTGGATAAAACTGGGAAAGAGAAAGATGGAAAATTAATGACTTTATCAAAACTGGGAGGTTCAATGAAGTTTTCTGGAATCTCTTCCAATAGGCAGAGATGATTGATCCATGCCTATAAACACAAGCAGGAGAGGGCAGGCCAGAGGGGTTCGCCACTTGCATTAGTCAAAGTTAGCCCTGTGTTTACAGTTTACAGATGCTCTGGAATCTAACTATAAGGAGCTAAAGCCAAAAGTGATGGGCAGAGGTGTGGCTGACCTGAATAAGATCAGAGAGCCAACCTATGCTCCCAAAATGCAGACAAGAAGTGCTTCTGTCTCCATACAATGACTTTTCAGGAATGCAGTTCATAATCCAATTGCAAGGGAGAGATTTGTGGCTCAGTCCCACTGGTTAGCTCTAATGGTTAGAACATCTGGCTAATAAGATTACTGGTTAGCAAGCCAATCTCAGAATTTTAAAAAAAAAAAAAGCTTTCCTCTATTTCAATACCACAGACTCATCCTTTTCCCAACTTGAAACAATTTGGGAAAGCAAGCAAATGATATTCATTGTGTATGTATGTGTGTATCATCAAGAGAAACCAATTGAATGAGAAAATGAGTTTGCATTACTTACCAAAGTCTTTCCCTGACCTGAAACAGTCGAATTTCTGTGAGTTTATATAATGAATTTACATGTCTCTGTCCAAATGGTTGGAGGTTATTGGCTTAATTTGTCAGACCTTTGTCTCCAAATCTGTGTTCCCTTTTGCCCTAAGGGGCCTGGTACAAAGCTTAACACATCAACAGCATTAGTTCATCTGGTTTTTCTGCATCTTTTAGAGGCTTCAGCTGTTTGCAGGAATATGCAACACTTTTAGGAAATTTTGTTTAGTCATAAGGCAGTTGGCTTTCATGATTTTAAATGTTTTAGTGAATTTGAAAATGCATGAACAGGTGTACAAGTAGACAGATGAAGCAACATCCGCCTTCCAATTTAGGGAAAGGGTTTTAGAATTTGTTAACTGATTGTGAAAACTCCAAAATGTGTTCTGGTAATGATGCACTATAAGATTTCTTTGGAAATAAAAATATCAGGCAAGCATTATGCCACATTAAATCAAATCACCGGGTCTGAATGCACCTCCAGAGGGCATTTCAGAGCTCCTCTCCTGATGTGGTAAGCACCATTTAGATACTTATCTAATTATACCCCATAATAAAAACTACCATTTATTGGGCACTCCACATGTGCCAGGGCTGTTAAGCACTGCCTAGCATCCTCGAGAGGCCTGCATTATTTCCCCCATTTTACAGATGAGGAAATTAAGATTCAAAAACAGCATGTAACTTGCTTAAATTCTCTTATCTAGTGAATGGAAAAGGTAGAATTCCGGATGGCTCATTCATATTCCAGGATCTGTGTTTATGCCTGACACCAAAGTTTGACTATTACAAGTTTCTGCCTGAAAATATGGAAGGGGAAAAAGCCCACCACTTCCCTCAGGGACATATGCTTTTCATCACTCTTTGTAGTCAGACCTTCTTCCTATAGCCTACAGTAAACTCCTACAGATACAATTAAGTCCCCTGCTCAACTAGCTTCTAAAAGCTCTGCTTCCACTTCTGAAGCTATAAATTAAACTTGTAGCTTTTCATTTTATTAAATTTATCTATCCCGATGTTGTAACCTTTTAGGACAAGCAGTTCTTTGTCCTTTACCCCAGATATAAATGTCTGATTTTACTATATGATCCATAATGCTCTGTAGGATGAAATAAACAAATCCTTTTCAGGGAAATACTCTCTAGGGGAAACCTAGGTTTCCACAAGAAACCTAGAAATAAAATTGACAGATGGTATCGGATGCATTTCATTTTCTCTTCTTTGAAATAGCAAGTGCCCTCTACTGGAAAGGCTGCATTTCTAATCACTAAAGTATCCCTCCCTGAAAATGAGGAGGTCCTTCACCTAAACAAAATGATCTTCTTGACATGAAGTATGAGTGAGAGCTTCCTGAGGGCTATGCTGGGTGGTAATCCCTGGGCCTCGGGTACCTCCCCTTGAAAAGGGTCCCTGTAGAATGCAAGGCAAGGTCTTAGCATAGCACATCCCCTTTCCCAGGACAACAAAGCAAACTGTACAGAGTCGTGAGCATGCCACTGTCAAGAGTATCATTTCCTCCAAGGCAGAATACGCTTCCTCAAATACAAGTTCTGCTGAGAAGCAGATACGCAAATGGAAAAACCATTTGCTTTGTTGATCCTCTTTGTAACTTCTGCTTGTATGATCACCTGGCAGCTCAGGACGTCTAGTCCAATAGATTCACGGACCCCTCAGATTGTACCAACTTAGCCATTTTTCTTATGCTGGAATCATGACATGCAGAGGAAGCTGTGTACCATCCATAGTCATTTTCAGTATTCATGAGCAGAGATTTAGCAGGCCACAGTTTGTTGTACAGTTTAGAAAATTTCCACATGGGCAGATGGCCCAGTACCCATAGGTCATTCCTCCTACTTCAAACCATGAAGGACTGGCTATTGGATAAGGTTCTGTGTCCAACTCTGTTGAATCTGAACAAACTAAATTATCCTCAAGGATCTGTCGAGATTAACAATTTGAAGAGAGCCGTAGACATTTTGGCACTTTAGCAACATGGCTCAAAGCCCAAAAAACAGATGTGATCTGAAAATTCCCGACAATGAAATAATGCAGCAATGCAAGCAATCTATTGAGATGATTCTCAAGTATGACTTCTTTATTAATAGTTTGTCTTTGAATGACTTTCTAATGCTGCTCAACAGTAGGGTCTTTTTTTTTTTTTTAATAGTGATCGGTAGATCAGCTTTAATCTGGAAACCTCTGGAACATTTTTTCACTTCCCAAAGAGTAATATACACGGAAACTAACAACAATTATTACTGTTGGTGTTGTAACTGCCGCATGGTCTAATTGTTTCTATTATTTTAATGAATGACTGCTTTGCTACACGATGAATCTTTATTGAAGGCACGTTCCTGCCCCATGCTAAAGGAAAACAAACAAGAAAGAAAGATGAGAAACTAATGCCTTCTGTTTTCAGAAGATGCAGACAAAGTGAGAGTTTCTAAGTGTCATAGATTTATTGTTATCTGAAATTATTGAAGGGTCTTCGTATATTTTTGTCCTTTCCATCAGTTCACTATTGTAGCCCCAGGTCCTAGAACACCTGGTGCCTGGGAGGTTTTGCATGTATATATTTGTTGAACGAATGAATGAATGACACGAACTGTCAACAACTGTTTATGAGTTTAGCAAGCCATTGTGTGCCTCAGATGTCTCATGTAAAATGAGTTAAGAAGATTAGGTTAGTTTCCAGTGGGTGCTCTACAGAATGCTGGGTCTGCAAAATGTAATAGTTGAGAGGGATTTTTTTTTTTAATAATAAAAAAGGTAAATGAGAGTTCGAAAAATCATAAATTTTAGAGAAGAAAACTGATTTTTGACTACAGGCGTCTCCATCCTTTAGAGGTCACTATGAAAAATGAACTTTCCAAGGGAAGCTCTACAAGGGTCCTACACTCCAATAAGATTACAAAACCCTTAATTCACAACAGTCTCCAAAGCATGTCTCTGAGTCCCTGCGTCCATTAACAGTTCAGTACACTTTTAAAATCTCAATAAATATTTGCGCCACAGATCTTTAAATCTCCTAACAAAAGAATTTGTTGCTCGAGGTCGTCTTTGATGGCAACTATTCTCTTGCCCTAAACTCAGCTGATGTGCACACCATCTTTCCATTCGGCATTCAGCCCTAGCCCCTTTCTGGTTCTATAACCTTGGGCAAGTTACTGGCCCTCTCATTCAGAAAACTTTGAATACTCAAAGTTTTATTTATATTTATAGAGTAAGAATAGTCATAGTTGTCAATGCAAAAAAAACATAGTAGTGAATGCAAAAGTTAATGCAAAAGACATAATAGTTAAAATGCAATAGCAGTTACTGCAAAAAGAGCAGTTAAAATTGAGCAAGAATTCATGAGATCCTATATAAATCCCTTTGCATAACACACAGAAAACTCTCAATAAAGGATCACCACTCCTGCTGTTAATCATCATTGTAGCACACTGTTCTATCCCATTTGAAACATCACTGCTAAGTAGAGTTTGGCAAATAGGTCCCTTTCCGGCCTTATCACAGGCTTTCGGTTACATCCGTGTCTCCCAGACTCGACTTCTTCAATTATCCTTTTCCAGTCCTATTATGTTTAATACTGCTCTTAAGATTATTTCAGCTTAGTCTCACTCTAAGCAAGAAAATCTGTGAAATCATAGGTTTGATGCGCTCGTTATACTTTTTCTAACACACACTAAATGAATAAACAACTCTCTAAATACATTTTAAAAGCCAGCGTTAATCCCTAACTCCTCATCAACAGCAGATGCTGGGAAACATTAATGTAGGCTTTCCAAGATCCCTTCACCAAAATGATTCTATATCCCTTCTCCTGTGAAATCACAAACTAACCTTTGAAGAGGCAAACCTATTCTCCCTAAATCTCATGGTTCAAACCATTAAAGGGGTCTTTCTTTCATCAGAACCAGATTCAATTCATTAACAGGTAGAACTCAGAACAAAGGCATGAAGTTGACTCCATGTCCTTCCAGAGCAAGAATGACAATTAGAATTTTCCCTCACATTCAGATATTTCAACTCTTTTTCCCTCTAACCAGTAAATTAACATGTGTACGTACCTGAAACAAAATGGTTTCCAAAGAGGACAGCCATTCCTCAGTGCACCTTGTAGAACAAAATGACATCTCTACAATGTTCTGCATTAACTGAGAGATGAGGAGACATTTTTAAAGATATGGTGTGGGCTAAGACATTTTCAAATTCTAAGAGGAAAGTCCCACACAAAGCACCTACCAGCCAGAGGGCACCCAGCTCAGAACTGGAATATTGGCCCCCTCTGGCCCCACCCCTGAAAAAGCACATGCGGTGGAACTCTGACAGCTTGGTAGAGTCCAGCGCTCAAAACATGTCAAGGCTCACTCCAATGGCGCGGCATTCTCCTCCAGATAGCAGCAAAGCCAAAGCCACTATGAGATGGCAAAAAGCGCACAGACTGCTGTAGACCAGTCATAAATAAAATGATGAATGATGCTGCTTTGTAAACATTCTATGGACCCCAATCATGCAGCCCTTTCAGAAGCAGACACAAGCACAAGTGGTAGTCTGCAGCAGTCTGTTTGCTGTATCTTTACTTTTAACTGTAATCATTCTAGAGCCCTGTTAATATCTGTCACTTATTCATTTCTAGGGATGCAGCAAATTACAGTTAAGAGAAGACAGGAGCTGACAGCTCATTTCTTCTTTGAATGGCACACTCTCATTTCTGCAAGGTCTGTGGTCCCTCGTCATGGCACATCCACCCTGAATTTGGATGACTTGCTAAAAGGAGCAATGAAAACAATAGCAGTTGGGCCTGGCAATTCTAAGGCCTTGCTTGGTTACTTCAGCTGTGCCCCACTCATGGCTTCGGTATAATCTTTCTCCTGATGAAGAAAAATCCATTTCCCCTTGAGCCCTCTATTTCAACACGAAGTACATATGTTTGGGGAGGGGTACAAAATGCTCCTCAGCACATGCATGCATGCAGACATACGTAAAGTGACGGATACATATATGGGGCAGTGAAACCATTTGAAAGGAATTAATATTCCAGGTAGAATTAATATCATAAACCTCAACCACTTAAGACACACATCCTAGGGAAGAGAACTAGGTCAAAGGCACAAAGCAGTCCATGAAAAATAAAATATTTTGAAGCTAAAATAGCATTTGATTAAAAAAAAAGAAACACCTGAGTGATTACTTTTGGTACCTGGAAAATGGTAGTCTGTCCCTTAGTATTAAAATTGCATGAATACAAAAATAACTCATCAGAGAAGCTTGCGGAACTCAGCCTAATGAAGCCAGTGAAACTGCTTCTTAGCAATCTTGACTAACTAAATGAACATTTTATTCTGGATGGGGGATAGGGCAGAACCCACGAACAGTGTATATATATGCTGAGAGCCCTGTCACATCTGCGTCAAGGAATGACAACCAGGATCTGGAATCTTGTGAGGATGTTTCTTTTTATAACCCCAGTTCTTTTTCAAGCCAAGATGTAGTCTAAAGATCAAAAACGATCAAATTAGATGGCACAATAGAAAGACCCCCAGGAAATATTTTGCCAGCTTTTATATTTTCCAAAATTCAAACACTCAACAGAAGAAAGTAGAGCAATACACAAATTAACTGCTGCTTAGAAGAAGAGCTGTTTTACTTTTTAATTAACGTTCTGTCCTTAACCCAAAAGCAGAAGTAAAACACACTATGTACAGTGCTGACGCACCTGTTATGGCAAAGTGTTACTTTTTTTCCCCCAGGCTTTCTTTATCCTCATTTGATGTGTTTAAATGTAAGACGTAGGTTTGGCAGTGTGTGTAGCTCAGTGATGCAAACAGTGTGGGCTGGCGCCACCCAGAACTCAGCGAGTGGGAGGGCAAGCAGGAAGTCAGCTTTCCCATTCCGTCCAGGGGAGTATTTGAGCACACCATTGTGGGTTGTCTTTTTCAATTCAGGAAGGGAAGAATTGCAGAGAAGGGAATAACAAATATTATTTTGGAAGGACTTACATTTGCAAGACATCTTAGTTTAAACTGTTGGTTCCTAACTGGTCGTCTCCTCCCTCTTCACTGCTCTCAGAGTCCATATCCATGCAGAGGTCTAGAGGCTAAAGGACTGAACACAGTGAGCTCTGACAGGCAGGGATGTGGAAGCGGTCTGCAGAGATGAAACCACTCAGTAGGTAACTTCCAATGGATTGGAGTGATTTGTTCGAAAGAGCTTTTAAATCTTTCCTGCAAGTGCTATAGGAGGGAAATGGGCTGGTCTTTTGTTTCATCGCTTTCCCATCTGGTTGTCTTCAAAAATCCCCCTCTGGGTCTAGTCTACATGCCAGGCAGTGGGCAGGAAGACCAAGGCAGTGCCACTTGGGAAGATGGGAAAGAAAACAAGCAGAAACTGTAGAGCTTTATTTTGCTTTTTGCTGGCCGGAATGATTCTCTACATTGTGTCTGTCTGAGGTCAAGAAGACTTTCAGAAGGAGACATTTAAGATGACATTAGGATGTAAAGGATAAAGAATGGAGCTATAGGGAAGAACGGGAACTTAGAAGTCACCCAGAGACTCTCCAATGGGACTTTGTATCACAAAGACCAGGACAAGGAGTCATATAATAAACCTGATTCTAGAACTCACCTGGAATTTCTGGTCTTGACACTTCAGATTCCAATTTTCTGAAATGCCAAGATGATTCGAAAGCAGTAGTAGATGGATATACAGATTTTTGTTTGGGGTCCATGGATCATGTCTAGTCTTCTCCCTCTTTATTATACAACTTAGAAAACTGAGGTTATAAAAGTCTGAGGTCAAGTGAACAAAAGTCTAGCTTGAACAGAAGCTATAAAAACAGAGTCACAGCCCCTCCATCAATTCCCAGACTTGAGCCAGTTTTTATATCCAGAATACCTTGAATGAAGGAGGCAGGATCGCCCTGAGGAAGGAGACTGGTACATTGCTAAAAAGGTCTGCTATTAATCTTTTTCCCAGCCTTCCCCAAAGGAACCTACAGTCTTTTCCTATGGGCACTATACATTGGGAAAAATCAAATAATCAGAATTTTAGGGAGATTACTAGGCACTGTCTCTGAATAGTTAAGGTAAGCAATGGAATTTTAGCTCGACTCTATCTCACAGTGAGTCCCCAAACCAATCCTATAATCATCTCCCCAGCTTCAAATGTATAGTTAGAATGGAAATACACATAGCAACTGGCAGAATTTCCACACTGGATAAGCAAAGAGTTGTTTAGTTATTTTATTAAGGGGGAAGGAGCTGGAGAAGGCCTGAGAATGTAGTTCCCAGATAAGCTCCACATCCAGCATGAACTCAGAACACTTTAGTTTGAGGTTTGCTCTGTGTGTGTGTGTGTGTGTGTGTGTGTGTGTGTGTGTGTGTGTGTGTGTGTGTGTGTGCTATTTGGCTTAAAAGAAATGGGTTCCACTCAGCACTTGAACATCAGGATAAATTGTTCCAGCAATGAAGAGCCATGACACCTATCAAGTTTCAATTGCTAGCTGAAACCTCTGATAGCTGCTAGAAAAATACTGTGCAATTATAGCCTAGAAACATAAATTATCAAGGCCACGGTGCTCTCAGAACGTAATAAATGAAATGTGGGTAACCACATACACAGTAAGAATCCCAACCCCCAGTGTGTGTCATCAATATCTGGTCACCCACAGGCAACAGGGAAGAAGGAAGAGAGAAATACTCTCTCCCGACTCCAGATTCTATACAAATTGAGCCATGGATGAAGGGACAAAGGGGAAATGTTTCTAGGTTTAAACCAAGAAGTGTTTTCTACGTTCTTCCAAGTTATGGTCCTCTAATTTCCCCATGGGCGACTGGGAGAGAGTTTTAAGTAGACACCAGAGAACTAAATACTTCTACAGATAGTAATGCAATGACAAAATATTGGTTTTCTCCTCTGGAAAGTTCACTACATGGTGGGTAGATTTGGGTTCAGTAGAATGACTGTAAAACAACAACCAATGTCATCACAGAATGAGGGCATCGCAAAGCCAGTGGCTGTTTGCCTCCCCACATCTGAAATCTGATCTGATCCACGCTCAATCACAGTGACCTCAGGCAGGAATGGTCTTCAGAGAAACCGATTACAGTCAGAGTTACATGCCAGGCATCCCTCTACTGAGTGTCCCTGGAGCCCGCCTCAAGGATTCAGAAGCCATTTTACAGGGCCTTCCCAAAGACTACAAAAGGAGGCAGTGCTCACATTCATGTACAGCTGTGCTTCTCTCAGCAAACACGACAGGGCACCTGTTTTGGACTCAGCACCAGGCATATCTGTCTTCAGGACTCCCAGTCTACTCAGGGAAAAAGACAAAGTGCAGAATAAAGCTCAACCATAAATACCAGTACAGAGACGCACCCCATGTGTCCAGAAAGGTGATGCCAGAAATCAAGAAAGTTTCCCAGAGGAGGTGACCACGAAGTTGTATCATGTTGACCAGGAGAGATAGATGTGGGGCCAGAGCATGTCACCCTCATCTCATCCACTGAATCATCTGGTGCCTTTTATGTCACTGTTCTTGGGCTTTAAGTTTGCTCTTAATATTCGTTGCAATCTTGGGATATTAAGATTTATTATGGTCAGATGACCAAAATATGTACTTCTTATATGTATTTGGTCTTCATCCACAGTTACTAGCTTACAGATCCCCAAAGCCTTGGAATTTCCTGTGTGGAAAGTATTAAGGGTGTCACTTGTTATATCAATGAGGTCACTTTTGGGGAAGCAACTAAGGATGGGGGCTGATTGCCAGGAGAACCAAGCACAGAATTAAAGGGTTGGAATTCCCAGAGATCAAACTCAGTTGCCAATGACCAGCGACGTAATCATGCATGCCTGTGTAATGAAGCCTCTGCAAAACCCTTCAGAGCTTCGAGGTTGGTAAAAATGTGGAGATCTGGGGGAAATGGAGCACCTGAAGGAAATTCTGTGCTTTTCCCAAACTCTACCTATGCATCTCTTCCATCTGGCTGTTCCTGAGTTACAGCCTTTATAATAAAATGGTGATCAAGGACTGTGAATCATTCCAGTAAATTAAATTGAACCTAAGGAGAGGACCCTGGGAAATTGATCTATAGTTGACTCATTAGAAGCACAGGTAACAAACAGTCTGAGCTTGCAGCTGGTTTCTGAAGTGGATGGTAGTCTCAGGAGGCTGGGCTTTTAATCTATGGAATCCAATGCTTTCTCCAGGTAGACAATATCCAAGTTGGATTCTCAGGCACCCCGTTGCCATGTGGTAATTATTTGTTGGTGTAGAGATGCCTCCATAACCCTCCCTGGAAATTGCTATAACACCTGTGCTAACCTGGTTTCATCTGAACAAGAATTCTTGGCTCTAATACCAGCTAGGGAATACATGAGAACCCACCCTCTCTTCATAGTCAGTTTCTGAGCAGAATGTTAAGAGAGCACCAGGAAAGCGGGGAGCTAAAGGAGCTGTTCCCAAAATGAGTGGTCTCTCTGGCTGTTGTAGCTTGGAAAACAATTCCCCAAGTTCTCAACTGTGGACAGGTCTCTCCGTTTTACAAAACAATCATTCTCCTGTTACCCAGGGCAAAGTGAGCAAAACCTGCAAAAATTTTTGTCCCTTCCTCATCACTGGGTTTCCCTACCTCCTCCCTAACTCACATACACTCCAGGATTTAGAGTAAAAGATTCTTATTAAATGATGACAAAAGGAAAAGTAAAATATAGGAGACACAGAGGGAATAAGCCACAGATGGGAGAAAACAGCTGCATATGAAAGGATTAGAAAATAAATTACAAGAAACTCAAAGGCTTTAGAATCCATTTCAGGTGAACTGGAAGAAAATCCCTCCAGTATCAGGAAAACAGGTCCAGGTTAAAACCTAGTCAATAAAGAGGTACCATCCTCTACTGGCTATCTGATAACATTTTATCTTGAGGTTTAGAATTCCTTTTTCCTTCTTAGCACTTTCTAGAACACTTCTCTGAAGGGAGAGTCAGGACCACTTGCATCAGAATCATCTGAGGGACTTACTTTAAAATACAGTTTCTGGGTCTCCAGTGATCCTGAGGCATCTTGAAGTCTGAGAATCACAGAACTAGGTACTTTATCATTCTTAAGTGATTGTGATACCCATGCTAAATCATTCTGTTAAATCTGCTGCTTAAAATGTGAAGGAAACACTAGTGGCTACATTGATTCATTTAGAAATTGTGAGATTTTAAAAGGAGTAATAGTACAATCATATCGTGATCAATTATAAATGATGCAAAATTTGTACAGTGAAGGCAGGAAGATCTTTGCAAAGTATAAACCTGAACATGCCCTGGGCAAAACTCTTCTGTGACTTCCCAGTGCTCTTTTGATTAAGGCCCAGAGCCTAAGCTCCCACAAGCCCTCCTGCCCAGTCAAATTCAGACCTGGGGTGCAGCCTCTTCCAACACTTTGGTCTTTACTTCCTCCCATATCCAAGTCTGCCCTTCGACCTTCACATGCTAGCTGTCCTCAGGGACTCTCTTTCTCAGTAAAATTCATTCTCCCTCTTCCCAAAGAACTCCCTGACAGCATTCATGCCCCTGCTCTGGACACTCCTTCAGAAACAAATATATATATATAATATATATACACACATGCATATATGTGTATGCATGTATATAATATAAAACTGAATGACATTTATATTTTAAAAAATATATAAGTACTTTTTATGACTATATATTATATATACATAAAATCAGCAATAGGTTTATATATTTATATGTAAATGGAGTGATAATACATTATAGTTTATATATGTGTGAATATATTTATATGTGTATATATTTGTGTGTGTGTGTATATATATATATATATATATATATATATATATATATATATATATATATATATATTTGGGGGGCTAGGAAATGGATTTATGTATTATTACCTAGCATACTCATGGTATCTAGCAGGTACTCAATAAATAACTGTGGATAGCAAATGAGCTAAAATTATTTTTAAAACAAATGCTGGAGGCAAATTCCAACTCACAGTAGCCACCAATAATTAAAATATACCCTGAGCCCTCTCTCCTACAAGTCTCCAATGTCTCTCCAATACCCCCAGAACTAGAGTACCACTGTAGTTTCTCCTCTCTCCTGCAGTGATACTGGATACCTTCTTTTTTACCTAGTGCTTCAAATGGATGAGCACAATCCTTCGTAACGCAACTCCCAGCTTTTGGAAGAATGAAATTCAACCATTTCTCTGGGCCTTGCATTGATCTGGTTATGAAAAATTACCCTAAAGCCTATTCCTTTTCTGAAAGATATATCTTAAAATAAAAAGACGGGGAATTTCATGACTTTTATTTTTTTACACACCCAAATGTCTGAGATTCTCACACTATTTCATTGCACTTTCAGAGGTGTGAAAAGACTTAAAATGTCCCTAAAGAAGTCAGCAATAATTACAACCCCATATTTACTACAGTGGAACACTTTCTCCTGGGGAGATACATGAATCCACCTTCTCTTTGCCATCTTACAAGCAGTGGGCACGGCTCGGGTAATGAATGGTTTTATGCCCTGCCTGTTCTCTGCCATGCTCCTGAAGCAAAACTCTTACAGTAAATCCTGCCCCAACCTTCCCCAACTAGCATGCCCACTCACCCCAACATTCCAGTGGAACACATTCAACTGAGGCAAAAATGAGTCTGACAAATTCGTGGAGACTTGGCAGCAGGAGAGTGCAGCATATGGTGTGCTGCAGAAAAGAGCTTTCAGCTTGGATTTACGTGATATCGGGAAGCCAGCCTCTCTGCACATACCTTTTCTCATCTGTAAAATGGGTACAAGGCCAATTCATAAGTTTGACTCACTGTTAGACTGATACACATTTTGCTATGAATATAATTCCCCAGTGGTTTGCTGGAAATCTATATTCCACTATGCAAATTTTTATAAATCTATAAACATTTACTTAACATTGAATCCTAGCTAAAGCTACATACCAATCTTGGTATATGGTAAAGAAGCACTGAGAAACAATTGACAATCTGGCAACTGAAAGATCCATATTTATCACCCTATGTGGGAGAAGAGTAAGTCACTGGAAATGCTATTTATGTGGAAGATAGCATGTACTTGGTCAGGTAGCAAACAAGTTTTGCATATAGATTAGATAAGTGCTCTGCATGACTATAGTAAAAGAGAAGAAAAAAATATCCGTACTGTTTTCAAAGCATGAGTTTGGAAAAGTCCTTCCACTTGGAATTTTTCTCTGGCACACCCATACTTCATGACAGTTTTGGGTCTACAATGAGGCTTGCTTTCTTGTGTTTTTTGTTTTGTTTTGTTTTTTAATCCACTCCATAAAGCCATTACCAAGTGATGGGCACATGTCCTTAAGCTAGTTATTGCCTTTGCAAAAATAAATAACTAAATAACTAAATAAAGCAAAAACAGGTTCCCACACAAACCAATAGTCTGAGAGGATGAGTAGAAACGGAAACAGGTAGTTTCGACTCAGGTGGTCATGAAATTAATTGTCGGCCCCCAGGACACTTTTGAAAGTGAAATCTGGACCAGTAAACTATTTATTCTGGGACAACGGAGCTATCTGGACCTGTACATTCAGGACCACAGTCATCCTAGTCTATTTTTTAAATATTTATCTACAGAGTATTGTCTAATCTGGTTTACAGGCCCAGAGTAAAGAAGATAAATGAGCATTTTACTACAATCCACCTGCCAATGAACATTTTAAATAGTCCTTTACTTACCAGAAGATTCCAAATGATTCCAAATGGGACATTTACAAAGTTACAGGAACCACAGAGTTTCATTAACAAACAACATAATCATATGAAATCCAGTTCCAATGAATTAAATTTCTTCTAATGGCTCCTCCACTAACCGGGGCTTGTCACTGGTCTGCCCACACTGGACAAGAGCAAAGAAAGAGCCCCTAGAAAGCAGAGTCAAGGAAAGGGAAAGAGCCCCAACTTACAAGCTCCATTCTCTCTGCCTACAGTAAAACAACAGCAACATGAGCCAGTCAAACGTCAGGGCCGCTCTAAATGAAGAGGAGGGAGATCTGTTTACAAGAGCTTTCATCTGAGGGCCCCATGGTGCTAATATGATTCATTACATCAATTTTTAAAATTCACGATCAATCATAATTTTCACTGACCTGTATTTCAATAGTTCAAGACCCGGGGCCAGGGTAAACAACAAGTGTGAACAACTAGATGAAAAACATAAAGCTCTTCCTCCTCTTCTTTCTTCCTTTCTTCCTATTTGCCTACTTACCTTCATTCCTACCTGTACCTTTCCTTTTAAAAAAAAACTGAAAAAAAAAGTATATGGGAGGATATGCATAGGCTACATGCAAATACTAGGCCATTTTATATAAAGGCTTGAGCAGCCAATGATTTTGGTATCTATAAGTAACCAGCCTCTACTGAAATGACTATTGACTCTCCATTAGAAAGATGGAAGACTGAGGCTCAGAAAGACAATAAACTTAACCAATTCAGCCAGCTGAGACAGTCAGAAATATTCTTGAATCCTCAACCAATAAATACGTATTTATTTAGTTTTATACCTCAAAAACTCTTGCCTTTCCTTTTGTTTCAAAATATAATCAATCACCATATCACTTAATTTTTTTTTCTTTTGGTCAAAGTCCATACAAACATCTCTGGAGTACATGCCCTCTTTTCCTTTCCTCTGGCCTACATCTAGTTGGGCATCTCTGGAAGGTGTCTCCTTAAAGGAAGACCATTGGTCCACTACTCAGTATGGAAGGTGGCATAGAGCAACTTTGCATTTATAAAACAAGAATACTATTTACTGATTTATTCATCTGACTAAGACTGTGTGTCTGGGTAGGCCAAGAAGGAATGTGCTCATGGCTGCCATCTTTCCTTGTAGCCTCCCTTCTACTATACCGTCTAATCTATCTTCCACATTGCCTTGGGAGTTACATACTCATTGAATTCCAATTGCGACTTTTCCTTGCCTAAAGTCCTTTGGCTTCCCTTTCCAATCAAATCAAATATCCAAGCTAATATAAGGTTTCATCCAGACTTTCTCCCATTACCCTTACTGCTATATTTCCTAGGCTATCATGACCTTTTTTTTATGCCCATCTTTCCAGATCACTCACAGTCAATTTGTGTGTGAATTCCTTCTGTGATCTCTAACTACTTTTAAACATACTTTCATCACACTCTTATGACTATCTCTTATTAAGTCTATCTCCCAGACAGCCCTCTTTACCATACTGCTCACGAGGTGGGTCTAATTAGGTTCAGCAAGTGTCTTGACTAAGGGATATAAAATGCAATTAAAATGACTGCTGAATAAATGAATGAGTGAATATTATAATGGGCGCTATAATCCCAGCAATATTTAAATTTGAAAATATTTATATGAATTTTAAGTCTAAGATACACATTCTTTCTAAAAATATTCTACAGTTAATAAATAAAACCTTATTGTGCTTCTCATACAAATCTCCTAAAATCTCCATCGGGGATGAGACTGTACTTGAGAAAGTAGTTCTACTAAGCTGAAGCTGCTTTCCTGCAGTAGTATAAGTCTAAAGATGGTGGAAACATATCCAGTCCTTGATAAAAAAAAAAAAAGTTTTGATTTAATGTGATTTGTGCTGACTTGCTATAAAAGTGACAAGCAGTGGAGAAAATAGGATTGAGCTGCTGATATAATATAATAGCTTCTTTGCTTCTGAAGGTCTTTCATTATTGGAGAGCTGCATGGATGGATGTGTGTGTGTGTATTTATCTCTCTCACACACCCACACATACACAACACTCGTGCTGTATTGTATGAAAGAATCAGTCCCATTCCTTCAAACCTAAATTTTTGAGTACTCAGTCACTTCTCACAGAGTAGCCCACAGTTAGAATAACTAGGGCACAGCATCCACTATAAAAATGTTTTGGAAATGGTGAGGCGGGGCAAGGGTGAGGGTGGGCATGAGTCAAGTAAAAACCAGCCTTACCGAGTGCTATTGGAATTCACTCTTCACTCAGTAAAAAAAATGCAATCGAACCAAAGCCCATCCACTCTACCTCCCAAGCCACATGCCTTCTGAAGGCCAAGGGCAAAGCCAGCTGTGGCTCGGCATTTGGGTATTTGGGTTAGAGCCTAAAAACAGAAAAAAAAATTATTTTGAAATGCATTACACTTTGAAATTAGAGGTAATTGTGTGTAGCAGCCTGGAAAATATAGCTCATCCAGTACTGCTCAGCCACAGAACTCCACAGTACAAAATGCCAGTTCTCTAAAAACAATTTCAAACTCAAAAAAAAAAAAGGGTTGAAAGAAGTATGGAGGGTTGTGACAGGGTGTGATTGAGAAGAAGGCACTGCCCTGGGGAGACAAAGCTAGACTACAACCTGGCAGCATTTCTGTATCACTTAAGCCGCTAGATGCTGCTATGTACTGCTAGAGCAGCCAAACAGTGAAGGTACATAAAAGGGTGGCAGATAATTACATAAGAAAATAAATGTGGCGAGATAAGGACAGAAATCAAATGGACAGTGGGAAAGGACTTTTCACACAGTAGTAGTACCTGGAAGCTTCTCCCCTACCACCTACAATGTCCTGGTCACACTAATGGAATATCAATATCTATCACCATCCAACCAGTCAAGATGCAATTTACAAGCAAAGGAGGAGGCATTTCACCCTGTTAACTCATTCCCACGCAGACATTTCCTTAATCTTGTGACAGAGGCCTCGGAATGAACAGAACTGAGTTTTGTTACCTATCTTCTTCGTGTCATTTATCTCATTCCCATTATACAGAGGTTACAGTTCATGCAACAACTGGTTGCCAGAATATAAGACCTTAGGAGGAAACTGAGACATTAAAATCACTAGTTCTGGTTTTCTTCAGCCATAGGTGCCAGGAAGGAATACACATGAAATTCAAAAAACCAGGCACTTATAACAGTGGTTAAAAGCCCAGCCTGCCCAAAGACACAAATGGTCTAACCTCTGCAAGAAAACAAAGCAGCGGTTCTCAACTGAGGAGGGATTGCCTCTCAGGACAACTGACAACATTTAGAGACATACTTGGTTGTCACAACTAGATGCTTCTATCAGCATCTGGTGGGCAGAGATCAGAGAAGCTATTGAACATCTCAAGATGCTGGGGACAACCCCCACAATAAAGAATTACCAGCTCAAAGGTCAACATCACTGAGACCGAAACTTCCTGAAAAAAAAAAGGTCAGCATAAAATGGGCACTAGCCCAAAAGCAGAGAAAGAATAGACAATAGCCTCAACCTCACCCAAGAGAGAAACCATTCTGATTAAAAACTGTTTCAGTTGGTATTAGTCTATAGGGCAGGAGAAAGAGCAAAACTTATGACTAGCTGGAAGATATTCTGTTACGTATTCCCTTCCTCCAGTGCTCCAACCCCACCCGTTTCTGTTTTTACGTATGCCATGACTCATCCACAGAGGAAAAAAATGTTGGCTAAAGAATAGGTGTCTATTCTCCTTGGCAAACACTGCTCTTACTTTTGATTAATGAATTGCATTCTGGCTTATATACCTCAATAATAGGAGCTTGGATGACAAGTGTGCTCACGTCCCTGAGAGAAGGAGCCATAAATTTCAAGGTCAAGAAGGTCAACTTTGGAATGAGACATCCAAAGGGAAGCACCAACTCTGGAAAACTTGCCTCAGTGATGGCAGATCCATCCCTGGGCACCATGGCAACCCAGGGCCCAGCAGTCAAAACCCAGGACATTTCTTTCAGCACACAGGAGGGAAGGGCGGGGTCCCTGGATGTACATAGCTGGATGGAGGGGTCCTGGCCTCAGTCCAGGCTAGTCCAGGGTTCGGAACCAACAAAGAGAGGGAATTAACCAACACAGGTATTGTGGTTTCCAGAAAGAAACAGCAAGGGGCAGGAAGAGTCAGAAAAGCTGGGTGTTGGCTCAGAACTACTCTCTAAACACTGCTGTGACATTTTATTCCTCCATGTCACATCTATAACATGGATAACAATCCAAGGCTAGCCATTTTCCACCATTTCCAAAACAGTAGTCCAGGAGAAAAGATGTAGGCACATGGGAGACAGTGTCTCCTGGATGCTGTGACTCCAAGCCGAGTGAAGCAACACCCAGTCAGGGCCCACCTGAGTGTGGCACACTCACACACAAGCCCCTTACCCAGCCAGTGTCACCACCAATACACAGCAGTCCTGGGCTCCAACACGTAGTGCATTTTGCACTGAGAAAAGTTTTCTTCCCCTTTAGAACTAAAATAGCCTAAACTGTAGCCTCCATTACTTAAATTGAAGTTCCAATAATAATCTTGCTCGGATTCGGGAAATCAGCGTTTGTGGGGATCTAGAACACAGACTGAGAATCATCATCTCCTTCTATTTATACATGTGACTAATTTCTCTACTCAGCACTATGCCAGGTTGTTGCTGTGGTTAATTCTGTATGATGAGCTAGCATCCCTTCTCCCACATGGATTCCTATATGATGCTTCGATGTTCACCCCACCTTACTCCAGTGACAAAACTCTGCTCAAACTGTGCCTGAGTTTATCCTGTGAAAAGTTAGAAAACACCATGCTAAGTCACAAGCTAACAGAATTGTGGGTCATGACAGTGTTTTGCAGGCTTCAGTTTTGTCCATTTTAAATTGGTTTCAATTGTTAACACGAAACCTAAATATCCAGGGAACTGAAAATTTCAACCAGTGTGTGCACGATGCATGTAGGCTAGCTCTGCTGTACCTAAAAATGCTGCACTCGGCATATTCAAAGCCTTTCACAGGCCATAGACACTTCATGGAAGCCACACTCTGTGCCCCGAGATGGTTGGACTTCATAATCCTTCTGTTTTGGACAGTGTTGACATTCTAGCCTCTTTCTTCTTCAGTTAGCCAGTTCCAAGTGCAGGTCAGCTAAAAGACTTCATCTAATTATGTATCACAGCAGTGTGGCAGCAACCGGAAGAGATTACTATAGTCTTTGCAAACCTCTGAAAGTAATTAAAATCATGCATATGGAGAATTAAAATATGACAGAAAAATTTGGGCGAAGTTCCAAAGACTTCAAAAACGCTACACCAAAGCTTGGCCAGTAAAGAGTTTATTCAGTTTTATTCTAAGTTAAAGAGTTATTACAGATCAATCTATGGGTCTCTCTCACTAAAGGGAAAAAATTGCCACTTGGAATGTTTAATTTCACCAATTGGACAGCATTAAGGCCCAGGACACCATTCAGTTGTATAAACAGTAGTTACATAAACAGTAAAAGTTAAGTCAATGGTTGACACTTTCACAGCATCCGATTCAACATTTGGAAGTAGAACCTTTTGCAGATGAAACCAATAGCATTTGTAAGGAAAGAGGCAGCTATTTCTTGAAGTATGGCCCAGTCTCATCAGAGGCCCTTGTCAATTGGCTAAGCATGTACATTCCTAGGATCTTTAGAATTATTAAAACAGGCCTCTTTTTCCTTTTGGTTTAATCACCATCCACATTAAGCAATACATTTGACATTAAGATTCGGTGTTTGTTTAGTAAAACACTTTAGTTTCCATCATATTCTCTTGTTTTAGATTCTAAACAGCTGGTTAGGACTCAATACGTTGACATTATGAGCTACTCCTGGACTGCAACCCTGAGTTTCAAAAACACTAGACTAGTTGACTAGGAGGAAGCAGAGCTGAAGTTGCATAATTAGCAGCAAACACTTGGGGTTTTGTGATGTAGCCAGGGTTTAGAAACTCCCCACCTTTCCCAAATTCAACAGAATGCATGTCTTCTAAACCAAATTATCTACTTGAATGATTTCAGGCATTAAAAAGTGGTTGCAGGCTTCAATTACAAACATGAAGCGGACCCTCTGTCTTAGATCCAGACAGGAAGGGCCTCCAGAAGAATGATCACCTCTAAATCTTCAGCGTTAGGCAAGATGATGAAGTAAGCCAAGTATACCAGAGGCAGTTCGCCATGCCCTGAGCCACATCCTCCCTTCAAAGCACTCCCTTCCTGGTTCTCTCCCCACCCATTCACACCAACACTCAACAGGGGCAAATTACTTTAAAATGCTCAGAGATTGTCCTATTTCGCTACTATAATTTAATACATGCTTGTGACTCACCCACCCTATGAAAGTCCGTCATCTGTTGTCTCTCATTTTGCCTCTCCTAGATACCGCTCTTCCTCCTGTCTGCCACACATTTTCTCTTTCTGCCTCTGTCTCCTTCCTCCCTTACCTCCCCTTTGTCTTCGCTTCCATCTTCTGGAAGAGCAAACTGGGATATACTGGATCCCAGAAGTCGTTGTCTTCTCTCCCCTCTCAGTAATGACCTTCCTGGGTGAGTATTTCTTTTCCTTTTTATTTTTTGTTTCTTTTGAAGCATTTTGTTATCCCCTGGACCTAGGACTCAAATCCAGGGGTAGGTGGCCTGAGATCCTTCAGATGCTACTGACATAACCACTCCCCCTCCAGGGCACACGAGGTAGTATTTCTTTGGCTAACACAACACATGCTTTGAGAAGGCTCTCTCCAAGGAGAGTGGTAAAACAAAAACCACCTCTAGTGATTACACATTATTAATAAACTGTACTGGCTTCCTACTTTTCCAAGGAATGACTTCTCTGTTTCTTTCTTCAATCTGAAATTCTAAGGATGAGTCTCAAGGCAGAGTGAGTCTGGGGAGGAAAAGCAAAAAGCCAAAAATCCCATTACCTGGGTTTCTTACTTGCAGCTGGAAGCAGCGATATATTCCTGGTATATTTCCCTCGTGAGCCTCCCCCGCATAACAGACATCTCTTATTCAGTCAGTCAACAAGTATTTATTGAGCGTCTAACCAGAGAATCACTCTGGTTCTGGACCTATAAACAAGACAAGGTCCCTGCCCTCATGGAACTTCTATTCTAATGGGGGAGACACACAATAATCAATTAAGCAATGCCAGGTGGTAGTTCATGCAAAGAGGAGAATCCTGAATAATTTAAGAGGACTAGGGAGTGGCCCGTTGCTATTTTATATGACATCGTCAGAAAAAAGGCTGCCTGGAATGACAGACAACCGGACAGAAACCTGAAGAGGCAAGGGAGTGGACTGAGTCATCTGGACATGCGAGAGAAAGCTACTTGTATAAAAGGAATAACATGTGCAAAGGCCCTAGAGACAGAACTTGGTGAAAAAGAAGACTAAGTTGAAAGGGCAGAGAGATGAGACAGGAGAATGGGGTAGTGGGGCAGACAGGGCCATTAACAGGAGTCTCCTTTCTGTAGCCCAGGATTGCTCTGGACCCAAGGTTCCACCAGACCAGGTCAGGGCCTGGCCCCTCCTCTTCCCTGTCATCTACCAAGCTTCTGGCTACCAGTTCCCTTCTGTCCTTACACTAGGGTCCTGCAGCATTTCAACATTCTGGTCACCCCCTCACAATTCCCCAAGGAGACGATTGGTCTGTCTAATTAAAAAAAAAAAACAAAAACTGAGCAGTAAATATAGTAGGCAAGACAGCAACATACACATTTAACCTAGGCCTCAAGAGATAGGAAATATACCATAGTAAAGAACAACGGTTCAGGAGGTCAACTATAAAAATAGTCTGCTAGCCACTAGCGGGGGATCTGACCTTTTAACTTACAATCACCAATGCTGTAAACTGGGGGTCAGTAATCCTCGAAACAACCTTGAGAAGAGGGCATGCAGGTGAGATAATAAGAAAAACCATGAGCAGAGGAGGCCCTTAATAATAGCTGTTTCCAGTCCTTTCCTCTGAAAGTGAACCTGACGATAGTTAAGTCTCCTTAGTTCCCAAAGCTACCCTCCAAGAGGTGGTCTATAAACACAGACCATCAATTACTATTATTTGTAGACATTTTAAAAAACCTCAGAATTTCTTCTGTTGTCACGGGCCTCCATCAAGTCATTGGAAACGCTAAATGCCGAAGCCCTTGCCCTCCAGCTCAGAAAACACCAAAATCTCAAACACAGCAATTAGGTGGGTATCATTCAAGGCCAGCAGTGATCAGCAGTGATCAAGGTCCGGGGCACAGGGTATCACAAAATACATTCCTTGTGTCTCAGGAGCTGTCCAGTGGCCTCCACAGCTGGCTCACTACTAGGGGCCAAGTCCAGTGTCTTTAAGTCAAAGCTGGTCTGGCATTCAACCAACCACTCCAGGAGCGGCCAACTTCAAAAGCTCCTTAGGTGGGCGATGGTCGCTGGGTTGGAAATCCCCGGCTCTGGAGACCCCCGCGGACACGCATGTGCGCAGGGACACGGACACACACACACACACACACACACACACACACACTCTGTCTCTCTTGCACCGGCTCGCTGCCCTCGCGCGCGCCCGCGGCACAGCACGGACTTCCCAGCTCCACACACTAGCGCGCACCCCTGGGCCGCTGAGTTCTGCATTTCCTCTTCCTCAAAGCTGCTCGGGAGACCGCGGCCGCCCCTCTTCACTCGGATTCTAGGATGGCCAGAGCCCCGCCGCCTCCTTCGCGGAAGGCGCTCCCGGTGCGCCCCCTCTGCGATGCCGGGATCTCCCCTCCAAGCCTCCAGCCGTCTGCCCAGATGCCGGCGGGGGCCTCGGCATGCCCTCGAGAGGCAGATATTTACCAACAATCGGCCTCAGGGCTCCCGGCTGGGACAGCCGTCCCCGGCAGCCCCCGGGGGCCCTCCATTTCTCAAGCCCGTCATCGCCCCCTCCCTGGAGCGCGCTCGCCGGGGGATTCCCTCCCAGGAGTAAGCGCCAGGGGAAAGCTGGGAGTCCGAGACGCCAGGCGCTTCTCCAGCTCAGCCTCGGGGTCTCCAAGCCCCGTGCCCACATTCTCCCCCGGGCCCCCAACCCGCACCCGCGCCAGCAGCGCACCCACCGGCGGCCCCTCCAGCCCGCCGGGCGGAAACGTCGCGGTGGGCTCCGGGGCTCTGCGCTCCTTCTCCGGCGCCCCCTCCCTCTGCTCCAGCTCCCACTCCCACTCCCGCCGCCCCCCTCTGCCCAGACTTCCTAACTGCGGAGCGCCCGGGAGCGCCCGCCGCCCTCACCCCGCCGAACGCCGCGGCCACCCTCGCCCGAGCAGCGGCGCCCCCAGGGAGGAAACAAAAGTGTCTCCGCGGCGCCCAGAGTCCCGCGGACGCCTCCTCCCTGCCCCAGTCTCGGCTCTCTCCCCAGCCCCGCTGAGGTCAGAGAGTCGGGGCGCGGCGACAACCCAGGAAACTTTACGAACCTGCCTGGGGTCGCAGGATAGTGGCGGTGGCGAGGGTTTCCAGCGATCACAGCTCTGGAGACCTGTGACCACTGAAAGAGGCCCGAAGGCTCTACAGCTCAGCTGGGGTCACGGCGGCGAGGTTGGCTCTCTCGCTATCCCGTACCCATCCTCGCCTACTCCCGCTGGCCTGAGCACACGCACTTACACTCCGGGTCGGCCGGCTGCCGCGCCGCCGGCTGCCGCTGCTCTCACTTCCTCTTCCTTCCTCCTGCTGGCCAGAGACACATCTTGCATCTGCAAGGCTTGCGGAGATCAGCCGCGAACTCTCCTCCCGAGCGGACGCAGCGGAGTGACCGCCACCGCCCCCCGCACCTGCGCCGGGACACGCGCGGTTGGCGCGTTAGCCTTCCGCGCGCGCCCGGGAGCCTGCCCACTGCACTCTGCCTGGGGGTGCCCACGACTTTTTAAAGTCCCCTTACTTAAAAAGAAGAAAATGTCAAACACCGTACACGCCTCAGATCTGCTATAAATAATATGTGTGCCGAGCATGACTTCTCAGATGAGCTCACAAGCGGCGTTTTGCAGGCACTAATTAAGTCGGTCACCCTCATAGCGCCACCTCCGGGAGGCCGAAAGCGCGTGGCATCTTTTTGTGTGCCTTCCTTTTTGGCAACTGGTTTGGAATTTTGAGGGGAAACTTCGGTGTGCTATTTATTGTAAAGCTACTTTAAGAGACTGATGTGCGGGTTCTGACGCTCTGCGTCAACCCTTGGACAGCGCGGCAAAACAATGTTTTTTTCCCCTCCTCAGTTACCTATACATTGATCCCTCTATTATTGAAACCATGAGATTCATATCTCATCAAGTAAACCAGGGACTCCCTAACTTTGCATAGCTTTGCATAAGGCAAGAAATTCTACCTCCAATCTGGTAGTTAGGGTCAATTATTTCATTCATACAAATTACTTCGGCCCTTTTCAAAGCATGAATCAAGCTCTTTAACTCCCAGCTTGGCTACCCGGAGGCAAATGACAGCTGTTGGAAGGTTGCAGGAGAAACACCTGTCCTCACCAAATTCAGAAAGACCTTCTACTAGTAAAGGTAAAATTTGTTGCTATATATTCTCTTCAATCTGTCAAAGGAGGTAAATTGGAGGCAGGAGGCCTTCATTCGACCCCCCAGATGAAAATTTTAACCCTGTGCTGACTATGAGTCCCTTAAGGACTCCAACGCAGCTGTGGAACGCTGGAAATGCCGCTAGTCCTGGGACATTCTTTAAATGTAAAACAGGCATGGGACTTAGTGTTAGTAGCAGGAATCCTTAGGTACAGGTCATTCAAAGTCGGTCACTTCAAGAAGGATTATTACAGGAAAATTAATTAACTTCTCTGTTTCCCCATCTGGGAATGTAAACAGTAATGACCATCAACAGGGCAACTATCAAGGGAGATAATTTAATAAGTAATCAATAAATCTGACACATCTAATGGTAACTATGAATTTGATCCACCGCTTTCTAGGTAAGACATGTAGAGACTGTAACTTCAGTGCAGACGACTTGAGAACTCAGTAAATGTTAGCAGTCATAACTGTCCCAAGAGTAGATAAGAAATTCTAGGTTTCCTCTTTACACAGCAGACAAATCTACCTGCCTATATAACCTTTAGTCACAGCTCTGCCCTCTGCAGTCACTCTGGAGTTTGTCATACCCTTCCTCTAGGAGATAACCTTTCAGACCTTTGAAGATAGTCTTCGAACTCTATCTACACATTTTCTTCAGAGGAGTAAACATTCTGTTACTCTAATAACTCCATATGGTTTCAAATATCTCTCATCTTAGCCATCTTTTTCCCCATGAAGGACATGTCTTTGCCCTTTAAAGATAATTAGTTGCCTTATACATTAGTTAATTAACTATTAAAAGCTATATGGCCTGAGCGCTTGTCAATTAATTTTCAAATACATCTCACTGTTCACCCACATACAAGGTGAAGACTGAAAATTATTTGCTTTATTACTGTTAGGCTCTGTCTGCACTTACGGAGTTGATTTCTAGGACCGAAGTCCCTGGTCCACCTTCTGTAATTCTCTTTGGGTTTTATTCAGACATCCAGGTCTCTTCACAATGTCAGATTAGGTGAAAGAGCAGGGGTCCTGGATGACACCTCACCAAGGGGCTCCCCACACCATGGTGGAGATCAGCATTCTTTGGATTCACTGATTTAATTAGTTACTAATAACCCTCTTAACTGTTATATTTCTATTGTATTCATAAACACATCTTACAGGTGTCATCAAGTACCCTTTAGAAATCCACCCTGGGCTCAGCTGCTGGTCTTCAGTGGACACAGTATAGCAGGCAGTATGATGTTGTCATGTACCCAGGCTCCTCCACTTGGTTATTGGGAATAAATCTTAGCTTTGCCCTTTGTTAATTGCATTACACAATGCAAGTGATTTAACTCTTAGGGTTAAAACCATACCTCCCTGGGTTGAATGAGGATTAAATCAGTTTATATACATAAAGTTTAGTTTAGACCAGGCCTTGGTAAGTAGAAACACTCAATAAATGCTAGCTTAACTATGAAAATCTACAACATTACTCTAATTAGCAGTCATAGCCCCTCCTCCATAACATGTTCTACCCATAGAGGAGGAAAAGAGTTAGTGTCACTATTCTGATTTTATTTCAAGTCCTGGTCAGAACCAGGGCCATTCAATCACGAGGTCATGCGATAGTGGTAGGTGGGCCATTTTATGGTAAGAATACAAATCCAAGTGCAGCCTTTCACTAGAACTTGCATTAAGTGCACCCGGGCAGGGCATACCCTCTCAGTAGCTGGGTCAGCCTCTTCTAATCTTGAATGCTTAGAGAAGTGGACTTAGGATCTCCTCTGCAGGACCACTCATCTGGATTTCAGGATGGGTAAAAGAAGCAAAGCAACATGAGAAGAGTTGGTTAGAGAACAAAACTCACTGAAATCTCATATCTATACCACTTTTCCCCAAAAGAGCTTGGCATGATTGCTATAGGCATTTGTGGGGAGTTCCTCAGATTTTACTGCCTTGGTCCTGTGTTTCCCATCTCTTTATCCTTTCTTGCATGTACAGAGTGCCCATGTAGGAGCAATGAGTAGGTTATCAAAAGATCACTGTGAAACCCCAAACTGCAAAAATGCCCTATTATGTTTTTCATCAATGATGACTCATATTGATCAATTCTTTGCTTTCTAAGTACTCACAAATATTCATTTCTAATTCATTAAAAAAATCACTTACTGCTTTGCAAATGGACTCTGTGCATTTAATAATGCATTTAGTTATCTATTTCAGAATTTTGCCCCATATGAGCCTCCACTTCCTTGATCTCTACCTTGAAGTATCTAGTCTCTCCCTGTCTTAGAATCAAGCTCACTTTGGCTTGTCTCCTGTCTTCAAATGGCTCTGGAAGCAGAGAGTGGCCTCAGCTCCAGGAAGCTGCTGTGCTCAAGATGATTCTGGTCAGCAGGCAGACACCTTCAATTCAGAGCCACTGGGGTCAGCCCTGCGACAAGCAGAGTGACAAGGAGGTCTGCTGTGCACGAGCAACCCTCTCTCCATAAGTTATTAATTCAGTGTGCACCGAATGACCTAAGTGTGAGCCACTATGGGAGGAAGAGAGGCTTCAATGTCAAACATGAGAAATGTGGGACGCCCTTTCCTAAAACTTCCATTCCAGGTAAGAAGACAGTCTTAAAATGAATACAGTAACTCCTGAGTGCTCTACAGGGGAAGCAAAGAAAGTTGCAGTACCATATGCTAATATTGCCTTTTGGGGACACTATGCTTGAATTGAGAGCTGAAGAATGAGTGAATGTTTTAGCCTGGACAGATGGGGAAAAGAAAGTAGGTGGGGTAATAGAAAATGGTTTCAGTCAAAAATAGTGCTTTGTATGAAGGTCTCTAGAAATCATAGTGTAGGAGGAAATTTTAAAAGTCAGTCTGAGGCACACCCTGGTGGAGCAGCAGTTGGTCAGCCTCCTGTGGCTGGTACAGTGTGTGTATAGTTCAAGCATCCTGATTGCAGACCCCGGGCCCAGGGGAAAAACCAAGATGAACAACTCAAGTGCTTCTTCCTCCTCTTTCTGCCTACCTACCTTCTCTCCTTCATTCCTGCCTGCACCTTTCCTTTAAAAAACAAAACAAAACCCTGCAGTTTAGTTGAAATGTGAGAATATTGAAAATGAATCTAAGAGCATGGGTAAAAGTCAAGATTTAGAATATATTAAGGATAATGAGAAAACTTTTCATTGATTATTTTGTTTTTTAACTGAAATGTTTTAAGCAAAAGACTGCCATGGATACATTTTCATTTTATTTTAAAGTGCAGCCTATGGAATATAGAATGATAAAGGGGGAGACGAAAATGAATGGGAAAAACAGACACAGTTGTCACAGGAAGCCACTGCTGGAGAGGACTTAGTCTAGCCTATGCATTGGCTGAGGGATTAGGAGGACTTGGGAAATGGAAATGTTACAAAGGAAGTGAAAGTCATGTAAAACACGTGGTTGTTCATTCAAGCTGGGAAGCTCACAACAAGTGATTCACTCTTGTCTTGCTCTCTTGGTCTAACCAAATTTTCATCTGGGAGCTCATTTCCTGGAGAAACCGACCCAAGTCATCAGGTGTTTTTGTGGTATGAAAATGAGATCCTCTCTCATGTAGAGTGAGGATGTCGGTCCCACTTATTTCACATTCTTCTTTCATTCACTCTACTAACTCTTTTTCTTAGGTTAGAGTTACTCATTAAGTCCACTGTACCTTGGATGTGTGCTTAACTCTGCTTACGGGATTCTCTGTTCACCTGCCACTGCTGTTCTATCTTCTGCATTTGCAACTGAGGATCCTGGGGAAGAGGGAGTTGGGCTGCAAAGGGGAAGTACTGGTAGTTTTTCTCTTGATTGTGGCACATCCTCTCTTTAAACTCTCAAGCTCCCCTCCTGACATTCACCACATTGTTCTCTGGATACAAGAGGCAGGCCAGAGGGGCGAAGCAAAGTAGTGATGGAGGGAGTAGAATAACGCCAGTTAGTCACTGTTGAGTGAGGAGGACAGCCCCCTGGCTTCGTGTACATTTATACTAGACTTTGCCCTTTTTAATTGTCATAGCAAATTTCTGTTTGTGTTGTATGGTTTCTTCCCACTTTAATGTTGTTATATCTAATCCAGTCTGCTTGCCCTCTCATTCCTCTGTACCTCCTTTTTGCCTTCCTCCTTCTTTTTTTTCCTTATTCCTGGTGTGGCTATAAACTCTTCTTTGTATACCTTTTCTTTCATGTAAGAGGACTTGGGGTTAGAAAAGGGGTAGATGTATGTGATTAGGACATTGTATTTCCCAGCTTAATATTCCTTTTTTGTTTTCAATTTTTACTACCTTTACATTCTGTTGCCTTCTGTCTGGACACTAAAAATTAATTCTAAAAATTGATAAGCAGAATTTATAGTATCCTATTATATGTTATTATTCATGGTAGAACCAAAATAGCATAACTCTATCTGAAGAGGAGGGAATATAATCAATCCTATGTCATTAAGACTATCACCTGAATTCATCAAGAGTCAAGATTAAATAGTTTTTCTCTTCTTACAATTGGGTATACTTTAATTTACTTCTTGGAGTCACCATGACTTTGTTTTTCCCTCCTTGGAGTTTTAAACGGCCAAGCATAGTAACATCTTCCATGCCCTTAAACATGAAATCCTCTTTACTCTTAAAGACATTCTCTAGGGAGTTTCAGACTTTCTGTCCCAGTAGGACCTCTCCACCACTGTTTTCCTAGGATTTCTTTCCATTACCTTCCAGTCACTTCAACAAGAAGTTTTCTAAATACCTTGTCTTTATAAGTTTCCTTTTCCCCCTGATGTACATAACCAAATGGATTTTCTTTTCCAAAAAAATACAAATGAGAGGTAAACTTTTCTGAAAAAACTACCTGTCTGAAAATGTCCTTCTGCAGTGACATTTGACTAGTAGCCATCTGAACTCTTAAAACATGGCTTTCTGTCTTCAAGCTGATAAGAAGTCTGAGGCCAAAATGATCTTCTTTTATAGTTTGTCTTGTGTGTGTGCGTGTGTGCCTATAGGTAGGCGTGTTTTCATTTCTAAAAAAATTCTGAAGATTGCTTTATCTTTGGCTTTCTGAACTGTTATCAGAATGGAAATGGATGTGGGTATTTTGTGATTGTTCCTACATGGCACTACAGGGGCCTTTACAATCTAAAAAAACTTATCTCTCTTAAACCTGGAAAAATATTTTTTCTCTATTGTCTTAATTTCCTTTTCTAGAAGCTCTGTTTAAGTCAATTAGGCCTTCTGTATCAAGGCTCCATGTCACCTCACCTTTCTTCTGCTTCTTCTTCTTCTCCTCCTTCTTCTCCACTCCCCCACCCTCCTCTTTCCTTCCTTTTTTTCCTTCTAGAAGGTGATGACCTGACCTTATCTTTTGGCTCGTTTACTGAATCCTTTTATTATCAGCCATTTTGTTACTGCTTTATCTATCCATCTATCTATCTGTATATATACACACACATAAAAAACACACATTTTTTTCATGGCAGCCCACTCTTCTTCTAAGGATATAATATACTCTCTTTTGCAAAATAAACACTTATTTTTAAAGACAATTGCTGGCAGAAATGAAGGTGAATATGTAAGTAGGCAAGAAGAAAGCCATGTGGTCCCAGGTGTCAAATGTATGTGGACTGTATCCAGTGGCCTTATCCACGATTCCACCAGGGCACATCTAGGCATAATATAGTCTCAAATATCTTCTGAGATTTTTAAGTAAAACCTGCTTTGTTTGATTTTTATTTTTATTTCTGTTTCCAGAATCATCTGCTAATCTGAGGAGGTCCATTTTTCTGTTTGTTCACATCAGTTCTTATCTCAGAGACTGATGGTTTTCTTTGACTGGTAGCGATCCTAGATGATCAGTTTATATTCCCTGATATTTATATCTGTGTACATCTACACTGTGTGGGTGTTTTCAGTTGTTATGAAATTCTATTTTAGCTGACCCCAGCAGAACTTTCCTAGGAATATGCTGATTGCCTGGGAGCCCTGCAGGGTATTCACATACAGAACAGGCAGACATACTCCCATCCCTTCACTTCTCTTCGTCTCTGAAATGTCAGTAGCAAACTTGGGGTCCAGACTCTTCCAGGCAAATTTTTGTTTCTTCAGACAGTGGCTCTCCATTTTGAAGTGGCAGTAAACATTACTGCTGCTAATTGCCTGCCAAATGTGGAAGGAACCCATTTGCTCAGAGGACCTGTCCCTAACTAATCCTTTTACTAGATTATTTGATGACTGTTCAATAATCCATTTTTTTCTGCTTCCAATTCCTGAAGCTGCTGAGTTTAGAACCAACATGGACACTACTTGAACAGAGTGCATCAACCTTCTCCTGTGTCTGTTCCTGGTAGCAACTCCATCCCTGGTAGATGGTCATGAAGATCCATTTATCAAGTGTCTGACTTATGGTCCCCAATTTCTGTTCTCCCTGTGGTTTCTTATCAATTCCCTTTATATACCTTTACAATTATTTCAATGGGATTTGGGGGCAGAGATGAGAACACACAGAGGCTGAGACTACGATCTTCAACCCAAACCTCCCTGAATTTTCTAAATCACTTCCATCTAGCTCAGCACCCACTTGCTGAGTTGACTGGATGTCCAAGTTCCGTCAATTGCACAAGCCTATCACCCATTCTATGACCTTACAAGTCAACTAAAATGTTGATACATGACCCCAAAAGAGATCCCTCAGTGTGTGGCTTCTTCATGCTAGTGCCTCCATGTTGAGGGCAGACAGCTCTGCTCATGCTGACTACTTACTCTCAGCCACACGTGGCTGTGGAGAACTACCTTGTGATTTCCAAAGCCCTGGTGGTCAGTTCCCAGTGTCCCAGCCTCTGTGCAGGTAAGCCTTCTCACTCCTTATGGGCTTCCCTAGCTTCATAAAAATGTGAATGTCTTAAAGACTGAAAAAGAAAGAAGAAAAAGAATATGAAAAAGTAAAGAGATTACTCCAGACTATATGGGATTAAAGGGATTAACACACATAAACAATGCAATGAGTGAGCTCTGATTAGACTCTAGTTCAGGAAGCAAGCTACATATTATTTTATTGGTACAATTGGGGAAATTTAAATAGCCACTGAATATTAGATGATATATTTTTTCTTAAGTATAAGCATGGTGTTGTGATTATGGGGGAGAATGTCCTGATATCAGTCAATAAATAAAATTTGGAAAAAAATTAACAATTCTTGAATCTAGGAGGAGGATATAGAAGCATTCAGAAAATTTAGGAGACTCAATTGTGTTTTTCATAGAAAGCAGGCCTGGGTTATTTTATCAAGTGCCAGGAATATAGGGTTTACCTACATTTGCTAACTGATGCAGAATACATGGGCCCATTCTGCTGAGTTAATAAACTTGTCCTCTGAGGCACTCTTCTGGAGGTCTTGGCACTTGCCTTCTGGAACTATTTAGGATCTTTCAGTAAGCTACACTAATATCTGAGGGATATCTTGTATATGTAACTCAGTAAGGACTATAAAAAAACAGGCTGAAAATGACTAAACACATGTTGAATAAAAATTGTATACACTTAATTATATAACTAACATGCTTACTTAATTCTATAAATACTATATAGTAAGACTTTGGTCTAACCTCTGATTCTTTTCGTATTATATTAAGCTTTGGGTCTAACAGTTTGTTTGAAGTTTTGTCTTTAGTCATTCAAGTTCTAACTGATCTATTAACTTTATCTGTGACCTACACATAAAGAGATGCAATGTTCCTTCCTTCTATCTAGAACTGTATCAAAAATGTGTCGGGTCTAGGCAACCCTCTTATACAATAGCTCACATTCTGAATTTGTCTGATTGTTTCTTATGATGTCATCTCATGTATCCCTCTGTACTTTGTATAACTTTAGGAGTAAGGTCTGGTGAATTTCAGATTAAACATTTTGGCCAAGAACCCATCAGTGTTAACATGGGTCCTTGATATTGCATGACATCAGTATATATACTGTCAGCTTCTGCCACTTTGGAATTGCTAACTCTAACCACTTGGGAAAGTTATCATCGACAACTAGATTGTTCCATGAAAAACTACATTTTCCCTCTATAATTTGTAAGAACCTGTGGGAAGATACTTTACCCTAAACATCCTATTCCAGAACAATCTTTTACCTACTATAAGATTTTTGAACTTAATGCTTTTAATAACTACTGATAACTCTCCCCTTGCAACTTGGTTGCAGCTTACTTCCTATTTATTTAATTTCCCAGTTCTGAATTCGAGTAACCATAACCAGGTCTTCTACCTCCACGCCCCTGGAATTGGTGTTGATCCCTACACTCCCACTTGGCTTTGACCTTTATTCTCTTGTTCTCTGATTCAACTCATGTCTGTTTTCTTTCATTGTCTTTGCTTCAGTCTATCTTCCTATAGCCCAGATAAATACTGTCTCCTTCAAGTGTAGTGGGGGTTTGGGGATATATATTTTGCTAAAAGGGCTGATTTCCATCTCACTAAGTTATTTACTATATCAGTACTCATATATATATATATATATATATATATATATGTTTGTTTGTTTGTTTTTTTTTTTTTTGAGGAATATAAGGAGTTCTCAGCAGGGCTATTGTGGAAAATGTCACCATTTGTTTTTCCTTGAAAGCATTCCAAGAAAAGCAAAGAAGTTGTTTCTTGTCTGCTTTTTTATTAGAAGTAATTTCACAGGATCAGACAGAAAACTTTTCTGTCAAGGACCTACCTTCTGTCTCAGTGTTTTTCTCTTCTGCCTTTACTGGGTTAAGTTCTGCAGCACTCAGAGAAGGGCTGCACACACAGCTGTGTAAAGATCACAAACCAAGGAGTGGGAATTTGTATAGTAAAACTTTGACATCAAAGAGGTCAGACTCCCCTCCCTGGTGTTACAATGTGCCCATCAGCTTTTTGTCATTTGAAGCTGCAATCCGTTATTCCACTTTTCATCTATTGTTACATTTGCAGTCCATTATTCTTCGATATCTTGGTTCTTTGGGCTCTATTTTTCCTACTTCATTCCTTTCCTATCCTTCATAAAAAATTGTTTCACCAGTTCCTTATTTTCCATGAAAGTAAGGTCCTTCTATTCTAAGCAACAGAGCTGGGATTAAAAATGTCCTCTTAAATCTTGCAAAATTCTTGTGCCCCCATGCAGTTAATCCTTCTCTTCATTCACCCAGCTGTCGGCAAGCACTGATCTCTATGACACTATAGATTAATTTTACCTTTTCTAGAAACTCACAGAAAGGGAGTCATACTCTTTTATGTTCTATCTATTTTCACTATGCGATATTTAGTTCAGTAGTTCATTCCTTTTTACCTCTGAGGGGTATCACATTGTATAAAGCTATCCTTATTTATTCATCTGTGGTCGGCCATTGGAAGTGTTTCTAGTCTTTAGTTATTATGAATTACACTGCTATAACATCCATGGAGTTTGTACAAGAACATGTATTTTCGTTTCTGGTGGGTAAATGTCCTATTTGTTGATTATGATGACAGTATGAGTATATCAATTTGTAAAACTCATTGAAAATGTAAGCTTAAAGTTAGTGTATTTTGTCCTTCAGTGTATGACTAAGCAAACTGTGGTCATCCGTGTCATGGAGCATTATTCAACAACAAAGAGGAATGAACTGTTGTTACTTACAACAATGCAGATGAATATCCAGGAGATCATGTTGAATGAAATAAAGGTCACACATTGTATGATTTCATATGAATACCATTGCTGAAATGACAAAATTATAGAAATGGAGAACAGATTAGAGATTGCCAGGAATCAAACATGGCGGAGTGAGTAGGAAAGCGGGGGCAGAAAGGGGTGTGTGACTGTAGAAGGTCTACTGAAGGATCCTTGTAGCCATGGGATTGTTCTTTTACTGTTTCTTATTTTTACTGTGGTAAACTATACATGAAATAAAATTTACCATTGGAACCATTTTAAACTATATGGTTTCGTGGCATTTGGTATACTCACATTGTTTAGAGCCTCGTCCTGTATGAGTCATTGTTGTTGATTGTTTAATAACGTTACTGACTCTGGTCCCTAGGCTGGTTTATTTCCTCTTCCCATGACTTTTTATAACTGGAAGCTTGTGCCTCTTGATCTTTTTCACCCATTTCACCTACCTTCATCCCTCTCTCCTTGGGCAACCATCAATCTGTTCTCTGTATCTATGACTTTGACTTTGTTTTGTTTGTCCCTTTTTTTAGCTTACACATGTAAGTGAAATCATATGGTGTTTTTCTGTTTGTCTTTCTCTGCATGATTGATTTCACTTATCATGACACCTTCAAGGTTCATCTGTGTCGTTGCAAATGACAGGACTGCGTTCTTTTTATGGATGGGTAGTATTCCATTGAGTATATATACCATCCGATTTTTATCCGTTCATCTATTGATGGGCAGTTAGGTTCTATAAAGGAACTGCTCTCTGTTTTGATTGTATCAATGTCAGCATCCTGGTTGTTATATGGTGCTGTAATACATTGATATTTCACTATTTCAGTATTGATATTGGGGGGAAACTGGGTAAATGGTACATGGAATCTTTCTATGTTATTTCTTACAACTGCATATGAATTTACAATGATCTCAAAATAAAAAAAATGATTTATAAAAGGTGAGTTTATCTGTATGCAAATTATACCTCACTAAATTTGAATTTCAGAAAGTTCTCATTCAATCTGGAGAACACTCACTCAGTTGCACTCTCCAGCGACCACTCAGAAATTTCCTAAAACACTGTTCCTTCTTTTCTTTAGACACATCACACATTAATCAGGCACTCTGATACGCTTTACTTCCATCTTCTTCCTTACTTACATCCTCTCTACAAGTCACAATCATATATTCCAACTTCTCCTGCTGGCAACACACACAACTTAAGGGGTGGGCCTACTTGAACCTAGAGAGTTAGTTCATCTATTAATCTATATACATTGCATTTCTTTTTGGATGTAGGTCTCAGATAATGAAAGTCTACTTTAACTCTCAAATATTCACTATCACATCAATTTTATTCTGAGATTGATACCCGAATTTTTGTTATTTTTTTGTCAATATCCTATATTGTTTGCTCCTAAAATTACCTTATCTCTTTTTTAATATTAATGGAAAAGCAGAGATAATTAAATATAAAAAGATAATTTAAATAAAATATAGTATTTCCTATTAATTGCCTGTTTTAAGTCTTTGGATTTAAATAAGTTGCTTTTGCTTGTTTGTTTTTCCTCCCTAAAGGAAAGGTGCAAGCAGGAAGCAATGAAGGTGAGCAGGCAGGCATGAAGCGAGAGGAGGAAGAAGCATTTTGTTTTTGTCCCTGGTCGTAGATCCCTGGAATGTATGTGAGCTGCACCAGCCAGAGACAGCAGACTTATTAAACTGCCAAGCCCTCAGGATGTGCCTTGAATGGTTCTTAAATTTTATATAAAAAAATAAATGTTTTTTAAATATGTGGATGTAATTTTGAAGAACAACATCTGATCTTGTGTTAATACAATAGTATTTACAGCCATGTACAGTACTTATTCATTTCCAAGAATGCAAATTTATTCTCCTAATGAGTCTGGTATTTGGAATGTGAATGGGGAAGGTAAAGGATAATTAGGATTCCCTATATATTTGCCTGAAGGCAAAAATCTTAAATAAAATTATCTTCACATTAGCAAAATATTTCAGATTAACCTAAAAAAGGGAGATTACTTTTTTCTATGGGTTTGAACCTCAAGTTCTAGGTAGGTTACATGAATAACGTAATTATGTTATACTGAGTGCTGATAGTCAAAATTAAATTCTCTTTAATGTGTACGTGTACTCATGAAAATAGGAAAGCTATGTATTATTTGGAGAAAATAATCTGTAGTTTATTCCAAAGAGACTAATTAAAAAGAAAAACATTTTAGCACTTCAGGGAGTGGTTTGTGGATATGCTGTTTTCTAAATAAGGAAAAAAAAAAAAGAACAACTATGTATTCTGGATTCTGATATTCTGTGTCTGAAACTCCTAATCTGGAGGGGGAAGAATTAAATTAAAAAATGTGCTTCTTATTGTGTTCAACTACATAACTAGGAAGGTTATTTTATTATCCCCATTTTAAGGATGAAACAGTCAAATAGGTTAAGCGAGCTGCCACATTCACAGAGCTATAAAGTGGTAGACGAGTATTGAAAGCAGATTCCTCAGTCAAGAGCCGTGATTGTCCTGCTACAAGAGAGATGTTCCCACCCCTCTGTAGCTGCTCTTGTGGGAACAGTGGAAGATGTGAGTCTGAAGACTATATTAGGTGATTCGTTTTATTTGGGGAAAGTACCTTTGGAGTCAAGGAAATGAAGTAGAATTTGGCCCGTTACAAACCTACAGAACATGGAAAAGGCACTGATTTAACATTAGGCACAAACATACTAAATGTCATTTCGGATCAGGGACTACACTCACATAAGTCCTGGACCCTGCTCTGTTGTGCAGTTCCAAGGGGGAGGGGGAGAGAAATTGAGCCATTTCATTCTGTAAAATACTTCAAATAAGGTTTGTTTTAGAAACCACCATTGTCAGGACAACCCTAGAGGTTTACCTCGATGAAATGAAGTCCATGGAGTTAAACGTAGAAGGACACTCAAGTAGATTGCTTTGACTCTCTGCTTCCATTAAGATATATTGCGAAACCATTTCAGGGTTAATGAATACTGGTTTGTATTATATGCTGTCACTTCACAGTATTTCACCTATAAATAATTGTTGAATATTAAGCTTGAAATCAATCTCTATTGTAAATGAAATGTAATGACCCTCTTTGCATGGGCAACTGTAAACACTTTTCCAATTATTTCTTTAATTCCTAGGAGTAAATTGTCCAGTCATGTATTATATATGTTATATCAGTATCACCAAATTACCCTCCAGAAATGTTGCACCGAAACAAAAAAATCATAACTGACCTTCTTGCTTCTCTGTCTGTTTCAATCCATATTGCATGTTCTCAGGATAATGTCCCCAATAATCTGCTTTATCCATGTCTAAAACTTTAAAGGTTACTCATTTCTTTACAAATCCTGTGTAACATTCAATGCTTTCCTTTCTTGGGCTAGGCTATCTCATATAAACTTTCTTTTTACTGTTTTTCTATATTATTTTCAAGATTTAGTTAAATAGGTTTGCCAGTCAGGCACATGTTAGAAAAAAAAACAACCCTGTATTCCTATAAGGCCAGCTCCACAAACAATTTATCGATATCTGTCTTTGCTTGTTTTTATTTTATTTTTCACTCTGTAAAGAAATGTTCACTCTTCTCTATTCCATATTTTAGTTTAAATTTAAATATTTAAATTACATATAAATGAACAACATCATGTAAATCAAAGCACTGAGGAGGCTATTGCAGATTGGAAAGATCTCCCCCTTTTTATCCGTGCTTCTCCCTACCACTAAATCTCCGGCTCTAAGATATTGACCAGATTGTGTCACTTCTCCTTATTTTAAGTCTCCAACAGTTAATCACAGCTTACTAACAATAATCTAAAGTAGGAACCATAGACCATCCTTAACAGCCTACTTTTCAGCCTCATCTGTCAAGACAGTGAGGCTGGTGTGTCCAGAAACTCTGCACCCATCTGAACCTTCATCCTCCGAAAGGCATCAGATGCTTTAACACAGCTCAGTAACTGCTCCTGTCCATCCCTCTGAAAGCAGGGCATACTTGAAAGTCATTAGTGAGAGAGAGCGTTGGAAATATTTGTAGCAGATGTGATAATGTGTTACTAGTCTTGATCCACAATGAACCAAAACACATCATTAAAACACTAACACCTCAAAAAGCAAATGAGTAAGGGATATTAACACATAATTCATAAGAGGGGAAATACAGGTGGCTTACAGAACATGAATGGAATTCAAATAAAGAACTCAAAAGAATTCATATAATTATCAGTAATTGTTTCACTTGTTAAATAAATAAATATATATTTAAATTATGATTATGGGGGTCCAAAGTTTAGTGAGACAGATACAACAATACATTCCTTGAAGAAGTAGAAATTGTTGTAGTTTTTCTGGAAAGTAATTTGACAAGAGCCCTAAAACATTCTTGTCCTTTGATGCCAAAGTTTCACTCACTCTGGACAATGTATATCTAAGGAAATAATTAGAGATTGATTGGAGATAAAAGCAAAGATGGCTCACACAAAAGTGTTTATCCCAACATACATATATAATATATATACATTTATATGTATATGTATACAATGAAATTATTTTAGAGTTTATATATGTGTGTGTGCATATATGTATGCACACACATATATATATACATATGTATATATGCATATATATGCACACGTATCTTACTTTGTTTTGTCACCCCCCAACCCTGGCTCAGGTCACAAACCCAGATCCTTGGCCTTTACATGATCTGCACATTAGCTGCCTCAGTTGCCTGAGCCACAAGGGTGTACACCAACTTTTATTATTAGTCATGACAATCAAAAGTTGTATGTTTTTTCCTTCTTAAAAGTCTTGGGCATATTTTCATTTAAGTCTTTCTTCTGCTGTTGTCACCTCATTGTAAATGCCTCTGAAAGGGTCACCAACTACCAACTCAGAAGGTCATCTCCTTCACTGTCTTCCAGCAGCATCCCAGTGTGCATCTTGAAATACACTCCTTTTCTTTTCTTTCACATTATACTCGCCCACATTACCGGTCACTCCTTCCTATGTTCCTCTGTTATTTTTACCTCTGCTATCTGATTTCCAAAGGTTTGGTTGCCCCAGGGCCACCTTCTAAAGTGGTTTGTTCCTATCTCACAAACTTCAATACTATGCATATGTAAATATATTTCAAATTAAATCTCTGAGCCAGTTAATTATCATGAACAAAAAGTTCATACCTCCATTTACCATTGATTGATTCCCCAAACATATGTCCTCTAAAACTCAACCCTCCTAAACCAGATATTCCACCTTCTTCTCCAGTAAATGGCACCAATGTCCACCCAAAACATGTCTCACATCAGTCTACTTCCACAGCTATGTTTCAAAAATAGAAATGATACATTGTCACTTCCCTATTTAAAACACTTGAATGGGAACTCATAGTTAATGGAATTAAATCAAAATTCCCCTATGTCTTCAGGACCAGCATGACATGGGTTTCTTAGCCTAGATGACTTCCCTTGATGCTACCGTTTTCTATTGTGGATGATTCTCACACTTCCCTTGACACACGCAGGTCTTTTTTGCTTCATTGAACAGTCAACTTGTGCCTTCCTCAGGGACTGCATATGCTTTTCTTGCTTTCTGGAAGGCACAGCTCTGCCTCTCTGCATGGCTAGCTCCTCCTTGTACACGAGATCTTGGGTTTAGTTTCCTTCCACACAAGAAGGTCTCTCTTGACTACCTTAGACCTTCCCATACTTTACGTACATGTTTTCATTTGTTTTAGTCACATCTCTATCAAAACTAATTGATAAGCTTTACTTGTACAATGTGTACTGGAACCCAAGGGTGACAGGGCAGCTTCATCTAGGAGGGGACATCTAAATTTAGGTAAGTATAACTATGCTAGGAGAAGGGTGGGGAGAGCATGCTTGGGCCACGTGAAGAGCATGAATAAAGACTGAGGTTTGCAGAGCACGCCATGCTTAAATTATTAACACAAATGAATTTTCTGAAGAAAGTAAAATTAATGTAGATCCATAAAACTTGGAAGAAGAAAAGTCAAGACCTAAATAAAATCAGATGATGGAAAAATTTTAAATTTAAGCAGAAAATGCAATTTTACCATATGACTCATTTAAGCTACTGGCAAATTAAAAGCATATATAGTAACAAACACCACCTGAGTTTTACAGGTGTGAGTAAACTTTAAAAATTTATGAGGGAGGAATAATTTGAAATGGCTCTGGATGCAAGCAGTAAAACCTGAGACTGAGTTTTGATGCCTCTTGGCCAGTCATGGAAATGACATAGTGATGGTGGCAATATTCTGACAGAATAAACTCATTTATATCATTTCATTTCACTTCAATATAGTATACACACATCCACGCTCTGAACTAGGTAGTAAGAAGTAAAAAAGAAATCATCTTGGACTACACAGATGTTATAGTCAAATCAAAAGCAAAGGTTCATGAATAATTGCCAATGTAGGCTATCAGAAAATGAAGAACCCTCTATATAACCTTTGTAAATGTGTAAATAGCTGCTTATTGTTGTAGATTGTATTTTTCAAAAATTCCAACCAGGTTACACTAAGCTCACTTTCTCATGGGATATTTAATTGAGTCTGCACATGACAATTCCAATGGTGAACTGCACACACGACCAAATGCTAGTGATGGTTGGAAAATACCAAAGAATTTCTTTTTGTTTATATATGAGAAACATCTTTCGAAACTATATTCAAAATGAATATATGTTCATTTTAGAAAACAGTAAACATTAAAAATGCATAGCATCCCACCATGTTACCTATAGATTTTAATGAGCACTTTTGAAACTAAAATGAGGATCCTATCTTGATAGGTTTACATTTATCTTCACTGATTTGAAGGTTATTATGTTTTTACTCTTACTCCCGGTTATCTTTAATTTTTCATAAACAGAAACAACTGCAACTTACAACAAACTCAAGGATTAAAATTAATCTTTTGAGTTATGTGAAATGTGAAATTTAAAAATCTTTTTCTATAATAATCACTCTAGTTCCTGAGTTTTCTAACATAATTTTAGCTTTTTAACTAATATTTTGAGAATTGAATTATCCTTGTGTCATATATATCTTTTCAAAAATATTTCTTAGATTTGATTTTAGGTATGACTACATTTTCAGCAGTTATTTGAACTAAGGGTATCTGTCATTGTCTATTGACTTATTAGCACCATAGAAATGACATATTATAAACACCCCAGGCATTCAGTATTGGGGTTATTTTTTTCAGCATTACAAGAAAACAATGTTGAATGAAATGATTTTGCTCAGGGACCTGCTGTAACTTCTCAGGATGTATCTACTTTTTCCAGGAGTATAGTGAATCCTATTGAATTCCCTAGTATTTTTTGTCTTAGGAAAGTATAATACATTTGATGTCTGATTCTTATTCTTGTCCAATGATTCTGTTATATTTTTCTTCCCTATGTAAATATTCAATTGACTTTCTATTCTCCAGCCTAAACTTTTATCATCTTCTTTCTTGTCATCCCTTATTTTTAGTCTTCCTCTGTGTTCTTGCAGAGTTTCCTAATTTTGCTCTCCCATCACTGATTTTTATTTTCTGAATTTGGCTATTTTGCTATTTCCCCATAATTTTTGTGATGTGAGGTTCTGATATTAATATATTTTGTTTTCTTGAGTATGTGCCTTATCTAGTTCCCTTTTCATCTTAGCCTCTTCTATTTCTATGTTCCTGCTTCTTTTAATGAGGGATACATTTTCTTCCTTCCTATTGAAGTTGACATTTTTTAAACAATTTCTTTAGTTTCCAAAATAAAGCCATTTCGGAAGTTCATTTTTGCTCTGGAATTTTCACCGTCTTGTTTGGCATTCGTTATCCTTTGTTAATACCTTTTTTCGTAAGGGCATATTTTCTGTGTTTTTTTTTTTTCTGTTTCATTGAATGAGCTATTGATTGTATTTTTTCAATCCAATTCTATCAGGTTTAGTGCTAGAGAGAATTCTTTCCAAACCCTAATAATAAGTTGGTAGAAAACCTGTGTGTTTTTGGTGTGCTTGAATGCCCCCTCCCTTCCCCTGACATCTTCTGTTTTTTATTTTTGGAAGTTAGTAAGAGTCACTTGGGAACAATAACATGATCATTTTTTTTGCTCTTCCATGAAAATAATTTCCTATAGACCCAATTCTTCAAGTTTCTAAACATCTAATGAATGATAAGAACTTTACAGTTGATGTACTAGGTTGGATTTGTACCTTGTGATAGAATATCTCACTGTTCTATCGGCAGTGCTAAACTATTCTTCTCCTTGATGTGCATGACCATGTTAATGGTCAGTAATAAAGCATGAAGCATCCTGAAATAGTTTCCTTAGTACTCAGGGTGAATCCCCAGGGCAAGGATGAGGATAATTCCCCAGAAATAGAAACAATCGATTCATATTCAAATGGGGATCCTTTTTCAGGATTTTGGAATTTCTGGGTATAACTTTATCTTCCAACTAGTGGAGTTCCAAACTGTGATGACTGTTATTAAGTGAAATGCTTGTATTATTAATCTGGCAAATTGAATTTATGCAGGTGACTTTTTTATTAACCATGCCTTTTGCTTTCTGTATATTCTGCTGCTTGGAGCTGTGAGGTCTTGTTGATGCTGGAGGAACCACCTTTCCCAAGGTTAGCCAGTTCCCCCAGTTCCCCGTGATATAAAAAAAATTGCCATTGAGCTTTCAAAATCAAACCAACCAATCCAGTGTCAGGGTCCCACCTACCTCCTTGATCTTATTTCACATTCTGAGTCACTATCTCCTTGTCCTAATAACTCTAGGGCCAAGTACCAGACAAATAGAAACAGATCCTGTTTTCCAGAACCCTTTGAAATTATTCAAACCAGCCAATCTTAAACCTGCTTAGCCTGTTCGACCCATTCCTTCCTATGGAAATCACAATCACTACTCTTGCTTACAGTTTTGCCCTCTCCCTCTGCCTTTGATCCTGGGGCTTCCTCGTAGAGCCCCTCATGGCATGGTGTGCTTCATCCTCTTGAGAATCAGTAACTAGAGCAAACTATTTCTCCTGACCCGTTGGCCTTGCTGTACTTAAATAATAATCAAACCTAAAAACATTCAACAATGTAAACAAAAGAAATAATAAAACAAGGAGCAAAAACCCAACAACCAAAGGATCATCATGATGGTCCTATTCAAGATGAGCACTGAAAAACTAGAACAATATTTAACCTATGCTTCAAAGCACTTTTAAATGGCAGAATTAAACATATTTAGTTTACTACTTTATGTGTATCTCTAAAGTGAAGAAGTAAAGAAAGGAGGGAATTTAGATATTGGATACCACAGAATTTGGGTGCAGGGAGAAAAGAAAGATGGAGCTCCCAGAGCTACCTCTCAACTCTGTGTGCACTAAAACCTTCAATCAGTGCTGATAACTTTCATGTCCCTTCCTAAAACAAGTAGGTTCTGGAATCAGTGCTGAGAGGTTGGTGAGCTTCCCTCCACCTCATGGGAAGCTGGCAGTGATGGGTGGAGAGCTAACCAAATGCGACGGAGTGAGGTCCATCTTGCAATCGGTTTGAGCGCCCGTGTTTCTGCATACTTCACTTTGTTCACCGATTTTTAGTTTCTAAGCTTTCTGGTGTGACATGAAACACATATTTGCTTTTGCTCCCATCCAAGTATTTTTTATTTCCCCAAGTATTTTCAATTAATGCACGGTTTTAAGAAGTAATTATTTCTTCTTCCTTTGCAGTATCAACAGCACAGAGAGCTCAGTTTGCTCTGATGAATGAGTGGGCTTGTTTGCACTTGCTTTGGTTAGGCAGGTAGAAGATGGGGATCACTAATAAACAAAGACTATTTTACTTTCTCTGCCATAAAATAGACTATTCTTCCAACAAGCTCCTGCTTTCATTCCTCTAAGCTCTTGGTAAATTTCATAAAAGTTTTCATAAAAGTCTTTATTTAATAATTATTAAAAATGATTTACCAAATTCCCTTCAAAAGTTAAAAAGTGGGTATAATTAGAATTAAAATAGAACAAATTGTGGTTCTGTTGCTATTTTGAAAACAAATTACATATGCACATTCAAACACTAAATAGTAATTGAAGGTCTACTTTGTACCAGACACTGTTTTAGATACTGAGCATGCACCAGTGAACAATATATAATTCCTTCTATCATGATTAAAATTAATTTTTTTTTTTTGTTTCATTTTGTCTGTTTTGTTTTCCCTTCCCCCAGACCAGGGTCTAGAATTCCTGCCCTAGGGATTTAAATGGCCTTCGCCTTAGCTGCTGAATCACAAGGATGTGGCTCATCATTTAAATTTAAGATAATTTTCATCATAGTAGTGGCCAAAAGCACATAGAAGCAATATTGCCCAAAATAAAAACACCCAGACAAAAATCTAAATAGTCCTTCTTTTCTACATGTTGATTTCTAAGAAGTTAGTTTATTCTGAGACTCTGGTCTCCCAGGTGGAATGAAGCGCAGAGATATTTGTCCAAGATATGATGGGGAGAGGCCCAGGTGCCTTAGTGTGACTTTTTCAGTCACGAAATGTTTCGTGGGTCTCAGCCAAATCTGGTTTCAGCTCTACAAAGTTTGAACTGTGCTGATGGGTGTGTATAGCTGGCATGTATGTGCTGGGAATAGAGGGGTTAGCCTTGTCAGATTCATGTTCCCAGGTCTCCATGGGTGTTTCCATGGGAAGCCGGTGATGTCCAGTCAGAAGTTCGCAGCTGGATGCTACAAGAAACCAGCAATGGCTAATTATGAAAGTTAAATTTTTCAAAAGCCTGTTTATTCTACCAGCAAGTGAAATTCCATTAATCTTTGAAATCCCACAATCTAAAGCTGCATGATGAAAAATCTAACTATCTCTGACCTAAGGCAGTAGGATTTTTTTTTAAGGCAGCTTATGTGTTTATGTTGGAAAGATTAAGGAGAAACATGTTTCTTCCAGCAAGGTGCTAAAGCTTTTTTTTTTTCTCTTTCTTTTTTATTTCATTTTTTTAATTCAGTCAGTCAAAAGCGATTGGAGTGGTGATCTTGTCTGACCAAGAGAAGGAAGAAGGGTGAGGGTAGGGCAGGAATGCCTTAGCTGATGCAGTGACTTGCACTGTGCCAGGCACAGAGCTGATGCTTTCTGAATTAATGAATGGTGGTTTATTGTTGAGTAGAGCCAAAACGCCTCCAGGAGACTCCAAAACATATATGGGGTAAGAAGTAGGTTTTGGTGAAATGATAAAATTTCCTCTGTGAGTGAAGTTGGGCCTTTACTGCAATCCAGTAAAGTTGATTTTGCATTTGCATGATATATTATGTAATACACACAGCTCAAGCTTCCTGGATAAAACTGTGATCAAACAATATTCAGAATTTCATCTTCACTTCCGTCTTGCAAATAAACACTTCTTCCGTTTTACTTATGAATATTCATACCTTGTTTCCATTCTTGCTACACAAACCCTTTTGAACAGAGCTGCTTACATAACTCAGCTTTTGTTCCTCAATTAAAAAAAAATTGCCTTCTCCACACACACACACACACACACACACACACACACACACTGTTACCAATATACTCATGTGTTTGTTGACGCATATGTCCCTGCAGTTCCCCTCTCCTTATCATTCACCTTTCAAGTCATATACACAGCTGAGGTTTCTCAGTTATTTTTACATTCATATTTCAGCATGGAGGCAATGAAGGTAAGAAAAAAATCACAGTGGAGAGGAAGAGCAGGATAATATCCAGAGTATTTAGTCATTCCTCTGCATTTTAGCATAAAAATGTACGATTTAGCCATGGAGTAAGCATAACGCATAACTATCACACTGGGATGTTAAACACAGACGCTGCATTCACTCTATACATAGAGTGAGATCTGGTTCATGGAAAAAATGCAGGTTTTGCATTTTTTCCAACAAAATAAGTGAGTGGGGGTGGAAAGAGACTGGCATTCTGATGAGTATTTCAGAATAGTAATGTGCACCAGAGGCTGGTGGTGATGTTGGCTGGTCTCCACTGCATTGTGTTGACAGAAAAATGAGGGTTTCCTCTCCCTCCGTAGATATCTGTGAGAAAGCAGCCAAACAGGTACTTTTGATTAACCAACAAGTAATTCTTTTACACCTCTCTGAAGAAAGTATTTTCCTAGTGTTCAAGGTGATCCCAGTGAGGAAAGTCAAAGCCATACTGACAGTCTTGGAAGACAATTAAGTATCAGATTCCTGCAGACAAGGCCTGAAGGAGTTTAGAGGAGGGAGTTCAGTGAGACGGTGCGGGTGGGGTGGGTGTTAAGAGGCTTTAATGCAGAATGTGGGTTGGGATTGGGTTGTGGAGCATGAAAACAATTTTTCATAAATCCTTAGAAGAAAAAAGGAGAGAGAGAGAGAGAGAGAGAGAGAGAGAGAGAGAGAGAGAGAGAGAGAGAGAGAGAGAGAGAGAGAGAGAGAGAGAGAGAGAGAGAGAGAGAGAGAGAGAGTACATATATCATGTGTGAGGGAGGAAAGACAGAAACTGAGTTTTATGATGGACTAGACATTGGGTCTTGTTTTGAACTCACTTAGAACATTTAACATTTCTGAAATTGGGTGTAATTATCGTTTTGGGGAGTTTAATGACTTTCTCATAGTCACAACTTCTAAGCGATAACACCTTATTGGGATCAAAAGTTCTGTGTCTTTTCCTTAGCAATGTACTCTATAGCTGCTGTCCTACAGGAACAGACACAGGGGTTTAGCTCAGTGCTCTCTGTATCAGCTCTAATTCTTCTTTACTGCTGTCTTTCTTTTTTTTTTACCAGAAAACACAGAGAATGAGAACCTTAACTCAAATCAGTACGTTACCAATTTGCTGATACTTAGAATTATCTCAGGAGTTAAAGAAAATCATTTTTTTTGTTTTAGACCCCACTCAGACATAATAAAAACAACTATCCAGATATAAGATCCTTAGATGATTTCTAATTATCTACCACCTCACATATTAATTTAGATAATTCGGCTTCAGTGAGAATTTGACAAATAAATGAATACAGTAGCTAAATTTTTGTTTTATTTACCAGTTTGATTTCTTGTAGCTCTGTTCTACTTCTTCGGGCCACCCTTTTGTGGAAATGTCTGTTTCTGTGTGATGAAAATGAGGGTTGAAGGGATTTTCCCAGCCTTGGATTCGTTGTGAACCCAGAGGTTTGACCAGGACTTACAGAAAAGGAGACATATATCTCCAGGAACTGGGGAACAGCACTCACCAACTTTCCTTTCCTTCAAATCCTGACTCTCATTTCATTCTCATCAAAACCATTGTGTTAAGACAGCTTTAACTATCTCTTTTTCCCAGGTGAATCGTTAATGTTTTTACCCTCTCTGCAATTGTTATCCTAGGAAAAGAAGTTTGATTGATGGGACTCTGTCCTAAGGTGACCCAAACAGACTTAGTGTTGAGTTGGGTAATGGGGTAGAAAGGGGTAGACAGGCAAGTAAACCTAATGATCTTTATTAATTCCACATGTAATCTGCTAGAATCTTAAGTCATCAGTGTGTTTGCAGTCGAATGATATTCATCAGGATGTTTTAAACATTGCCCCACTTGGTTCCAAATCGGAGTTTCATAAAGTAGTTCTCTGATTTCCCCATTACTTTCTTTCTGTATCTACCCACTTCAGCATGCTACAGGGCATACACAGGATCTCAAACGGATGATTGGAGATATGTGACAACATGATTAGAAAATACTGGATTTCTCCAAGTTTAAGGGTGCTCCAGCCAGATACAATTATTAATGTAATAAAAACAGGAAAAGTTTAATTGAGAGTCACCTTCCTTTCATATCCAATGAATTTGAGAGTATATTTCAGGCTTAGTTCATTTTCCCTTTTGCAGTTATTATTCCATTATTATAAAATGTCACTTTGCCTATAAAATATTTTGCCTTGCTGTCAGGTTTTATTTGGTTTAGTTTTCAAGTCGGGAGCATTTGTGGCTCAACACTACAGTCTGTGCCAAAGGAATTTTCCAAGCAACAGTGTTTGTTAGCTTTGTAAATTCACACATCCTTTTAAGATAGTTTGGGGATAAACAATCACTTTAAAAAAAATACATACTTATGCAAGAGACATACATTCACAGTTTAACTTGAGTCTGATGGGAACACCCTTTGTTATAGAAATTGATTTAAGAATTGACTTGAATACAAGAAAAAATAGTAAACAATCTTTGCTCTTCATGGGACAGTTAGTCACCAGGGAGAATAATAGCAAACTATTTGAAGCAAAAAAGCAAAGTTCCTTAAAACTTCGAATATGCGCAAGATGATTCCATTTTTGCCACATTATTCTGATCTGCTCCACTTTCCCATCCACTATTGCAATTTCACTGACCTTTTTCTTATCCTTCAAAACTGTCATCCAAATATCCGTTTGATTCTCTAGCCTGTAAAACACCAGCTTCATTTGTTGCCCTGTCCTTCTTCTTCTTCCTCCTAAATAGAAATCGTTCTCCACATTGTCTCCATATAGTCTGATAAGAAGCAGCCTGTAACTAGGAGTGTGTCTTTCCCTCAGTCCTTGAATGGGGAACAAACTAAAATACTGACTGTGCTGAGATAAGAAATGGTTTCCGTAGAAAAAAAAAATAGGACCACTGGTTAATTGATGCATTCCCTATGTTTTAGTTCATGCTTATAAGATTTATATGACCAAACAAATGTAGTGTTCTTTCTCTGATGTTCCAGATTGCTCTTAGCATAAAGTAAACCTTTGTTATTGTTGATGCTTGCAATGTATCCCTTCTAGGTATAAGAATAGACATGAATTATTTGGGAAGGAAGTCAAAGATTCTTATTGTTTTCAAGTGTTTTGTCAATAGACAAGTTCATTAACCATCACCTTCAAGGACATAAGCATTTCTTATAAAACTGTAACAAGGTAATGAAGTTATTTCCAGGGAAGGAACTTTACTTTGAGGAGCTTTTGTCTTTACCAGATCCATTGTAGATGGAATTTTTACCTTTATCACAGTTCTGGACATGCTGCTTAGACCACCCTTTAGAAAGGTTCACAATGACCATTGTGAGCTTTCAGGAAAGACAATAGATGAAAACTCATGATTTATGAGGAATGCCACACTCATCTCTCTGTAGTTACAGATTGTCTTTGTGACAGAGTTCAACCAGCTTACATTAGAGATTGTTCTTTATATTAAAGTACCCATATTTTAAGTTGCAACATTTTACTGTATGAATAAAAAAAAAAATCAATGAGAAGGAAAACTCCAAATTAGGTGTACTAAAAAGATGACATATTTTTGGTTTATCTACAATAGAAATGGAAGCCTTTGAAGCAGTATTAGTCAACTTCCCACTAAAAAGTGAGGATCTGGCTTTAGGAAACATGTTACTGGGGTATTACCAAGGTCCAAGAGTTGGAACTGACAGATACTAGAAAGAAGACGTGAAGAAATGTGGTTCCAGGTGAAGGAAGAGAGGGAAACCAAGAGGAATTTAATTTCAAAAAATTGGGTCATGTGCCAGATGATGGGTCCATGAGGGCCTGCTCCTGTATTTACGTCATTGGTTAGTATGTTAGACCTTTGGTAGCAAGAAAGGAAAGTAAAGGAGAGCAGAGAGAACTTTTTTCAGGTGATTCCAACCAGGAAAAAACAGTAATATCACAGTTGTGTTCAAAAGCCAAAAGTCAGACATCTCTAACTCTCAGCTGCACAGACAGCCCCTTTAACTACAATGCACAAAGGTAGGTTTTGTCCTAGGTCCAGTTGTCTTGACAAATAGTGGAGCTGATGAAAACCTCCTGGCAAGGAACCTGAAATCATTGATTAGATGCCCTAGCTGACTGCCATCTGGGAATATAGTCCAGGATGCCCACTTAACGGGGCCACTGGGCAGGTCACCAGGTCAGGAGTGCCTCTCAGAGGAGGGAGGCTGTGTCCTCACTTTAAAGGAGTCCCATTTCTTCACTTTGCAAGAACAATTGCATTCAGCCTTCAATGTGCTCGGAAATCCACTGAGCCTGGCTCACTCCAATTCTCCATGCATAGAATAATAGACTGTGATTTAATGTGAATTTTCATTTCTGCCTCAACAGAATGGGTTTCCTGCATGAATCACCTTTATTGTGGTTTTATCCTGGGTCACTTAGCCATGTTATAAATGATCTTTAGAGGCACAGATAAATCTTCTGTCCCATTGATTCACCAATTCTGTGAACCAAAAAAGCTTAGGCTTATTTAGCAATCTATTCTCAGAGATGCCAACAGGGCTTTGGGTAGTTTGATGGCAGAAGACAAATGGGCAGTTTCGGGGCAGTCTGTGAATGCTTGTGCGAAGAGCTCCTTGTATTCCCTGCCCCATCATTTGTCTCCCCAAATTTTCTTCTCAGATCATCTGCCTCCATTCTCATGCTGTGTGCGTAGTTCTGTCTTTTCAAAGTTGCAATCTTTCCGTCAATAACACCTTGAACACCTTATGAATACTGACTGGGACAAACCTCTCTTACTTGGTACAGCATTTTTTGTCACACTGGGCAGAAGTGAGTTTCAGGAACTTTCAGGATCAACCTCATTATCTAGGTGAAGCTCTAGGGTCCTGTTTCCTGACTACCTCTAAAAGACAAAGAAGAAATAGGAAATTTGCATTTTACATAGCTACCTTCATAACACATATCTAAAATGTTTCCTTTAACTGCCATCAGTCCTTCAATCAATATTATTTGGGGGAAATGCTCCTTGCTGCTCAAGGTGATTTACAAAGTTCGCAGTCTGTCCCCTTGATGACCTGTACCTCAGTGCTCTTGGGTCTCTGCTCCCGACTGGCTTCATCTATCTGTACAAGATTGCTTTTACTTTTCTCGCAATTGAATATTCTCTTCCCGGAACCCAGCATTCTGCCCTTGTCAGGATTTGGCACTGATATGTGTCAGCAAATGTCCAGAGGCAGCAGCCAGGGGCGGAGCATGGCTCAGTCCTCGCTGACTGCTGAAGGACTGTGACTCAGGCTCGTCTTGTCACTTGGTGAGTTGCTCTTATTCAGGGGACTTGTGCCACCAGATGCAACTGGGATTCTTCCTCAGTGAGCTGACCTTTTCTAATGAGGCTTTTCAGAGGCAGCACGGTCCCAGCTAGAGTACTGGTAAAGGACATGTGGGTGACCCCTTGATGCAAGTTTATGGACACTGTTCCTTGTTCCTTGTATGACACAAAATGTTTCCATTCAACACATCAATTCTTCTTCAAATTGGTGGCCAGTTCCTCAAGAGGATCCTTGATTAGACAAAATGACCAGCTGCAAAAATCAAAGTTCATTTCCTTGGCAAAAGTTTAAAATATTTAGATTTTGATGTAATTACAAGCTCACAAGGAGTTGCAAAAATAGTACAGAGAGGTCCCATGTTCCCATCATTTAGCTTTCTCCAGTACTTCCATCTTATATAATATGAGGAAATCGGCACTATTTTTATAGAAAGGGGAAACAGGCATAAAAGATCCTGAGATGTACACTTAGAATTTGGAGTTGTGGCCCACTATTTGCCTAAAGAATGTCTATAAATTCATCACACGTGGACACTCAATGTGAAAATTATGAAATAATTATGAAACCTACGATCATGAAATTATGAAAACAGTGGTCCAACTAAAAGCCATTCCAGTCTACCTTTAATTCTATAGAGATTCCTACACAGAAAACATGCTGTGCAAAAAGTGCTGAGTTATTCAGAAGAAAGGTTTTTCAGAAATAAAGGACTTTCAAATCTCAGCTACCTAAAATAAGTATTGTTGGTTCATTGGGTCATTTCTGGCATCTTTTCATGGGATCTAATTTCTTAGATATTATGAACACTATCTTGGCTGAAAGAAGCTTAGGAAGAATGGAAGAACCAATCTTATGAATAGTCAGATACTCAGGATGTGCTGGCAAAATGGGATTGACATCTTTTACCACATTGAAGCAAAGAGCTTGGGTGCATCCTGAACTCAAACTAGTTCAGGCTTAAGATCCAGCGTTGTTCCTTCCCAGACATTTGAACTTGAAGTGGCTTGACAGCTCTAAGTCTCAGTTTTCTTCTACATAAAATGAGGACAACAATAGTACCTGAGAAGGGAGTGCCAACTGATGGCATAGTAAGTGCGTAGAAATTTTAGCTGTTTTAATGGACAATTTTCCCTGATCAGGGTATTCTATGAAATTCTTTTTATTCCATTCTGTTTCTTGGATTTATTTTCAATGCTGCTTCAGATACTTTGTGAAATATCTTTTCATCTTACAGGAAAAACAGCTAGAAGATAATGACTGTTCATTTTATTTGGAAAAAACATTTTGATGATCATTGTGATTATTCTTCTAAAACATTGGTCTCCCAATATCTCATAATACATTGCAAATCGTTGTGTAACTTCTAGATTATTAACTGATTGTTGATAAGTTACATGTGTCATAAAATGGCCTAAAATTAGACTCAAAGCAGTTGCAAGATTTTTTAAATCTGTAGTTAATATAACCTAGGCCCACACAACTACTCTAAAAATAATGCATATCGATTGTAGATATCTAGACACGAATCTCTTAAAATCTAACAAGAATTTATTAGAATTGCTTGTAATAATTAGTCCAACATTAAAGAACATTTATTATTTTTGAAAAACTGTTATTTGTTGTGAAAAGCAGACATATCTGTTACCATGGTTACCTGCTTTGTTTGTCATCGTAGGTTTTCTTGTCCTGACAGTTAAAGACTAGTTTATTAGCCAATAGCAAATCTACCCTTTTCAATACCAGTCCTTCCTTAATTGATAATTAATTGATAAATCACTGAAAATTCCATGTAAATAATTTAAGGCTTAGATTTTTGAATGGATTGAGAAGTTCTGCACAGTCTCAAAAAAAAATGTTTATGCTTGTTTTTAGACAGAATACTACATTTTCAATTATGTTGACTCAAATTAGTAGAATGGAAAAAAGATAAACAACAGTGGTTTATCTCAAAGCTTTTATGAATAGAATGATAAGTAAATAACACTGGCAAAATGAAAGAAGCCCTAATTGTGGCATTAGGAGGCTTTGTTGCCAGATTATGTGATGCTTTGTAAACAAAGACTATTCCACAGTCATCCAGCACAGAAGGCAGATGTATCTGACTGGAGTATTTCCTTTTAGGGCCTAAATTTCAAAAGTAACACCTTTGAGTAATAAGTAATTCTTGTCTTCTATTTCTTTTTTTTTTTTTTTCCAAAAACAAGCTTATTAACTCTTGTTATTGTTATGTATTACTATTGTTAATTTTCCTTTATATTACTTTATAATTTGCCAGATAATCAGTTCATACCACAGCCAATGTACATATCACACTGCATTCACTACTAGAGTTCTAGTGTCAGGCACCACTGTGTTTACTCTTTCCTCTCTGGATTCCCTACAAGACTGATAATCATAGTCTTGCACCCTGTGCATTTTGATATTTTATCGGTTTCTTTTTTCTTTCTTTATATTCCACATATGAGTGAAATCGTCTAGTGTTTTCCTTTTTTCTGGCTCACTTTGCTCAGCATAATCACCTCAAGTTCCATCCAGGTTATTGCAAAAGCACAGTTTCATTTTTTTTCCTGGTTTCTTATAATGACAAACAGCCCAAGTAAATGCCAGTTTCAGAAACAGGGGACTTGTACTAATGACACCAAAGCAGATTTCCCAGGACCAAGACCCAATTCGCTGTGTCAACTTATCATTAGCAACTAGTGTCTATGCTTCCTTTGTTTTTCTCTTTTTTCAGAGGGGGTAGGGGGCTGCGTCAGACAAAGTTGCCACCTTGAATGTTCTATGAATTGTGTTTTCAAAGTACCAAAATAATAGAAAATATTTGTTTCCATTTTGATTCTAATAGTGCAAATGAAAGAAACCCAAGCCCTTCAGCAAGACTTTCTGGGTAAACACATTGTTTAATCAACACAAAGAAAGAAAGTAGTTTAAAAAAATAAATTCACGACCATCTGATTTCTAGGTATACAGCTACTTTCTGAGCATAATAAAGCAATAGAAGGATCACAAAGAGAAACATTTATGTATTTTACTGCTTAAAAATGAAGAAATCTCATATGTTCAAAACATCATGAATACAATTAAAAGTCAAATAATAATATTTAACCATGATAGACACAGACAGCACCAATATGTGTGTGTGCGCATGCGTGTATGTGTGCAGTTGTATTTTTATCGAGGTAACATTAGTAACTATCAATCTATTCAGTCTGTTTTCTTTCTTTCTTTTTTTGAAGGGAAGGTGCAGGCACTAAGGAAGGTGAGCAGGCAGGTAGGCAGGAAGAGAGAGGAGGAAGAAGCACTTTATTTTATTTAGTTGTCCATCTTGGTTGTTCCTCTTGGCCCCAGGTTGCGAACTCGGGTACTTGGGATGTATGTGGACAATGCCACAGCAGATTTATCTGCTAGGCCGCCAGGACATGCCCAATCTTTTTTCTATATCTAAGAGTTTGTTATTGTTTTGCTCTGTTGGTTTGCCTTGTTTCTTTATATTTCACATGAGTGAAATAATAGAGCATTTGTTTTTCTCTATTTGACTCATTTCACTTATCATTATACCCTCAAGGACCATATATATTTCTTTTAAGAGCCAAGTAGTATTCCATTGCATATATACATAACATCTTTTTTATCCATTCATCTGTCAATGGACATTTAGGTCGTTTCCAGTCTTGACTAAAACAACAGTGTCATGAACACAAGAGTGCTGCATATGCCTTTTTGAATGGGTGTTCTTGTCTTCTTTAGATAATCACCCACACTGGAATATCTGGATGGTACAATATTTCTATTCTTAACTTTCTGAGGATTCCTTATACTGGCAGACATAGTGATTGCACTAGTTTACAATCCCTTTTTTCAATACTTCTTGTATGTTTGATGATAGTCACTCACATAAGCGTGAGGTGATCTATTGCTGTGATTTTGACTTGCACTTCCCTAATAGTAAATGATGATGAACAGCTTTTCATCTACTTAATGGGCATCTATCTGTCTTCTTTGGTGGAATATCTACTCAGATCCTCTGCCTATTTTTTTTTTTTACTTGGGTTGTTGGCAAAGAAGAATATTTTTGATATTTAGCAAGTTTGTATAAAAAAAGAGAACTAAGTACTAAGTTATGGAAACAAGTAATTCATACTGGGAGAGATATAACTGAATAATAACTATGTTAGACAATCACATAAAGTTGCTAGTATTAAAGTAATATAAACTAAAGACAATGAGATAAAGTTTTAACGTGCTAGATATGTTATTTTCAATGCTGGCAAAAATTCCTGCAATAGTGAGGGCCAGGTCTCTAGAGTTAGGTCATCTGGGTCTAAAGTCTGCTTTATGAGCTTGGGAATGTTACATAACCATTTTGTACCTCAGTTTCTCATCTGTTAAATGACTAAAAATCATATCTATCTCATATTGCTATGAATAAAGTTAAATGAGTTAAAGCACATAGTTGGCACGTAGTAAGACATCAAAAAAAAAAAAAAATGATTGCTCTCCCATCTACTGTGACAGTCTTAATAACTGCTGGTAGGAACTTATCTACAAATGGTAATAAAGCCAATGCATTATGTGATACTCAATCAAAAGTCTTAAAAATATTCAAATCTATTTTTTAGGAAACTATTCTAAGAAAATAATCTGATGTACACAAATATTAAAGATGTAAAGAGATTATAAAGACAAAGTATTTCAAGTGATTTAAATGTTCAACAACAGAGAATTGAATTTGACTCTGTTGTAGGGGATCTCTATGGTAAGACACAAAATGGCTATTAAAGTTATGCTTTTTAAAGAGGTTTTAATGACATGGCATATGCTTGAGAAATAACATTTAATTTAAAAACCAGAATATGAAATTATAGGAAAAGCATTTCAATTATGCAAACATAGATATAATTTAAAGAAAAATGGGAAAGTATGAAGGAAACAAAATTCATATTAGTAGCTGTTATTTCTGAGCAGTGAGATTATGAGTATTTCAATTATTTTCTGTTCAGTGTTTATTTTTTCTACAGTGAGCCTGTATTACTTTATTTTTATAATTAACATGAAATCTGAATTCAGAAAAGAAGATTTGAAATGGCGTAGTGGAACATGTTTTTTGCATCTCATAAAACTTCAAACGTTTTCAAAGATATATGCGGAAGAGGAAGAAGAAAAATACAAGTGACACATGCAAAAACACATTTTATCTACCTTGTTCTCCTATATGCTAAAATTAATTTGTGCCCACTGGTGTGTTTCTGTTTGTAATTCCAATCAGTCGGTTGATGAAAAATATTTGTGTGAGTTTACTGTGTGCCGGGCACTAGGCCACACTGGAAAGACCGTGCTGAACAAAACAAACTCCATCTTTACTTTCATGGAGCCCACAGTCAATTGAATATTTAGTAATTCCAGATAGAATTCTCAACAGATGAACCAAGGACCTCAAATATTTAGATTTTTGAAAATTTTAAGGATCCGTTCTTCAATTTATTTATTTATTTATTTTTTTTACACTAGGAGGGATGTTTTTTAAAAGCAAAAGCAAGACTTCCAAAGTGTCTGAGATGCTGGCATTGGAGATGTGGCTGAAGGAAACAGCCAGGGTCTTAGAGCAGGGCTGGATGTTTGAGGACCCAGCATTGCCAGCTGTGCTTCGGGTCACAGAGAATGCCATTGTTTGTTCTTGGAAACTGTTGCTTTTGTTCCCCAACTCCCTCACTCTGCCCCAGAGAAAAGGCACAGTTACAGGCCTGTGTGCTGTTCCTTTGCAAAGTACCCTTATTCCTTCATTTGTTAGCATTTCTACCACTTAGTGACCTCAATAAAGATAAGTAAGCACTGAAATAAACCCAAAAAGTAGATTCATGTAAAATCTTTCCTTGAAGTAAAAGAAGGAACTATTTTTTCACTCTGCCAGTATTAAATACACACTCATATATATGCATTGTATGAGTGTGCATATATATGTATATATATATATATATATACATATATATATGAAGAGATAATACAGCAGTATGCCTTTTATAAATGAAGACTCTGAAGCACATTTAAACACTTTCACTAAGGAAAGAAATACAACTATGCTCCGAGCACATAAATAAAATAATTAAAAGAATTTATATAATTTCAGGGGGCTACAAAGTCTTTTAGAGATGTTAGGATTATTAGCGCAATTAAAAATAGATGAGAAAGATTTATTTGAAAGAGTTCAACCACCTGCAACCTCATCATTTGAGAAATAATCAAGAACCAGAAAATAATTTAAAATTTAGCCAGACTAGACACTACAAAGTATCTGTTCTTCGCTAGTGAAATAAATATCCTTTACTCTCCTTACTCATATACTTCTAGCAAAGCAAATATGATATCTATCAATTGCCTAAGACTTCTGCGGATTTAAAACTGAAGGGTTTGGCACATGAAATAAGGGGAAAAAATTAGAAAACCATAAAATGTGGGTGCAAAAATTCAGAGCAAAGTTGCCTGTGGTCATTGATTGCAGGCAAACTGTTCTCAGTGGGCCCTATACAAACTACTACATTATTATTTTTCCAAAGGAAGGAAGCAGGCTGGAATGAAGGCAAATAGGCAGGCAGGTAGGCAGAGAGGAGGTGAAGCATTTTATTTATTTATTTAGTTGTTCATTTCAGTTATTCTCCCCTAACCCCGTATCATAAACCCAGATCCTTTGGTTTTATGTAGACTGGTTATACATACCTTTTTAAGTGGGACAGTACCACTTTTTTCATATTTTCCAACTGTCGGATCATTTTAATATAAATGTCAATTTTGTCCCATTTTTAATAAACAGGACTGTCTTTAACACGGGTCAAAAGGAGTAATTGAGTTGCCCCAAGCCCAGTGTGTCGAGAGGGCCCAAAAGCAGCTTCCCCTTTTGCCCTTTATTAAAGACGGCTTTTGCTGGCACTGACTGCAGTGGGCAGTGGCCGCTACTGCTGTTCCCAGTGAGGAAACAGGAGCCTCGAGGGAAGAGGATTTCCCCCAACCCTGTACATTCCTGTCTCTTCAAAGGGAGCAGAACACCTCAATGTGGTCCAGTTGCAGGTAAGTACTATGCAGGTTATTTGTGGCACTGTGGGGTTTATCTCTGGCACTGTGGGGATAATTGGGCATTTCTGGCACAAGGAGAGTTATTGGACATTTTTGGCACTAGGAAGGTTAAAGCGGCATGTGTTTAGGCAGAACGGTTAAAGTGGAGATTATAGAGGTGACAAATTTGGTTTTCACCCTAAGGTGCCAAATTCCTTGCCCTGGCCTGACTGTTTGTATGAAGTCCTAACAGACTACGCATGATTACTAAGTGATAGCCAGTCAGCATTGCATACTTACTCTTGCTGACCCGGCTGCTCTGCTCCTTCTCAGATTGCTCTGCCTCCTCCCCTCCTCTTAGCCTCCAGTGCATAACCCCCTCCCATTTTTTTGCCATCCCAATGCCCTGTTTTTGTTTCAAGGAAATATGGTCTGCCTAGCTTTATGTGGACTGCATCACAGCAGCCACAGACTTAATACCTGAGCCATCAGCTGAAATCACTAGTTTCAAATGCTGCATAGCACATATTTTCACATTGACCTGTGTTAAATCTTAAAGAAATGGTTAAATTTTATTTTATATACTTAGTTGACATTAGTATGGCAGGAAATACATTTAACCATGTTGTCCTTTTAAAACAAATGAATGTAAGTTCTTATTGAGGTAGCAGTGGTTTATAACATTATATCAGCTGTATAGCACTATATATAATTCAATATTTGTATGCACTACATCATTACCACTAAAAGTCTAGTTTTCATCTACCACTATACAATTAAACCACTTTATCCATTTCACTCCCCATCAACTTCCTTTCCCTGTGGTTCACAGAACATATCTGTTCTCTGTATCTAAGAGTCTGTTTTGTTTTATTTGGTTTCATTTGCCTTTTTTTCTTTAGTTCCTACATATGAGTAAAATCATGTGGTATTTATCTTTCTCTATCTTATATTATTTCACTTAGCACAGTCCCCTCAAGATCCATTCATGTTGTAGCAAATGACAATATTTCAATTTATTTATAACTGAATAGTATTCCACAGTGCATATATACCACATCTTTATCCAATCATCTGGCAATGGACATTATAAATACTGCTGCAATGAACATAAGGGTGCACATATCTTTCTGAATTAGTGTTTTTGTGTTCTTTAAATAAATACCCAGAGGTGGAATAGCAGGGTCATATGGTATTTCTAGTTTTATATTTTTAATTCAACACAAAAATTCTCATTTTAAATAAAACAACGCTCAGAAAACCCATATCCAGTGATTTTAGAGACTACTCATACACACATGCACATCCACACCCACATGCATACATTCTTATACAATAATTAGCTGCGCTTCGGGAAGATGCTTTCCTTTGTGACTCAAACTAGAGGAGAAAAAAAAAAAAAACTTTTAGTTTTTTTTTTAAAAAGGTTTTTTGAAAATACCCGCAGGGAATAAGCAATACATTTCTTTAAACTCCAGAGATCAATATAATTCCTTCAAAAGATAGATCAATATGGTTCAACTTTTGAATACCTAATAAAAATACCAACCATTTCTCACAGAAGAGATTCATTTTCATTGTATTCTATAAAATACATTTTCCATTCTACAGAGCTCAAACTGCTTCCCAAATATTCTATTACTTACACGGTCAAATCTGCCACTCTGCATTTTTCCTGGAGTGATAGAAACTTAGAAAAATCCATCTGGAGATTTTACAGAAAAGCCTATAATCCTTGAACTTCAAAATCCAAGGTAGAAGAACTGAGACAAAAAAAAATTTCCAGAGATCAAGAACTTGTCAACCAACTGAGGTTCCTTAGTACTAGACAGATTTAGAGCAATCTAAATCTAGATCTCAGAGTTTTGCATAAAAATCAGCTCAAGTGTATGTTGATTTAGATGTCTGCTTCACCCTCATCCTTCTGGCACAGTAATTCTGGATTGTGGAAAGGTGGCATAGGAATATGCCTTTTTACTGGCAATCCTGGTGTTAGGTGTCCCTTCCAGAATTTCAGGGTTATTTGAACAGACGTTTATTTTTTCTCTACAAGTCTGTTATATTTATAAAACACATTCTAATCATCAAATAAGATAGTTGCCTTTTTTCAAATTTGAAATTATCCTCTCCTTTTCTTTTGACCTTGCTAAATCAAATGTATTCATCCATTTGATGGCTTTTTGGTCTTACGTACACCACCTAGCGTGAAGAGAGGAAATTGCAGGAGCTTTTGAAAACAAAAATGATGTATTTTTACATTGCCAGATAGAGATCTGGCAACCAGAACATTCCACCCAACATTTCTATAACTACCCTAAGGCATCTTTAAATCTTAATAATTTATCAAAGCTATATTTAATCAAATAATTGAAGGGTATTATTTCTGGAATATATATTCTGTGTAGGATAAAGTTTCTTAAGTATTGAGACAGGCATTTCATTATTTTGTCTATGATACAGGTATCATTTATGGCACATTGGGCATCTCTGTAGATTCGCATGCTCAACTGTGTACAATTTGTGTATAATATAGTTATGCTACTTTGTGAGACTTAGGGCAGTGGGAATCTTCTGAATAATGGCCATTTGACAGTTGAGTCTTTGCTTTTGTGATAAGATGTTGGTCAGAAAAATGGCTGGCACTGCACTTGGTCAGAATCATCACTCCAGCTCTCATGTTATTCCTTTTCCAAAATGGCAACTTTTGGATGATGTGGAACACTGTGATTTAAAAGACTTTTTAAAAGCTTTATCAAGAATGCAGGGAAATTACTGCTTTAAAAGCTCAATTGACAAATGACACCAAGTAGAAAACTTAATTTTGTGCTGAATATGAAGCCAAAACTTAAATGGATAGTGTAGCTTCCTTGTGCTAAGATTTCATGAATAAAATAGGAGAGGCTAAATTATGTCTTTGTTCTATCCAAAATTATAGATCAGGAGTCATTTTTCTATACAGTCCCCAAGCTATACCTTAGTAAAAAACCAAAACAATACTAAATGAAATATGTAAGAAATAAATACTATACTATAAAGAAATAGGTGTTCCCCCCACCTCTCCCTCCTATTTGTAAGAAATCACGTCCTAAGTTGTCTAAATGAGCTGCCATCCATGCGTATGACTATTGGTACAGATGAGTGCTTTTTAAAACAGCTAGAAATCCATTTATGCATGCCCCCAAAGGAGAAAAATTAATTCATTAAATTAAAGGAACTATAATTCTTAAAAAAAAAAAAGAAAAAAATTAAAGAGACTATGATTCTTAGTAGTGGAAAAGACAAGATGGATGGTTCCCAAACGGAGTACCACTTGAAGTGGGTGTTACTCTGGGGGAGCTCTGGTCTGTAGCCCACTCCAACAGAATCATTCCTCACTGTACTATGACATTTAAGTGTAGCCCATTTGCCATCTCAGCAAAAGGACTTGTTACGATCGTCATGCAGTATTTCTTGAAATGTGTGTCCACAGAACTCTACTTTGACTTTTCTTAAGTGTGCTTGACAGAAAGGCATCATGATCAAATAACTCTTGAAACTATTGTCGTCAACAATGTCAGCAGTGTAAGGATATCTCAGAGTATTTAGTTTCATTTATCCTTTTTTCACGAGTAACTCATGAAACAAGTGTTTCCAGGAACTTACTTTAGGAAATGTTGACTTCATAGGTTATTTTAACTCAGAGGTGTTTTATGCACATGCACACACATGATGTGAATGAATATATTAAGCAGGAATTTGGAAAAACTAAAAGCTGTGTTCTCTGTGCTCTCTAATTTACTACTACATTTGCTGTTAATTTGAGAATAAATTTTAAGAATATTTTAAAGTATCCTTATAAGATGGAAATAAGAATTTCATGATAAAATCTTGAGTTGTGAGATAAGAATTGTTATTACTATTAATTGACAAATGAAGAATGGGGCATAATAAGGTGAGTAATCTCAGCTGACAGAAAAATTGGTCAAATCGGGATTCAAACCCTCTGCCTCTATTATTCTCTACTGCCTCCATACTATTAGGAAGTTATTTTCTTTACTTAAAATATATTTTAGATCTTTAATAAGTTAAATATAGAACTATCGGCCGACCCAGAAATTCCACTGCTATGTATTGAAAATTGAGGACTATTATTCAAGCAAAAAGATATGTCTGCATGCTCATAGAAGCTTTACTACAATAACCAAAAGGTGGAAACAATCCACATGCCCATCAACTGACGAATGAATAAACAAAATGCGGTTCCCATGTGATAGCATACTAGTCACTTGTAAAAAGAAACCAAGTGTTGCTACATGCAACAAAATGGATAAATTGATATGAAATGAATGAAGCCAGACACAAAAAGCCACATATTATATGATTCCAGTGAGGTTATATAGGAACAGAAATCAGATTAGTGGCTGCCAGGGACTGGCGGAAAGGGGAATGAGGGATGATTGCTTAATGGGTACGGGGTCTTCTGCTGGGGTGATAAAAATGTTCTGGAGCAAAGTAGTGGTGATAACTGTACAACAGCATGGACGTGTTAAATGTCACTGAGCTCTGCACTTCACATTTGTTAACGTTTTAAGTTATGTGTATTTTACTCTTGTTACCATTTTAAAGTGCAGAATTCAATGACATTTAGTACATTCACACTGGTGTGCAATCACTAGCTCTGGAACATAACAAAAATATCTATGTATATGTACATAATTTTTTAAAATATATATGCTCATTAAAAGATTCAGATAATCCAGAAGCATTTTAGTTATAGTAATTATGTAAGAAGAATAGCTAACATTTTTTTTCAACTGGTTTCCAGATACTGTACAGAAAATATTAATACATTTTATACTCATAACAGTTTTATGAAATAGAACTATTTTGTGTCCAATTTACCAAAAGAGGACCAGAAACGTGGTGTAACTTGAACAACATTAGGGTTCATAGATGGTAGAGCCAGGAATCCAAAATATAGCAACTTATCTCTTCTTTGCTTGTTATCACCAAAAGACACTGTTTTCCATGACTTTGAAGGCCTTTCCCTCTCATGCATGGGGAAATGGCAGAGCTCACCTTCCATCCACCCCTGGGACGTCGACCTGAGTCATGCTTCACCCTCATGGGTGGTTCACAGCACAGTGGGTAAGTGACCTTTCATTTGTTCTCCCCTCCCACTGAGGAATGCACAGGTGCAGTGGCCCTGTCTTTACAGATCCAGTGGCAGACATATTGGCAATGTCAAAGATTAAAGGAGGTGACCCTGGACCCAGTCTCACTTTCTTCCATATGACCAGGCACAAGTTGTGTAAAGAGTCTGAGGAATTAATGACAATTTCAACATATAAGTGATGTAAATGAAACTTTTTCTTAACCCATGACATGAACATTCCTACAGTCCCCTCTGGGGACCCTGAGTTTGACTTTCTTCCTTTCACAAGTCTCTCTTTGCTTTTCCTAAGAGTATTGTGTTCATTGTAACTTTCCACTGTCCTTTGAGGATATTCCATACCTTCCCACCGCCACCTCCTTCCACAAGGATCAGTCTCATCACTGCATGCCATCTCCCAGGGATACACTTCTTTCATTCTGAATCTGGGGTTCCCTTGTGGAGTGATGCAGAGAGAGTTATTCTTCCATTTATAGTCCATGATTCCATTATTATTAATATTTGAAATATTAATATCCATTAATATTGATATTATTAATATTGTGTATCATTCCATTTTTGTCTTTGTATTTGCTTAATTGAATGTTTTAACATCTTATTGAAAGAACACTGTGCAACAACATTGTACAAATTTAAGGTGTGCATCATAAATAAACATCCGCATGTTTATCCACATTACATTTACCACTTACAGCCCAATTCTTAAACATTCATATGAAGGTATCTAATGGAACATAGTATAGTTGGTGTTTAATAATTTGCTTCTTAAGCTTAATTATATATCATGGACATTTATTAATATCAAAGGTAGGTCTTCGTCATTCTTAGCAGTTGTGTAGAACTGCACTGAGTGGTTGAATGATCATCATCTGTGCTCAATCGATGGATAAGAGACAATTGCCCATGGCTACTTATTGAACACACATTCTTCAATGCACGTTCTTTATTCATCTAGACTAGTAATACTTTAGTATCGTTTCAAAGAATAGCTGTCAAAATATTCATATTGAATATTATATCTTTTGTCTAATTGACCTCCAGTGACTCTTTAATTTACACTTTGACCCTTTCATCAATGCACACTTTAAAATCTTTGTAAGCTGAATATATAACTAGTTGTTCAACTTGAATTTTTAAATAATTTATTACTTAAAAAGAGTTAGTATCTTCTTTCGCACTGCATTATTTATTCCTGCAGTATTACCACATTGATGTGATTATGTAATTTAACAAAGATTTTGCTATAAGAAAGGGTAACTATACAGGCTATTTTTGTTTAAACTGATTGAAAAATTAATATAGGCATCTCAGCATGTTGATATATATATTACATATATACATATCTAAGGCAAATTATGGATTTTCCTAAAGTTTTATCTATTTGTTTGTTTGTTTGTTTATTTATTTATTGGAAAGGTGCAGGCAGGAATGAAGACCAGCAGAGGCAGGCAGACAGGAAGAGAGAGGAAGAAGCACTTTATTTTATTTAGTTGTTCGTCTTGGTTGTTCATCCTAGCCTGAGTACATCAGCCTGAATCCTTGGGATATACATGATGTACATCAGTCGAAGGTGTATGATCAAACTGCTGCTTTACCAGGGCATGGCCAGTTTTTTAAAATTTATTATTTTCAAGCTTTATTTTCTAGAAATAATATAACTTATTTAATCAATTTGTTTAATTTTAATTTTTTAATTTTCCCTTTTAAATCACAGAAAAGTAGACCAAGTGGAAGTGTAAATACATATAAATTACATAATTTGTTTATTATTTAAATACATAAAAAGTGTATGTGTATAAAATATATGCATGTATATAATTTCACATGTGATAGAACAATTTAAATTTGGTATGAAATGAAGAGAATAAGTTGGTTTGTAAACACAGCTGAAAATTAGATGAATATTTGTCATCAAGTATTCTGCCTCAAATTATTTAAAAGTAGATTCTGGATGAAATTTAAAATTAAAGGATAGTAGATACTAATATGCAACAATTCTTGCACTTATAATGAGCTACAAACAAAGGAAAAGACATGATTAAGGGAAACATTTTCAATCTCTGCTTAAAAATGCTGTATTTGATATATTAGAAGGTTATTAATGAAACAGAACAAGACCCTATTAGAAAACTAGACCCAGGATATGAAATGATATTTCATGAAGAACAAACTACAGTCATTCAATATGAACAGATTCAAGAGATGATACAGATTAAAATCACAACGGAGTCTTTGTCTATAAAGTCATAAAAAATAATGCTATCCTCCACTGGTGAAAGTGTTTACTTATTAGGTAGCCTGATGTCACTTACTTTTGGTGGCACAAGAAATGTAACAAACATTCTGGAGGGAAGTTGAATAACTGGTCATTGATTACTGTGAGATGAACTCACCTGTCCAGATGCAAAGAATGGACTCAGAGACGTGAAATGCAGCAAGAACTGGACTTTAATGTTGCTCTTGCAAGATCGGGTGCCTCTCTGCTGGGCAAGCTCGCCGGAAAATGTTTACAATGAGCGTTTTATTCCCTAAAGCGAAGGCCCCTCCCTTTATTCCTCATTGACTGAGTACTATGAGGTGTGCAATCTTTCCTGGATGTCGCCTAGGCTTTAGGATTTCGCTTTAAGGTAACCTTCCATTTAATTGGATCAGTTTAAAATGCACACTGTTTGAATTGGTCAGTTCTGGATGCGGACTTCAGTTGGCTCCCTCCCCTATTATTGCTTTCTTCTTGGCAGGAAGCTCCTCCAGGCTACTTGCTTTTTAGCACATACACAGGGTTTGTGTATTCCCCACTCCTCCCGGTAACTTGCTTATTTTGTCTAGGGGTTCCCTACCTTAACTGTTTGTTAATGAACCCCGCCTTTTCCAGGTGCCTGACCTTTACTGTTGTCATATCAGTAAGCAGTTATGCAGGTTTAGCTGGCAGTAACTTTTTACCCAGACATTTTTATCCTAGCAATGGGCCATTTGCTAATGTTATTTCTTACAATTACTCAGGCGTATTTTTTTTTTAGCACAGGAAGCTTTGTATAAAGCTGTGTTTGATGCCCCTTTCATTTCACTGAAAACATGATCAGCATCCCCGCCCACTACCTCCACTCCTCTTCCATTTTCTAAGCTGTCTATCAAGCATTTCATGTACACGGACCAGGAAATTCTTAATACAACCCTGGAAGAAAGAATATTTTCACTTCCATATATCACTTGCAGATAAATTAAGACATGAATGATTAAGAAATTTCCTAAGGTGATACAGCAAGCAAGATTCTGGAATTCTAGTGAAGATAAGAGAATACCCAAAATGATTTTGATTCCTGCAGTAAATCTTTTCAGAAATCTGTGATTTCTTCAGAGACACTTCCTTTCTCTTATCTGCATCATTTTTTAAAATAAGCTATCTCCATCCCTTTTTATACTCATGCATCCTCAAATTAATAGTGACTGTTAGGGGGTAGAATACCCATGAGCCTATCTGTATCTATATGGTTTGCATTTTATTTTTAAGGAAAGATGTAGCAGGAATGAAGGTGAATAGGCAAGCAGGCAGGAAAAGAGAGGAGGAGGAGAAGCTTTACTGATTTTTATTTAGTTATTCACATTGGTTGTTCTGCCCAGACCCAGGTCTTGAACCCAGGACCTTGGGATATTATGTGAGACTTCTCCCAGGTGTGCTAGACTGCTAGGACACCAGGGTGCATCTCTACGGTTTTTATATAGTTTCGTGGTCGACTTCTTAGGTTTTAGTGAACTTTCATTTAGAGCACTGCTACTGATATGACATTTCCCCAGTACTAGAAGTAAATGGAGAAAATTAAAAACTTTAAATTACTAGCCTGTCCTGTTACCAATGTGGGTGCTCTCTCCTTTTCTCTAGTACTTCCGTGGATGGGTAAGTCCCAGAATACAACACACTCAAGTACTGCTGGAAGTTGCAGTTTCTGAGTACTTGGAAGAAGAAGAGGAATCTGGGAAATGACTAAAAATATTCTGATTGTCTGAAAAACCTCTACCCACATTAGAAAGGTAACTACGTGGAAGAGAGTCAATCAGGGCCCTGGTGGAATAATGGTTAAGTCAGCGGCCTCTGAAAGATCACAGTTCATGCATATCCCGAAGACTGGGTTCATATCCCAGGTCTGCAAGAGAACAACCAAGGTAAACAGCTAAATAAAAAAAAAAAAAAATACTCCTTCTTAGCTCTTTCTGCCTGCCTACCTCCTCACCTTCATTCCTGCCTGCATCTTTCCTCTGAAAAAAAAGAAAAAATGAAAGAGTATGAATCAAGAGGTTGAAGTTAAGCGATGAAGGCTACCTGTCCATATTTTAGAATGGAAGACTCCATTATTTTCAGATATTACTGAAATATTATCATTATTTCAGTAAAGCACCAATTAGTCATCTGCTATTTTTGTCTCTCAGTTGACTTAGGAGTTAGAAGAAACTTCTCCCAATTCAGGTAATAGTCCTTTTTTAAAAAATGGCAGCTCATTAAAAACAGTAACTTATGCATTTTAGTACAAAGAGAGACTGTGTCAGGGACTGCTAGCCAGGTGTGATTTTTAATCAACTCTTTGGAAAATCTGTAACAAATAATGAAATCTAGGTTATTTATTCCCTTAGAAATGAACACAGCTATGTATTTGACAATTTCTGCACAGAAAGTTTAATTTTTATAAGCATATTATGAAAGAATCACCGTGTGTGGAATGCATTGTTCCCATGTTGCTAATCACTTGGACCTTGTTGCTACAATTTTGGAATTAGTATTAATAGCTACAGTGGAATTGCTTCCTTTTTTTTTTTCCTCAGGTAAGACTGTAGATTGGGGAAAATCATTTATCAAAGGTTGCTTGTGTGTGTGTATGGGTGGTGAGAGTTGGAAATCTTGGTTAAATTAGTAGATAAATTTCATGTCTGACTGGAGATTTCCTGACCCAAAATGAACCCATTGTCAGCTGGTTTCTCTCTGTAAACATGCCCAAGACTCCAGAGTAGATAGAGAGGTTGGCATTTACAGTTTAAGCTATAAAAATAACGAGGCCAAAGTATTTAGGACATGGTGTTCTCTCCTAACAATTGCGTTTCAAGGGCTTCCTTAAGTAGCCGTTTTTTTATTTCAGTAAGGTCTCCGGCTCTTGATTTCAGTTTTAAAAAATAGTTTTTTTTCTCTAAAACAGCAGCATTGTCCTAGGCTGTAACCAGTAGAGTACCCAAGGGTGACTGACAGCTTGGCATTCCATGGAGATGAATATGTACTTTTTAAAAAATTTTCAAGTTTTATCACCATTCCCTTTTACTTGAGTTAAATGAGTAAAATATCATCTTATTTATAAGATCATACTGTTATAAGATATTTTAATCTAATATAAAGGAGTCTTTATAGACCAAATTATTTTTCTTTCTTTTTTATTAAACAAAAACAGAATCAAACAACACACACACACACATACACACACACACACACACACACACACACACAGAGGAAGGGCTAAAAAATAAATTCCCTCTAGCACATGATCCCACATGTCACCCCCTTTCCTCCTAACAACCTCAGACTTTCTGTCAAAGCCCTAAATAATTTTTCAACCCACATGCATCTTACCTAGTTTTTAAGAAACCTGCAAATTAGACATTAATATTATCATCCTCATTTTGTAAGTGAGGAGATTAAGGGACCCATGCCCAGTGCCTTGGGCTGTGGACCAAGCATCCCTGTTCCTGTGGACTCTTCAAGGGGTCTTGCCATCATGGAGTTCTTCTGTTCTTGGGAGATTTACCCCAAGACACATGACACTCAGGCATATCACAGTTTCACCAGGACTCAAAAGTAAGCCATTAACAAAGTTTTTTTGCAAAGTGGTGAAGTAAAAGTAAGGGTGAAAGGGTGGGCAAAGCAAGAGTAAACACTTAAGGGTATAGGGTGGGTCACTCCCAAAGGAACTGACCCTAGGTTCTAAGGGTTTGGACTACATAAGGGCTCTTACTGAGTTCCACAACTTTGGGACCGCCTAAGGGTGTTTTTGGCTTCACCTAGGATTGTTTGCAGGCAGAATTTTCCTTGAATGGGTTTAAGAGTTCTGGCAACTTGACTGATGGTTTCTATGCTTTCACAGTACCCACAATTCTCCCTGATTGCCCACAAGGTGGGGTGAGGGGTGGGGGTTCAAAACCACACTGCTGATTTTGTTATAATGGGCTGGATTCACCAGAAGGTGAACCTTGCTCCTTCTATGCCTGCATTGAACAAAAATTGGGACTGACCCATAAGAATTAGCTCTGGTTCGTCTTTTCTAAGTTTACTGATTGGTGAGTCCCCTGACCATTAAGCTGATTAATGGAGCCCACTTTCTGCAGTTTGTCACTTTTCAGCCCTGTCTGCACTGATGCCTGTGGCCTTATCAGCTGGCACCTGCTTGTCCTTCGCTTCTCTCTCCCTCTTTGCTCCCTATTCATGACTGCTTGCTGCCTAACCTTGTGACATACCCAGAGGTTTTTCTGATAGTCCATAGTCATAGCTCTTTTCCCCTTTGCAATAGTCTCCGAATCTAGACTGTGCTAGAACTTTATCCTCCTGGATTCAGAAGGCTTTTTCTCAGTTTGCACAGTAATAGTTCAGAAAAATAATACTTTACTTTAAAACTTTATAAAATGTGCCTTACAGTATTACAGCAAGTTTGTTTGCTACATAAGGGATAAGGGTGTTAATGCTCATGTGGAGATTGACTTGACTTGGGTCCCCAACATTGATACAAAGATTATTTTCAGGGAAAGATATTTGAGACTTAAAAAATACAGAAAGAAGACTTTCTTTACCATTAAAAGCAGAAACTTCTGGCAATGAGACTGCCAAGAATTCCCTCTCCAGGGGAGTTTTATGGTCATGAAGAAAAAAGAAAAAAAAAGAATTGAGTCAACTCTCACTTGCACATACACGCATTTTCACAAATTTTCTTCTCTCCCATTTGTTGTGCAAATCCATCTGTTCCTCCCATTAAAACCTTTTCTCTCCTCCCCCCATTAAAATAGGTATATAAATGCCCATATTTAGCTGTTTAGAGTCACTTCTTTTGTATATTCCACATTCATATAAATGAAAGTTTTATTTTTTTCTCTTTTAAGGTCTATGTTTAATTTCAGCCCCCTTAAAGTAACGTAAGAAGATAGAGGAAAAGTATTTCCTCCCCTGCACGATTACTCCAAATCAGATTCTTATTATTTTTTAATCATAGTAATAAACATATTTGAATCAAATCATGTTTGAATCAATCTCGTTGACGTATTTTGTAGTAATTGCAATACATTTACACCTTTTCACAGACAAACGTTCTATTGCTACATCTTAATAATCGTTTTCTGAGACCAGTTAAGTGGGGTAAGTTATTTCATACTTTAGCCCATCCAATTTTCTCAAGTATTTAAGGTAGATGTCAGTTTTTTGTCTTTTGTAAATGAAAAATTTTAGATTCAGAATGATTAACTAGCTTGCCAAATCTAACACATTAGCAAAGTGAGGGTGGAAGTCTTGCTTTTCTTCAAAATTGCCAATTTAATGACAATGACAACTCACTCAAGGGGTCCTTCTGTAGGACAGCACACGCATCAGTTAGAGCATTTGTTCACTTCTAGATTTTACTACTATAAATAACGGAACGAGGAACCGTTTGGGATATGGCTTTTCCCATTATTTGGATTACTTCCTTTGGATAGATTCTCAGAATGCAGCTCTTAAAAACCAAACATTATGAAACTCCTTGTGATAATTGATACTTAGCTACTGTTTGTAAAAATGTCTTTTCAATGCATAGAGCAACCACTATAAAATCTGTTATACTTGACTTTTGTCCCACCTTCTCTGTGAAAGCCTTTTTGTAATTAATTAATTAGTTAATTTTTGAGAGTATGTCTATGAAACAAATTTCAAGTACCCAAGGAGAGGCTTTAAAAACCCCTTTCAGGTACCTCCATAATTTATAGAAACTGTGAAGTATGGGATGTCCAGCTGGCCTTCAGGGGGATAACCATGCACCAGTATTGTCTTTTCAGACAGGTCTCCTTCCATATCCAAGTGCATGTAATGAGACTGCATACTCTCCCATTTTGGCCTTCCCCAACTGGGACCCTATCTGGCTTTGCAAATGCAAAATGCGAAAATATGCAATGGTTCAGCAAAAAGTTGTCACTCAGGACTCAAAAAGTTAAACTCATGAAACAAGATCTGAAGAGGCGAAATGCCTCAGCTGTGAAAAATTTTTTGTCTTCAGTAGCATAGGAAGAGATGTAGGATACAATAAAAAGGACACAGGTTTTAAATAAGAACTCTCTGACTTTGAAGCTCATCTCCTTTACCTTACTCCCTTCGTGATCAAGAGCAAATACTCATCTCTTGGGTCTTACTTCTTCATCTGTAGCATAGGGATAATATCTTTTGCCAAGAGTGGTTAAAAGGACCAAATGAGATATTGTGGGAGCTAATCACAGGGGGGTGATACCAAATTCAAGGTGGTGCCTTCTCTGCCCCAGGGAGGGAGGGAGAACAGAGTTGCAGAGGAGAGCAAAAGGAGCTTCCTTTTTAACTGGGGTATTTTATATCTCTGCTACAAACTCAAAGACATCTGTAGCAAGTAGAAGAAAACGTTGACATCTATTATTCTGGAGAGAGATCTTGATAAATGATTTCCATACTTCGTTTTTTTTTTTTTTAATTAAAAGAGATCGAGTCTGGCAGATAGGGATCACTCAACAGGGATTCAGATCCATCCCCCATCCCCCACACCATCAGAAATCCATATTATGATTGATTTTTTTCAGGTGAGACCCAAGACAACAAAGCCAGGCAGTGAGTCTGAGACCAGTGGGATGAACCTTGGGGATCTGTGCATCCACCTTCCATGATGGAGTTCAGATCCACGAGTCTGCCTCCTCCTTGCAGACTGGAGCACCTTAGTGCTGCCGTGTTTAACTTCACTGCTCAATGCAGACACAGGGGTTTTATGTGCTCTATATCCTACAGCCGGATTCCATTTTCCTTAACAGAATTTCTGTCAAGAAAGACTGTTTACATTTAATTTGCTGTAGCAGGCACCCCCCCACCAATATCTGTGTCACCATGATTTCCATATTGGAGCGTTCTCTTCCCTACAAGGATGTTTATTTAGTCTATACAGTTTGTTTAGATTCTTGGGATGGAAATTCTGGATTTAGGGTTATGAAGTAACCCTTACAAAGCTTCTAAATGTGGGGAACTCCACATGAAAGTTGGCTCTCCTGCAGCTTATCATAAACAGGGCGCCAAGTACAGAAGGGTGACTAAGCACAGAACTGACATCGACCTATCTTTACTTTACAACAAGAATTAACATAACAAACAATACATGATTCATCCACACAAAGGGTTTGCAGTCCCAGAAACAGCACAGGGTGATTCAATGACTTAGTTGTTCTTTTTTCTTTGATCTGTTAGCTTCTCATCTCTGTTCCCTTCCAGCCTCCCCTTACCTGAATTCTGAGGAAGGAAAAGAGTGCATTCCAGAGACAGAAAAGACATGAATTAGTCCATTCTAGTGTGCATTGTGATGGGCTCCCCCAGAATTCCTAGTCTATAGAAAAAGACTCATTGTTCACACAGGCTGGCCTCTGAGCAGTATTCTTCCACTGCCAGAGAAGAGAAAGTCAGTTCTTTTTTCTTTTCTTTTTCTTTTTTCTTTCTTTCTTTTTTTTTTTTTTTTTTTTTTTTTTTTTTTTTTTTTTTTTTTTTTTTTTTTTTTTTTTTTTTTTTTTTTTGTGGTAGAATTGGTGCAGGGGAATTGATGCTGTCAACTCACTTGGGGTATGCAGAGAGGAATTTCAGAATGTCTTCGATATTGTAAAATTGCAAGTTAACAGCCGACAGAGGTATTTACGGAAATTAGACAGTCTCTAAAATCATTTATCAGAGTGCTTTGCAATTCCCATTTCAAAGCAGGTGAAATAATAACGGATATTTGGGACTTGAATCATAGTCAATGCATGAAAGAGAAAAGTGATCTACATCCAAATGATTTGACTAAATGGAAGAACCAGAATTGCCTGGGCAGGTACTCAGGCCAAGGGAGAGGAAAAAGACAGGAATGCTCATTGCCACTAGACAGAACTTTCCTTGCCAATCCATCTGCCATCAGGGCGACTCCCAGGCTGTTTGAAACAGGCAGTTAAAAAAAAAAAAAAAAAAATGTCCACAACTTCAAATGAGACAGCACAGGTTTTGCCTTCCTTCAAGAGAGAAGGGAGAAAAGTCCTGTCATAAAAATGTTGCTCTCTTTGTATACTGATACTCTTGGTGTTTTAAAATGCTAAAATGGCAATATTCTTTTAAACTAAAAGCAATCTCCCTCAAAATAATTATGCTGTGTTAAAGATAAGTGGAAAATATGTCCTAGGGCTTCCAGGAGAAAACTGAGGGAAGGAAAAGATACGTCATCGGTTAACGCTCATGTGAATGGCTGCACTTTTACCACAATTACTTGTGTCAGCGTGGCATTCAGAAGGACAGCGCCTTCAAGACAACACATTTTGCAACAGTGTTTCAACTGAGTTTCCAGAGACTCAGGGCAACCCCTACCCCCCTTTTGTGGGAGCATGGGAGTGGGAGCATCGGAGTTTGTATAGCTACTTTGCAAAATGATCTATGCAAATTATATGCAATCAATATAAACAAAAAAATTAAGTTAGGCCTCTGTTACTACCCCAAAAAAGCCCAGCTCCACTGAGCGATTATTTTCAGGTGATAAAATAATGTGGAATTCAACCAACATACTCATGGAGCAGTTATTTATCCTCTGTAATTGAACGTGACAATCTTGGAAAGACTTTCAATTTTAAGGACAGTGGGGTTTAATTAAGACAGCAAAAAAGAGAAGAAATCATGATCACAAAGCCAAACTTTAGGAGGGAAATACCACCTTGACTCTCCTCTGCCATCTGCTGGGTACTGTGCAGGTCCTCTTTGTCCAGGAGAAATATAGTATTTGGCCATCTCAATTCTTCCTAGATGACAGTGTTGAGGTGAGTACAGATGTGACAAATGCGTCTAATGAATTTTGTAGTGATGACAGTGAGTCAGACATTTCTTTCCTTTTTCTATTCAAAACAGTTGTGATTGGCATGCTTTGATGGAGGAGTGGTTTGGTCAGCCACTCTTGGCCAACCCAATCCACATACATCCCAAGGGCCTGGGTTCATGCCCCAGGGCTGGGGAGACAAATGCCAAATAAAATTAACAGGGTGCTTCTTCCTCCTAGCTCTCCCTGCCTAACTGCCTACTTGTCTTCATTCCTGCCTGCATCTTTCCTTAAAAAAAAAAAAGATAAAATATATGTAATATACAGTTTCCATTTTAGGCATACTTAGGCATACAATTCAGTGGCATTCAGTGCATTCATATTGTTTTGCCATCATTGCCTCCATCTATCATCAGAATTTTTCTTCTTGAAATTCTTTATTCATTAAGCAACTTCCTATTTTCCCCAACATCAGGGCCCTGACAGCTACCATTCTGCTTTCTGTCCCTATCAATTTGACTACTCTCAGTGGTTGTGTAAGAAGAATCATGCAGTGTTTGTCCTTCTGTGCTGTGATCAGATGTTTATCTTTAAAACTCATGAATTATTGAAGAGCAAATATAGGTAGCAACGAGGGGAGACGATATTTGGCAAGCATAGGAAGGAGGCAGGGAGTCAACATAAAGACACAAATAAAGGATCAAATAGATAGCAACTCTTGAAAATGCTTCACTGTTACAACTCATCGTCTCAAAAGAGTCACAAAATAAGGAAATGGCAAAGGACACACAGCGGCTGTGTGACAGAGTTTGGTTTCAGTCTGGATTTTGCTGACTCCAAAGTTTCACTGCATTGTTATTCTTATGAACCAGTTTCCTCTAATGTGGTGGCTTATATTTACTATAGTGAGCAATTCCCCATTGGAAAAGAAAATGTCCTTTTCTCATAGATTTCTCATTCATGCAGTGATCATCTATCAGTTAATTTTATACATTTGACTGCAGAGATCCTCAACCCTAAATGTCTCCTTCTATCTCACATTTTATCTCAAACACTGTTAATTTAAGAATGGACACTTAGCTAGAGCTTAGGGCCACCCAAGCCTCCAGACTTTAGACTGTCGTTGTAACTTGGGTCTACTCCATCTAGGTAAGGGTTTTTTTAAAGGTGTCTAAAGTACAAATTTGTAGATTCAGCAGAAGGATTAGCTGAGACAAACTACACTAATTTCCTTTTTCTAATCACTGGTATAACCAACAACCAAGCAATAAAAAGAAAACTAATTCAGTGCGCTTGTAGGGTGGAGGAGCAGCGCACCTTGTCACTGCCATTTTGGAGCTGTGGAACTGTCTCATCAATTTTACTGCTGCCACCACCTCTCTCAGCAATAATGTCCTCAACATGCGACTCTGGGCCTCTAGGTCATTGTACCTGCAAGGGCTTCCCAATCCCGCCTCACATCTGCTGCTTTTTAAAACACTAGCTGTTGATGTTCCTGTTTCTTCTTGACAAGTCTCAGTGATTGCTGGAGGTGGACTTCTCATCCTGTAAATGACTCGCTGTTTAAAAACGGCAAGCAAATAGACCACTTCTCTCATTGTTGGGGCTGGCAGAGTTAGGAGAATTTTATAGTTTTACCAGACTATTGGGGGAAGGAAAAACATTCTGTTCTGGAAGAGTAACTTCCTTGACTCTTTCCCTGCAGGGTCCTTACTCTGTGGTGGCTTCTAAGAGGACTGTCAGAGCCAACCCTCCGGGCACATAGCAACTAGATTCAAGTGTGTCCTTGCTGCTCCTACCAGATTTCATGTTGGTGTTTGCTTAACAGTTTTAAGCCCACTTAATATTAGGTTATCTTATTATGATATTAACAATTGAGTTGTAGTTACTTAATAATAAATGCTTAGTGGCTGAATGAACCATTAGAGAGAAGGACTTTAGTTAAATATTTAAGACAATGTGTCTCAAAATGTATTCAATTCTTATTCCTTTATATAACAATAAAGTGGCCTATAGAGACTATTTCTATTTAAAATTAAATTTGTACATATAAAATGTATCTTCTCTCTCTGTTTTACTGAGACCAGAGACTTTATTGTGGTTAATATATAATAGTGAATTACTTCTCGTTACAAGTTGAGAAATGCCCTAATTTGATCTTGGGATTGTCTCCTCCTTACAGTGGTTTTCCTGGGATGGAGGTAGGCTTGCAGCGATCCTTATAGGACTGACCAAATGACTCCCTCCCCTTTCTATCTGCTCTGCTAGACGGGTAGCTCACCTCAGAGCAGATCCTATATCCTTGGCTCCATCAGCAAAACCCTTAGCTGCAAGCTTTAGCTCCATTAGGATAGACCCTAACAAGCTACAGCCACTTTCTCTCTTAAAGTCCTAAAATGCATATCAAGTGATACAGAGCCCCGGATCTGACCTCCCACAGAACCTTTAGACCCTGTCTCCCCTCTCCCTGGCTAAAAGACAGCTGGCAAACTGCTTCCCCTTCAGGGGCATGGGAACACCCAAGGAGGTGATGCTACGAAGGCTTAGTTCAGTTCCTGCCACAATATACTCACTTCATACATAGTGAGTAGCTGTTACTGTCCTAAAGAGGTATAGACCTCTAGGTTGGGATTCATTCAGCTTTCGACTTTTTATTTTAGCACAGAAAGGCAAGGAGACAGGAATGAAAGCAGGAAGGCAAGAAGAGAGACAAGGAAGAAGGATTTTATTTCTTTAGTTACTCGTTTTAGTTATCCCTTCCTCAACGCTCCTCCCCCAACCCAATGGCAAACCTGAGTCTTTGAGCTGTGTGTGGACTGTGCCTCAGGTGTGGCCTTAACACCTGAGCCACCAAGGCGTGCCTGCTTTTCTTTATAAAACTGTGTTGCTGGGTGAGACCTGCCAGAATTTTTCCTTTTACCCAATTCTAGGCTGAATACTGGCTTAACTTTCTGGAGTCATATGTGCTTATTACCACTTTTTCAAATGTCGTCTTCCTGGAGGCTTGAGATTCTCCAGAATAAAATGATGCTTTAAAAGAACTGAAATAATCTCGAAAGCAGCAGCCCTTGGTTGTTTGGATTCCCACCCCAACTCAGCCTTTTAGTGTAAAGGTGAGCTGAAGCAAGTCCCCTCTCTTCTGTGTGTCTAATTCTCTCATCTGTCAGATGGGGTAATAACAGCGCTTTTAGGTACCTGTGGGGATGTCACTGGCAAGTAAATGCAAATCACTTAGAACAGGACCTGGTTCTTTAATTGAATAGCGCTTTTATTGTTATTGTCTTTTCTTAATACAAACTCCGATAAGAGATCTGTGCTAAGACATGGGAGACGTGAAGTGAGAAACAGAAAACCAGGAAAGAGTGAAGCACATCAGCCCAGAGCGGCCCAGACATGTCTGACACATCAGGGGTGACGTGTGACAGTCTTTGCTTCCGTGATCTCCACCCTGGGTCTGAGACACTCATAGACCCCAGCCTGATACTCTTTCTTACAGAGTCTGAGTTGGCAGGAAATGACTTTTTCAGAGCGACCTGTTGGTGCGTCACCCATGGTGATGAGAGAGGACATTAGAGAGCTTCGTGTCATTTCTGTGATTTATGGATTGAGGACTTGATGAAGGAGCCCCTGTTAGGTATTTGACTTCTCTAATCCTTTTTTTCCTTCTGATTCTATGAAGGTTATAGCTGAACCAAGAAAGCGGCTTAGTACAGCATTCCAAATACTAGATTGTAGAATTCACCTAACATGTCTTATTTATAGTGATTATATTCCTAACTCTCACTTCTGTAACATGGAGATGAAAATACTTCCCACTCAGGCTTGTCAAAGACTGGAATTACATTTGTGAGTGTTAAGCATAGCGACTGGCACAGCAGAGCTCCTGCTGCCCTTGCCGGCGGTGCTCGCGGTCTCGGGGTGTGCACCCCACAGCGGGCGGAGAACCTGGCCTAGGCCTCTGTGCAGCACTTGCTGGTGGTGCTTTTCTAGTGAATTAGAGTCTACAGAGTATTTCCACATACTCTCTTATTGGATCCTCACAACAGCAAAATGAGGATGCTGCGAGACAGTGAGAGTAACAGAGGATGGAAGGGGTGGGGGTGGTTACAGAACTGTGTCCTTCCTGTCCCTGGATTCTTCTGACAGCTTAGTAAGGTCACCACTAGTCTTGCTTAAAGTTTGTTAGATTTCAGCTCTGGGACGTGGCCGCCAGTCTCTGGAGCTTGGGACACCCTCACCCCCACTCGCCGATACTCCACGTTCCCTCTGGGTTGCATACTTTCCCCTGTCTGGTGCTCAGCACACATTGATGCCTGGGTCACTCAGACTTTGCCAACCAACTTACTCCCTCAGGCGTCTGTCCCAGGGCACAGAGAAGTTTATTCCTTTCTGACAATCAAGAAAAAGCCAAAAACTTTCTCTTTCTGAGGCAATGGGATATGACTCAAAAAGTCTCAGGCTTTTCTGGGTTTTAATTATGTGATCTTGAGCAACCTCCCTGAATGTCAGTTTTCCTGTTTGTAAAATGGAAATGACAGTAACTATCTTCCTGTACAAGGATTAGAGATAGCGTTTTAACCTATATTGGAGATGAGCAATAGTGTAGCTATTTTAATTACAACTGGACTTCTAAAATGGAAAGGTGAGAGGTTTGGAGAGGGCAGGAAAAATTATTTTGTTGCAAAGGAATCATAGCATGGAATTATTCATGTTTATGAATAGATAGGGCCTATCTATGTGCTCAAAACTACTTCCTGTTTTACCACCTGACCTACGTCACAAAAGAAAAAGAAAACAAAATAAAATATTTAGCCTCCATCCACAAAAGAAAATAAAAATAAAACATCCCACCACACACACTTCTTCCTTAGGCCCAGCATTAAAGCCAGGTGTGTACTTTTTGGAAAGCAAGTTGAATCCTCTCTGTGAAATGCCCGTCTCAAGTCCCGTGTTCCAAGGACACCTCCACAACTCTGTAACGTAGATCATTCCCTAGGAAACCCAGCAGAGATCTGCAGGCCTCAGAGTGCTCATGTCCTCTCCATTTATAGCTGACCTAATTTTTTCTTTAGCAGAAATATGCATCACTATGATGCTTTGTGTGCAGGCCAGCTCCATGGCTGGTGTTCCTCCTGTCCTGTGGTTTCCACAAATCTGCCTAGGTGGGAGTAATGAGATGAACTCAGAGAACATTTACTTGCTAGTTGTTACTTGTTGTTCTAGAATTCCTCTTAGGGAGATCTGACTTTGTAGAGAAATGCTTTTAAGTCTGCTTCTTGGGGTAGAAATGGCTTCCGGGTTGGAAATGCATAAAGATGGGAAACAGATGGCTAGGTGGAAGGAAGAAGAGGAATTTATGGGCTGAATAATCTGCCCCTTTGAGTTGTTCATATACATGCTGGCCTTAGTTTCCTGCAGAAAACTGTGCACGTTAATTCTTGGTTTCTCCAGGCAAGATAACACAGTTAAGACAAAGAGGTGGGAGAAGGCCAGTGGGGTAGGAATGTTGGGTCCATGGGAATTGCACACTTGTGGGGAGAGCTTTAAACCATCCTGCACTTGCCTGTGAATGGTTTCTTCTTGTTGCTCTCAAACATTGCACAAGGCCTTTCTTCCCAAAATGCTTTGCTCCATTTGTCAATCTTCCTGAATGTGATTGATCTTCCCAGAGATATCTTCTTGCTGTCTAAATAACATTGCATCTGCATTTATCAACTATCAACATACCCCCATTTAATTTTTTCATAGCTCTTATTATTCTAGGACTTCTTTAATCTGTTCATTTGTTTATCATTACTTTCCCCTGACTAGTAGATTTGCTGTCTACTTATCTTTTCTGCTTGCTCCCCTGTCTCCAGTTCAAGAGCACTCCATAAATATTGGTTGAGAGGTGACATCTGGGGGCACAGTATTGAAACCAGAATCCCTCTTCAGCTAATATTCAGCCTGCTTAGATTGGCAGCAAATACATTTCTCAAGGGCAGCCTGCTGACCTTAAAGATCATGTGGTAATTTTTTCCCTTTTCTCATTCTCTACCCTCCTCAACATATTTTTATTTTTAGAGTTTTGAGGATTCTGTTAACCTTTTTCCAGCTTGCTCTCATGGCTACTCCCACAATACATAACGTTCATTTCATTTTCCCTCTTTACGGCACAGATCCCAAGCTGCTCAGCATTTGCTTGTCTGGGCACAAACACCTTTCAAGAGCCTCTTGCCTCCTGGTTAGGAATTTGGGTTTGGAATGATCTGATCTGGATTTGAATCCTGGTTCTTACCTGGTTCATGATGAGACTGAGGAAGCTGCATACCATTCTGAAGCTCAGTTTCCAAGTCTGTGGAAACAGGGACTATTTTATAGACTTTGATGGGATCCTGCCTAGTGTTCCTCCCTGCATGTTGCTTTGTAAGTGACAGCCATTGTTATGAGTCAGCTCTAAGAGTGGCTGGAGGAGTTCTTGAACAAAATAATGGGAGCAAGGGTGACACTGAAGTCTGTCTTCTATGAATATATCTCATCATACATTTTGCTGACATTAGCCAGGCATCATGGGGGCTGATTCAGCTGTGTTATTATTCTCTGTCATCCTCTTCATACTCATGTCCAACAGGACTACCCCTTTCAGCAAGTGCACCCACAGCTCTGCCTCCACAGAAGTTCATTTCCAGAGCAATTTAGAAAGAAAAACATCTCTGCTTCCATCATATCAAGCAGATGCAGTCTCAGAGGCAAAACCTGAGTATTGATGGCTTATTGAGAAGTGAGCCCATGAAATAGAATCTGAGAGTGGAGAGGTGAAATCTGAGAGAAGAAAGCCAAGAAAGGGCATGTGGATGAGGGGAATTGGGGGGCAAAGTGAAGACTCAGTCCCTGTAGAGACTCTGAGAAATTGTAAAACAAGCCTCACAACCATTTACACAAACAGGGGGAGGCTGAACATTTATCCTGGATCCCCTCAGATGTTCAGCTTCCCTACTCCCCAGATGCACCTGTCTTATGGTGCTCTCTGCAATGCTGAGAAAGTCCCAGGCAGAGGTGTTGGGAGCAGCAGGTACTGCGACTAGAAGCTGTCAGCTGGCTGGACCATCGGGCGCAATGTGTCAACTCAGATAGGTTGATAGGATAAAGCCTGAGACATGTCACTGATTGCCATCTAGGAAACAGACTTTAGGATGGAGATTAGTATGCAGGAAGTATTTCTTGGAATCAACAACTGTGGGGAGATCTGAGAAGGGTGGAGTCGGCATTGGAAGTTCATTGGGCTGCAATGTAGTCTCAAAGAAGACCTCAGATGACCTCTTAGAAAGCTTTGAAACAGGATGACTCTTCAGAGTTGTCTTGAATTGCGGTAACAGAAAGGATCATTGTGCCTCCATGTGGACCAGTCATTGGATAAGGGATACTCTGATGATGCTTTCTTACAGTTAAGGAAACTCCCCAGGAAGGCTGAGAGCTGAGGGTCACCAGCTATTAGCCCACCATGCAGCAGAGAAATGAGTCCTTCATCCCTGAAGGGAGATCTAGGCAGTGCATCATGGTGTCTGCCAGACAAAAACACCCAAGGCCGGAGTCCAGCAATTGAGAACTTGCTCTTAATTTAGGATGATAAAATGGCCAAGTCTCATTGCAACCCTGATTCTCAAATATGACATGTCTTTTTAAGACTCTCAAAATTGTCTGATTTCACCACTTGGTGTGACAATAACAGATCGAGTCTCTCCTAATCTTTTGTCTGTGGTAGTAGTAGTGGCAATGACAATAAAAACTCACGAAACGCATGGTAGCAAAGAGCTGAAGCCAAGCTCCTCTAATCCATAATGAGTTGTCTAGTTTTGACTTAGCTGACAGTGAACATTCTATAGTGGCCATTGAGAGAACCACAGAAAAGAATGTCTCAAGTGGGAAAGTGGGATAGACATTTAGGATGCTTTCCTGCTGGAACTGAAGACACCCAGCCAGAGAGGATGTTTTCTGGCATGTTTAAGGAAAGGAAACTTAAAGTCACTCGTGATTTCATTCAGTTGCTTAGAGGTGGTAAAACCCACATTTCCCTGGAATTCTTTCCTAGCTCCCCCCAAATTCAGAATGGATTCATAGAAGTTGGAAAATTATTTCTGAGCATTTTTCTGTTGTTCAGCGAAAAACATTTTGATGATACTAATAGTTGCAATAACAATACAGGTGTTTAAATGATCCAGAAGTGCCTCTGAACCGTGTTATCAGCACTCTACATCTGCCTCTCTGTCAGCTCAGGGCACATTTACAGTTTTATATCACATTAGTAGTTTAAATGCTAATTTTTTCCTGAGCTCTATACTATACTACAAAGGTTGTCAAGATTCCCAAGCTGAAAAAGCAGTTGAAAAACTCCCTAAGGTGGTTCTAGCCACACTGAAAAACTATTATGAAGAGCAAACTCTCTCATGCCATTCATGATTCATACAAGAGTCTTTAACCAAGATCCTGTATCACAGATTAGGGAAGTATATGATGAAAAAAGATCAACAGAGCACTTGCTCTGTGTTTGAGGAAGTGGGAGTGGGCGTGTCCTCGGGGCAGTATACTGTGTCTTAGCCTCAGGAGCTCTTGGTGGCCTTCCTGAAATGATAAGAATCTGCTGTGACCTGGTGACCTAGCAGATAAGGCCATTGGACATAGTCTACAGGCATCCCAAGTACCCAGGTTTGAGACCTGGGGTTGGGGTAATAACCATGATGAACAACTAAATAAAATAAACAGATATTTCTTTCTCCTTTCTCTTCCTGTCTGCCTACTCACCTTTATTCCTGCTTTTATCTTTCCTTTAAATAAACAACCAAACAAGAAAGGTGAGAATTTGATAGTTTTGGTTAAGGCCTTGAGATACCATGCTTTAAACTTTTACTCCTAGAGGGAAGGCAAGGGTCTTCAAAGGCCGTTCCATTCCAACACCAAGAAGTGAAGAGGAAGGAGAGGATGAATGCTTTTTTCTTTTGGTGGTTTTGGTGTAGATTTAAGCCTATAGGACATATAATTAAAGTTTAAATCTTGGCTGTCATGTGCTCAAAATGAAAGAGTCACTTGCATTGTCTTTTTTTCTGTTAGAAGTTCCTTGTCTCCATTCTAGAAATGAAGGCTCGGTGCAGGCAAGACAAAATTGGAATATGATATAAAAGGATGTCGATAAAGATATTCCCTGGTTCCACCATTGGTATTTGGCTCAGAGTCCCTGAGAGGGGGACTTCAAAGAAACTCAACACATTGGAACTATGAGATGCTGACTTTATTCTCCCAAGTATTTTTGTAGTATAAGCAACATATGTGATTTTAGAAATGGAGGGGTAGGAATTGCAGGTGACAGCTACGTGAGGCATTTTCTTCCCATCCTTATTATCTCTTACACTCTTGATTGAGCACTGTCAGTCATATTTCAGTGTTTCAACACCACCGACAAGACAGGACAGGACAGCGGGTGATGATTTTCCTTAGCACAGACAAGGAATTGAACCTGAGAATGGTTCTAGACACTTTGTGTGAAAAAGTTTTAAGTGCCAGATCAGGTAGTAGAACCAGGCCTCAGATCCCAGTGTGTAGTGCTTTCTGTGAAGTACTAATGACTTTCATTTTCTGTGTGTTTCTTGCCTTCCATACCTAGATGGTTCTCTCCCTCTTTTTTCCCCTCTCTCTCCATCCACTCATCCAGCCATCCAGCCATCCTTCCATCTATCCATCTCCTCATCCTTTCATCCACTTACCTGTCTGCTCATCTTTGTGAGTTAGTCTTTTAAACAAGGGTGAAATTTATAGCTGGACAATAACCAAATAGTTGTTATTGGTGAAATATTTCTTTAATTTGTGCTACATATGTTTAAAATGTGTTGGTAATTCACTCAAAGCATAATATGAGCTATATGTCAAGATGGAAATCATTAGTAAGGATTCAATAAAAGGGAATTATTTTAACTTATAGAAGAAACCAAATCATTTAAAAACTTTAGACATTAACAAACTCATGCAATTAATGTTTGTTGCTGTATATAAACAATTAATGTACTAAACGCTCTGTCCATTAGGGCCAGTTTAAGATGGTTTCAATTTGGAAACACTTTGTTGATTATTCATTTGAGAAACTCTTTATACCAGAGTGCAATATAATGATACTACGTGAAAATGAACTTGAGAAGATAAGCTATTGTTAGAAATTGTTAATCTATTGTAGAACTAACCAGATTCAAGCTATTATTATCATAAAACACAGAGAGGGCCCTAGGAGTCCAGAAAATACTACCATTTGGCCTCCAGGAAAAGCATAAGAGAACTTTGCATTAACCCTCCCCTCCCCACCCCACCCCAGGTCTTTTAATGTGAGTGGATCTGCATACAAAGATATTTACTGACTGAGTACTTGGAAGTGCAGAATTTTGAGAAACAAACTAAGAGATTTTGATTCCAAGTCAAAATGGAAAGTTTTCCTTTTTCTTTTCTCTCTTTGCAAATGTTCTCTCTAGGACTACTTTGCTACAGGAGTAAAGGGCTGACTCCTTTTGCAATCAACTTTTACTTCTCTCTCCTTCTCCCTTCAGGGGCCTGTGCGTCATATTCAGATTCTATCATCCCGTTCCTTGCTTTCCCTTGGCATGTTTTCTCTTGGAATGGTCTTACCTGGACACTGGAATGGCAGTAAGTTTGGGGGTTAGAATATGAGTCTGGATTTGCAGGAGATGCATGGAGGACATGTCTGTCAGTTTTGCCTGTAAGTTTCATAACTACCATATTTAAGCAGGAGAGTCACTGAGCCTCTATTAAGCATTCCATGTTGGGTCTGTGCTCAGTGTCCCACTTAGTGATAAGGTGATTCTTTACTAGTCTTATGTTGTATGTGTTGATCTATAGTGTATTTCAATTATCTATTGCTACATAATAAATTACTCTAAAATGTAGCGACTTAAAACAATAAACTTAAAAAAAAGTCTCTCAGTTTTTGTTGGTCAGAATCCAAGAATAACTTAGTTGGGTGTTTCTGGTTTGGGCTTTTCCTGTGGTTGCAGTGATGATGTTGACTGACTCGGACTAGAAGATAGAAGATGCATTCCAAGATGGCCTCTCACATGGCTGTCAGGAGGAAGCATGTCTCAGTTTGTTTCTGGATTTTGGCAGTAGTCTTAGATATTCTGTCATCTTGATCTCTCTGCAGGGGTTTGTGTGTCTTCATGATGTGGCAGGTGGCATCTTATCAGGATAAGTGATTCAAAGGAGAATAAGGAGCAGACCGGGGATGCCGCAGTGACTGTTACCTCATGTCAGAAATCACACATCGTCACATCTACTTGTTAGAACTGAGTCAAGTTAGAACTTGAAAATGGTTAGTGCAATTAGATTCTGCCTTTTGAAGGGAAATGTATCAGAGAATTTGTGGACATATTTTAAAACCATCACACATTTCAAAGACTGCTAATGCTCACCTGTCTCTGTGTGTTTCCTGTTATTCTGGGCACAGAGTTAAGTTTCATAGCCTTGTCCTCTTGCAGTTAGGTGGGTCCCTGTGACTAAAATTGAGTCAATGGAATGTGAGCAGAAGTGATGCACACCTCTTCAGGCTTGTCCCCACAGAAGTCCATGTTGTCTCCATTCTTTCTTTACTTTCCATAGTAAATGACTTTGAGTACACATTGAAGATGCTTTCTCTGAGCTACTGGCATCACGAAGTGGAAGGAACCTTGAAATGACCAGTAGAAGACCTTCCTTCCCTCCCTCCCTCCCTCCCTCTCTCCTTCCCTTCCTTCCTCCCTTCCTCCTTCCTTTGTCTCCTTTTTCCTTCCTTTCTTTGTCTTGAAGCCATTTTAAACTATCTGCTCTTCTAAGTTTTTGAAAACATTATATTTCCTGTATGCTTCAAAATATTTTATGAATCATTGCATGTTTTTAATTTGTTTGTTTGCTTCCATACATTTTAATAAGTATAAAATCTTTCTAGGCCAAAGATGATATACTTGGCATAGATGGTATCAAAGAGATTCAATGAAAAATAAGAAAGGTCTTTGCCTCCTGGGCCACCATTTCAGCATGCGTCAATACATCCTAACAAATAGTCACAATACCAAATATAGTCTCTTATCAGGGGGAGACATGGAATATTTTGGGAATGTAGAGGAGGCATCGGGTATCATTGTCCACAGATACCAGGGAAACCTGTGACTAAATTGGGCCCATATCTTAAAGAAAGGATCATAATTCACTCAGTAGAAGAGGAATGAGTGCATGCAAATTTGCAGGTGAAGAAAGACCAAGAGCAAGTAGTTAGGAATAGCAAGAGCAGAGGATGATATCTGAATGCAGGAGAAGATGACCAGTGGGTAGGCAGATGTCCAGCATGAAGGGACTCATGGGCTGTGTTGATAATTTTAGATTGTACTTTGAGAGAAAAAAGGGGGGCACTGTCTTGTTTTACATAAGGTAGGATATGAAAAGTTCTGCATTTTGAAAAATTCCCACTGACATAGTGGCCATGCAGAAGCTGTATCCCAGTGTCTGCCACCGGAGATGGATAATTGCCCACACTTAACAGGGGCTCCTGGAGACTCAAGTGACCCTGGGCAAGAAGTTACAAATTACAGCAAAAATATTGTTTCCTGGTCTGTCATTTTAAAGAGTCCTATTAACACTTTATCGTCCTGCTATTAAACATAAATAGTTCTATTATATGACACCTTTCAAATAGCCCTATTGCTCTTTTAAGATAAAAGCACACTTTATGTGTTTTGACCTTGTTCAGAGGCTGTCTTTGAATAATCTGAAAATCCCCTCAGTGGTTAAAGTGGTGACATGTGTTTTGCTGGATGTTGAAACACTTTCATAACCTTTTCTTCCCTGTGTCTTTTATATTCTGCTGCCTGCACTTTGGAGATATTAACATGCAGCCCAGTTTGTGTCTGCTGCCTTCTCTGTGCCTGCTGGGGCCTGTGTGTGTGTGTGTATGTGTGTGTGTCTGCCAGTCCTCTTCCCAGGACCTCGCATTCTCAGTCCCATTGTGGTATCTGCTTATAAAAATAAGATGATTGTGTAAGATCAACAGTGCTGTCATTGTGTCAGATTTGTCCTCTGTCTTGTGGGTGGGTGAGCATGAGAAGCAGTCACTTGAAAGTTATTAGCAATCGTTATGGCAATTTTCTAAGTTCCGGTAAATCCTTTCTCTAGCAACCTCTCTGCACAGGAGCAGAGATGCCAAGAGAATGAAATGCTCAGCATGTGTCACTTGTTCCCTTGGGGTGTCTTTCTGTAGTTGAGATTAGACAATGCCCCTCTGCTGATCTTTATTCCACAGGATGCTCAGAGCAGCAGAAAGGGAAGCTTCTCCAGGTGAATCCAGGGAGTGAGGAATAATCAGAGGGCCTAAAGATGTCCCAGAAATGTGTTTTTCTGAAGATGACTGTGGGAAATTTTACTAAAGTAAGATTTTTCTTAATCCTAGCATGGCTCCGTCTGGATCTTTGTGGCCTGTATCAGACTATTAGGGCTGCCATACAAAATACTACAGATTGGGTGGCTTGAACAGCAGAGATGGATTTTCTCATGGTTCTGTAGCAGGTCGGGGGAGTTCCCAGTCAAGGTTGCTTGTGGTGAGACCCTCTTCCCAGCATGCAGATGATCGATCGCCTTCTCCCTGTGTCCTCACATGACCTTTCTCTGTACTCGTTTTGGAGAGATAACTCTGATGCCTATCTCTTCCTCTTATGACACTGGTCCCCATACTTATGACCTCATCTAACCTTTATTACTTCTCTAAAGGCCCCATTTTCAAATATAGTCACTATGGGAGTTAGCCCTTCAACATATGAACAGTGAGGGGCAGGCACACAATCTAGTCCATAACATGACATGACCGAAAAATGAACACACAACCTGGAGGCCATGGAGGTCAAGGCTGGGAATTTGAATTCAGGCCTTGGAACTAATTAGATCTCTGGGCATTCTGCTGCAGCAAACACAAGGGCAGAATCTGCCACCTTCTCAGGAGATTTTGCCAGGGAGAGCATGTCCTGTTGGTCCTTGGCAGGGCCAAAAGGAAGGGTTGCCTGGGATGGTGGTGTATTTTGGAAGACTTGAGGAGAAGAGTCAGACAGAGAAATCAGGGATTTGAAAACAGAGACTGTCCTGGATGAAGTCCGTCACTCTTACAGTGTAAGGCAGCCCACATACTTCTTATCCTTTTCTGGGTCTCTCGTGTTTGCCATGAACTGTCAGTGATCTTCAGGCAACCCTAGGGCTTACTTCTTGTATCCACCCTCTTTTGACTTCTGGGTTGGAGATCTTTTGCATTTGTGATGCAATGATGTTTTCAAGGAATTTGTTGAAACACACCCCCAATAAGACACAACCCTCATTCCTTTTTTAAAGAGTTTGTATCTGCCTTTATTTGGGGAGCAGGGAGCAAACCCTTGGGTCAAAGGCAATTCTTCCCTAGTGCATTTTGTGGAATTGAGACCCTATCAGATATTCTAGGAGAAAGGAATTTGGTGACCCAAAATTGAGGAAATGGAGACTATTATTTCCATTTTGTACAGATTCATATTGCTTAAGAGTAAAAACTTGAACTATGTTGCCCAAAAAAATCTTGTTTAAATTTTCTAAACCCAGAATATCCTAAAGGGACCAAAGCCATTTTTCTTTCATGAGCAGAAAATTCTTTGGCAAATATTGCTCTCAGTTATTTCTGGTCATGTTGGTAATTGGATGACACACAAAAATCTAAATCACTAGGTTCTGTGGCAGCACCTTTAGTTATGTAATTTATTTCCCACCAACAGAATCCATAAGAGATCCTGGAGAGATGAAAATCTATCCTCATTCAAACATTGTCCACAATATACGTTTGCAATTTCATTCCATTGTCTTTGTCATAACCTCCTTCTGCATGTTGACTCTGAGTCCTCAGGAACACAGTTTGAAAGCATTTCTTTCCATTTTCAGTTAGAAAAGGATCATCTGTCTCTCTCAAGCTATCAGTAAGAGGCTTTTGTGTAATTGAAATTGAAATCACAATTTGGGGGTTTCTCAGGGTTCTGCACCTGTCTAAGCAAGGCCAGGCCCTGGCCTTTCTTCAGGGAGCCTGGATTATTTTCCATATTTCCCTAATGCCTCTTTAGGTTTCTACACCTATGATTTGGAGAAGTTAGTGACACTAGGCTTGCCCCTCACCACAAGTGCTGACAAAGATTAATGAAGTTCAAGGAGGCACTGTTTATTTAGGAAAAACACAGAAAACTACAAGCTGATATTATGAAGTTCAGAAAGACTGTGACGTGAAATGCAGACACAAGTCTGGTTTCCTAGAGCATCGGGGCTCTGGAAGCCTGGGTTGGAGGGTCCAGGCCGGGACCTGCTCAGTTGCCCAGTGGTTGGGTGTATAGTCAAAGCTGAAAAAAACGATTTTGCCAAAACCCTGGGGACTCTGTGACCATGCAGAACAGTCTTGGAGTTTAGGATCCTAAGGGAAATATGAAAGTAAGCAGGCATTCTTTTGCTTTATCTTTAGACTATAAAATGGTTTTGGTGAAATGGGGAAAATTCTGTTCTGTCATTGCAGTAACAGAAGAGGTGTCATTAGCCATCTTCCTCCAAGGTATCCAGAAGGGGATATCTATTCCACGTGTTAGTTGCACACATAATCTTAATGTCCATGACATCCCGAAGGATTTCCTGATATAAGCAAATGGAGGATTACCAAAAGCCTGTAAATCCTGGAATTGGGAAAGGAGCTAATGAAGGAATAATCATTATTTGACCTTGCCTTGAAATCTAGGCCTTTACTCTGACCCAGGAAACACATATAAATTTGAAATCAACATTTTATATGTTGATGTAAATTGACTACACACATGTAAAGAGCATATGTGTGTATATATTTGTGTGTGTACGTGAAACAATCCCACCATGATAATAATATAAATACAGAGATTAGTCACTGAGGTAACTATGAGCTTTGGTTTGTGATAATAGCTCATTCATTTTTATAAAGAATCTGGGTTTTGTGCCACTCTAGCACACTAGAACTTTTTTCAGAGTATTCTTGACATATTTTTTAAAATAAGTTAAGATCTTACATCACTGTCACATAAGTACTATTTTTATCCTCTTTTTACTGATGAGGAAACTGGGACTAAGATTATATAAATTGACTCAAGATCTCTAAGATGAAGAAAAGACTGATTTATTTCCCGCCAAGGAGGAAATAAAAGTGGTTTAAAAGTGAATTCACCTGTCTAGGGAGTAAGGCTGGGCCTCAGTCTGGATTGGGAAGCAGTGAATCAAGTGAAGTACTGCTCTAACTTTAATGTGCCCATGAATAACTGTGGGATCATGATAAAATGCAGACTTTGATTTAGTTGGTCTGGAGAATAGTCCAGGATTATGCAAGTCTAAAATTTCCTAGGTGATGATGACCCTACCAGTCCAGGAACAACACCTAGAGAAGTAAGGACAATATGGAATAAACAGAAAGAGTGCAAGACACTAGCACTGATGAATAGACTACAGGCCTTGAGAAAAGCTGATAAAGAAAGAAGCTAGGCATGCCCTGAGGTTCAGGTGGCTAAGAAGCTACAAACCACCTAAGGACCTTGGACCAGGGTGAAAAACAAAATGAACTAAATAAACAAAAGATGTTTCTTCCTCCCTCCCTCTCTCCCTCCCTCTCTCCCTTCCTTCCTTCCTTCCTTCCTTCCTTCCTTCCTTCCTTCCTTCCTTCCTTCCTTCCTTCCTTCCTTCCTTCTTTCCTTCCTTCCTTCCACTCTTAAAAAATGAAAGGAAGGAGATAGAATAAAGAAGAACAAATGGGTATGAAGTGAAAGTCTAGCCATCCTGCCAGTTTCCCTAACCCATGACAGTTCCCAGAGCTACTAAATACATGGGTGAAATAATGGATGATGCCTTCTTTTAAAAAATGGGTAATTATTGTTCAGATTATACATTAAATACATTTGAAAGGTGTGAAGAACATGGTAAAAATATTTCCATCAAAAATTGCAAAATTAAAAACAAAAAGTGGGAGTTTCAGGTAGTGAACATCTGTTAGAGAGAGGAAAAAAAAAAAAAAAAAAAAACACTTCCACAGGTTTCCCAAAGGACTAGGTAAATAAAGAATTATCTAAACTTACACAAGCATTTCTTAAACTCTTGTGTTGCCACAGGTACTGCTGTGATAAAATGAAATTCCAACAAAACAACAGATGTTCCCGCTTTCCACATTTCACTTGTGCCTTCCCGGCCTCTCCACCCACGGAGACGTCCATTGCTTGGGGAGGTGCTGGGTTCAGAATCAGCTGAGTTTCTGAATAAAGTCAACTGTTTTGAAAACCTCTGGTAATAGAACTGGAGCCAAGATTTTTGTGAAAGAAAAAGTTATTGTTTGTTTACAAAAGAGTGTTTTTCCAGTTGGGGGTGATATTCTTCATCTTGACTTGCTGGTATTGAGGAGCACAGGAGGACACAGAAGCTTAAACTGTAGTGGAAACTTGGTCTAAGTATCCTGACATGGGCAGGCTCTCTTTGACCCTGGCCTGCACCCTGGGGTGGATGAGGAACACTCCAGGGGATTTCGGGGCATTTCAGAGTATCTTCTTTCTATGGAGGAAGTGAAAGTATACAAGGGAACAGGTTCAGAGACTGACATGGCAGAAATGAAATGGTGAGAGGTATTGTGTGAAGAGAAAATTTTCACATCCCTTTACCTCAATCCCTACCAGTTCTAGGGCAGTACTGAAAGAAGTTATCAGAAAGTTACCTGAATTCCTAAAAGGGGTTCAGAGGTGACATACCTGCCTTGCTCTGGGAAGAAATACAATCTGTGCTATGGGTGGCTCCAGTGAGCAAATATGGAGTGAAATCCAAAAATTTCAGTAGTGGCTACAATAGGGACAGGTGCTTGTGAACGGGGATCTGACAGGACCGGCAACACAGTCATGGAGGTAACATGCAACGGGCTACAGGAGGAGAAGATGAGGGCCCATACACTGCACGGTGAGCCCTCCACATCCCAGAGGCTAAGCTCACTGCCATGGAAGGAGAAGGGGAAATGGACCCGGTGGTGCTTCTCCTGCGTCCTTGCCTCCTTGCTGCCTTGTGCAAGGATACCACCCACCCATTCTACCGTCCATGGACACATCCTTCTGTTTTCTTCACTATTTCTTTCTTATGAAGAACGCTGCTATAAACAGGCTTTCATACCTTTCAGGCAAAAGTTTCTCTTTAAGGCCACGATTGCCGACTCCTCACAGCACACATAGGAAATTCTGTTTGTTCAGCACATTGGGGTATGGGGCATCTCCATAGATATTGCTGAAAAAAAATTTTTATAATGATATAAAGTTATGATTACAAACATAATTATACATAATTATCTTGGACATAAATATATGAAGAAAATGAATTTGTAGAAAAGATCCAAGTAGAATCTTCTCACATTTTTTTTTTATTAAAGAGAAACATGAGATTTCCTTCTGGAACACACTTTTTGAAAAAAAAATCAGTATTTATGCATGAAATGGTTGCATGCTATCTCTGGTCAAAATTTTAAATGATGACCTATTTCAATTTTTGTTAGTCACCACTGAAAAAAACCATTGCTCTCGGATTGGGAATGAAAAATTAACAATCCCCAAAAGATATTAATAAATCAAACAACTCTCCCTTTTCTTTCATTGACACTTTAAATACAAATGATAGTGCAACTGGGTTTCAAATTCAATAGAAAATTTTTATATAAATGATTACAAAATAATGAGGAAGCACTTATTTGCCAAGTAGACCTGCCTGGTGAGAGGAATCATCCTGATCTGTAGGTGGGTACATGGAGCTCATAGAGGGGAACCACAGATGCGAAGAACTGGAGGCACCCAGTTTAGGAAACTCTGGCTGAAACTACCCCTCCTGAGAGTCCCACCAGGTCTCCAGCACTCTCCAGCCCAGAAAACAGTTCCTTTCTTTGCACCCTCGGAGCAGTGCTGCTCAGCTAGTGTGTGGAAAGGACATGACTGTACCTTGAGCTAAGAGTCTGGAGGACTTTGCTTTCTCTGTGACGCAAGAGTTATCATGCAGGGTGGAGGGAACCCGTTTCCTGTGCACAGTTCCTGTGTGAGATTTCTCTCCACAAGATTCCAACTTGCCAGATATCCCATCAGTCCCGGGCTTCTTCGCTTCGGCATCATTTGAACAGCCACAGGGCACAGAGAAGGGCTACCACTGACTGGAGAACTTGGCTGCACATCGGTATTATCTAGCTATTAAAAAGAAAAAATGTCTGGTTCTCACCCCAGAGATTCTTCATAGTCTGGGAGCAGCCTGAGCATCAATCTTTCTAAAACCGCTCCAGGTGATTATAATTTTCAGCAAAGATTGTGATCCATTCTTAGGAGTGGACTTTCTGAGGGGTAGGATTGTGCATTTTAAACTACTTGGAAATAGTTAATTGTGCCACAAAGTGGTTGTAGCTGCCCACTCCCCACCTGCAGACATCTAAGAACATGGTCACTGCTTTCCAGACATGCTGAATATTTCATCAACTAGGTGGGTGTGAAATGTAACTTGAACTTGCACTTTGTTGTCTGCTAATAACATTGAGCAAATTGTCCTATGTTTGTTGACCTTTTCTGTCTTCTGTGAAATGCCTGCTTGTGCTGGTCTTTTCATCGATTTTACTGGGTTGTTTACCTTTTTCTTATCAATATAGGTTAATTCACAAAATTCTGGACATTGTGTGTGTGTGTGTGTGTGTGTGTGTGTGTGTGTGTGTGAATTAAATGTGTTCCTGTTAGTGTGAGAGATCCTGGTGGGGAAATAGGCCTAGAGAGGTTAACCACTTGTCCAAGTTCACACAGCAATCCAGCTCCAGGGCCTGTGTGGTGAGTGTTACACTGCCTGTCAATGACGACTCATTTGCAAACTTTGTTTCCTCACTGTTGTTAATCATTAATGCCTCAACTTACTCAAAGTTGCATAGAAGCTTAAATACACAGATGAGGAAATATGATAGATCGGTGACTCCTAAATGATGCCCCTTAAAAACATTGAGTAGTCAAAAAAAAAAAAAAAAAATTCTTGGAGTCTGGCAGGTGACAGAATCTACAACCGTACACTAGCTGGCCACATTCACCTTGACAGCACTGCAGCTCTTGGTTGTCTCCAATACCAGAAAAGAGTCATTTCTCCGTTGGTAATGAAGAAAACAGCTTAGAGGAGACCTGGTTCCTCTTAGGCACTGAGGAGAGGTTGGGCAGGGGCCCAGGTCAAATGGGAGCAGCTCTTGGGTTTCTAGTTGACCATTTGAAATGGGCTTCCATCAGGTCTCTGCTGCCTGAGGGCTGGTTTGGAGACCATTGAAGTTAGATCTTGAGGAACATCTGCTTCCTTCTTTTTTTCTGAAAGGCTGCAGACAAGTAAACTGATCTGAGAAAAGAGGGCTTTGTTTGAGATAATTGGTTTCTCCTATAAACAAGTTGGCATGCCACACCAGCTGTTGATAATTCTAATGACCATTTGGTTCAATCCAGAAGAAATTACCAAATGGCTCTAAAATAATGGTGTGTCTTGACCTCTTCATCAATGCTCTTCCGAGCAGTTTCTAGAAGAATATTTGTAGAGTGATACTCATGCCTGTGAGGCCATTTTATTTTCCCTGGAAGTTATTTGCCTCCACTGCACCTTGCAAAGGCAAAGCCCTGCCTTCCTGACTTCAGCATTCTGTCTCCAACATTCACATTAGCTCTGAGGGAGGCCTGGTTCCCAGATGTTGGAATCCCACCTCCTTTTCCCTCTATCTTTTATGGGCACCTGTTGCTGCCAGTTCTGGTGTGGAGAATTGAGTACTTAATGCCTTTCTCTCTCCACTCCCACCCTCACAAGAAGAGAAACAGTTAAACAAGGACAAACCTATCCAGACAGTGAGCATGAAACCACAAAGGAAATATTTCAAACCTTTCTAGGACTCCCCATTCTTGAAGATGGGGTGGAAATAACATCTTTTCTCAGTGAATGGAACTTGGTTTTACTTTGAAATTCCTAAAGACTGAGAAAATTGTCCTTTCTTGTTTATTTTTCTGTGAGGCTGCAAGATAATTTCTTCCTTTATGTAGAGAGGAAGGGATTTTGGAAAGGAAACATAGGGCTGGGTTGTGGAAGTAGCAACAGGGAATGGTTGGGTAGCAGGAGAGGGTTGATTGCTCCTCACTAAAAAGGGAGAAATGTGTGAGCATGTGTTGCATTCTGGATTTCCTTAGGTAGATGAATTTAATGTAATTTTGTTCCTTGTTGAATAGCCAATTAAAGATAACTAAATATGATGTGATTTTCATATTTGTCAAATTATTTTACTTTGAGATTCTGCATATTCCTTAGGAAGCAAATCATGTTTTGGTTTAAAAAATGTAGTCAATGTCCACCTAGGGCCCTTATACCCAGGAGCCCAAAGGTGGATGTGTCTAGGACCTGCTAGGCATCGAAGTCAGGGTTATCAGGGTTAGTGGTACTAAATTTTTTCTTTCCCTCTGGGTTGGGTAAAGACTGGGGTAGGTGGGGAAGGTGAAGCCATTCAAAATGAGACAGTTAGCAAACATGGAGGGAGGAGTCCAAGGGGCTCTTGATGGCACATAAGTCCTCTGTGTTACCTGGCAACCCAGGAGAACCGAGGATTCAGTGTGGGGAATGAGAATCTGTGATTACAGATATTCACATGACCCATGAATCTCTCCATATAGGGAAAATGATGCATCTTGTGGGTTCCTTTGGCATTCCATCTCTTGAACAAAGCCATTTACTACAGAGAAATGGAAGTCAAGAGAAGTCAACAAAGTATTCCAAGAAGTTTGGCTTCTTGGTGGCAGAATCAAATCTGAAATCTAAGTCTCAGTGATGGGGGAGAGTTCAGAATGGGGTGCTGTCTATCTGAATCCCACCAGACAGGCCCTTTCCTGAGCACTAAGGGCCAAAGCTTAAGTTGTTAACCCTCTGGACAGTTTCCTGCAATCACCAACTAAATGTTTTACCCAAGACAGCTAGGAGCCCAGGACCCCCAAAATGCCGGAGGCCACTTCACAGACCTGGAGAACTTCCTGGAAAATCCCCTCACTTCTGCTTTTAAACCTCCTTATGAGTTCTATTCTCTTGCTAATTACAGGCACTAGAAAGGGGGTCCGCCCAATACCGACTTCCCAAGAGTATAAATCCAACCAGCCTCCAGTCTGCACTGCAGTCCTTTCTGCCCAGGAGACTCACCTGCTTTTTCATTCTTTCTCCTCCATTTTTCTCTAATGAACTTATAAAACTGCACTCTAACACTCAAGAATTCTTTCCTGAACTGTTCACTGCTGGACCCCAGAGCCCCCACCTCATCTTGACCCTTATATGTGGCCACCCACAGCAAGACACTGCTGAGTACTTACTGCCCAATGTCACCTGTAGGTAATTTTGCTTTAGGAACTGAGCTTTTTTACATGAAAGGCCTACTTTAGTGCTTGGAAACAGGGGAGGACAAAAGAACATATAATCAAGGTAATATTTCTTTTGTTAGTGGTCTCTAGAGCTAGGCAGAGGGAACCAGAGACTATATAATTTAAAAACTGGGAATCAGAGTCATGTCTAAAATCCATTTATTCCTAATCTACACAAGGCTGGCTCTTGCAACTAGACATATAGCCTTGTTTCCTTTGGGTAGTTTTGTTCTACAATTTTTCCTACTGAAGGTAAGGTGCCTATTACACAGTTCAGTGGAATTCAATGCAAATTCGAGTGGTGTAAATTTAAAATAGTATGACCTGGAGAGTTTAGCAAAGGCGCAACTGGTGACTCAAAATTTGAAGAAAAATAAATAAATCACCCAAATTAAAAGTAATCACACAATTTCAAAGCAGGGGGCCCATATAAATTCTAGGCCATGTTCTCACTATTGCGAGACAACAGCGTCACTCTAGCTGCTTAATGGAAATTAAAGAAACCCTCCTTCTTTGCCATTGGGCTCTGGATCATGTTTATATGCACTAGAACTTCTGCAAGGGATTTTGGTCACTTTGGTGCTATTTTAATATTCATTACTACTTAAAAATTTAAAACTTTTTATATTTTATAACATCATCCAAGATGTCATTAAGTCATACTGCTTGTGTGAGTACTGAAAATGAGATCTGAAAATCAGTAAAAGTTACATAAAATGTCATAACAAAAGCCATTTCACCACTGAACTAGTCTGAGAAGTAAATTTAGTGTCCCCAAAGAGAAATATGAGAAATACTCTGAGAAAACAAAAAAAGGAATTATTAATGACAAATATGTAAATATGTGTGTGGGCAAATACGTTTTGTGTTAACAGCTCCTCCCCCTTGACCTCAACTATTGTTTTTCCTTTAGAAGAATCGTGCATCTTGAAAACTTTTCATTACATGAAGTCTTCAAAAATGCATTGTTGGTTATAGGTTGAATTCTATCCCCTCAAAAGAGGTTGGAGTCCTAACCCCTAGACCTGTGAATGTGATGTGATTGGAAATAGGTCTTTGCAGATGTTCATGTTAAGTCACATAATTAGTGTGAGAATCTTAAATCAATAAGACGGGTGCCCTTATAAATGGGGAAATTTGGACATAAACCAGATAGGCACAGAGAGAAGACACAGAAAGCAACCGGAGCCACCAGAAGCTGGAAGAGGGTCTTAGAACAGATTATCCCTCTCAGCTCTCAGAAGGAACTATCCCTGCTGATACCTTGATTTGAGACGTCTAGCGCCCAGAACCTGAGACAACACATTTCTGTTGTGTAAGCCACCCCATTTGTGATACTTTGTTACGGTGGCATATTTGTTAATACCAGCTAAATACACTGACTGACCTTTGCTGAAATAACTCAATTTTGAGGAGGCTACACAAAGTCACTGCTCTAGGAACAAAGATTCCCAGTGTTTTGGTCAAACCTGAGTTGAGGAATGTCCTTAGTGGGAGAGAATGCCCACCCCTGTTAGAGACCCAAGGAGACAGACAGCCTTTGCTCATTATCAGTCATTCTCACGGCACTGTGATTAGATCCTGAGAGGCAAGTCTGAGAGGATAGTTGACTTTAGCGTGGGAAGAGAGGCCTTTGGGGCCCTGGGTTTGCGGGGAAACTTAGAGCATTGACTGCATAACCAGGCACACTTCCCATAATTCCCACTTGCAAAACATCTGGGGTAAGTTGGTGGGAATCATCAGGAGAGTTGAAGTTTGCCTAAGGAAGTCAGAGCATTATCAATGACCTGCATTTCTGTCAAGAGCCAGATGTGTACAATGCCATAGAGTGCACATCCATTGAGAGGTGAGGGGAAAGGTGTGCAGATTTAGGGGAGAAGTCAGAGCTGCAGAGGGGAAATGGGGTGTCAGAGGAAGTACGGTATTTCAGGGCAGTGCAGAGAACAAACACCCCAAGGAGGATGAGGCTTCCAGTGAACAAACATCAGGCTGGAGGGGACAAACCCCTTCCCTCTGTGCTTGATCAGTGTGGAGCGGCAGTGCCATCCAGGGAGGGATCAAGGTGCATGAGCCAACTGCACAAGGCAGTTCTGGAGTTAAGTGATCATTCACAAAGCAAGACGGTTTCTAGGGGTGATGTATATTTCATATGCAGCCTGGTGATTTTGGAGACAAAGCCAAGTGCCTGTTAGGTTGCTGTGATTTCTGAAGCAAAAGTGTCTAACAGTGACTCTGTGCACAGAATACAAAACAGAGTTAATCAAGGAGGTTGATAGAAAAGTGCATCTTTTAGTCTTGAATGGCTCAGGTTCACCGGATCCAGCAGGCACCAAGTTATTGCTTCCATTTCTTCTATGAGGTCTTTGTCCCTCTTTCAGCCACTATCAGACCAAAAGACAAGGCAAGCAGAAGTAAATGGTGGAGAGAGAGGTAGGGGATTATGTGTCTTTCGGGGAGGCTAGTCATGACAACAAGTGCAATGAAAAGCAAAGGGAATTCTAGTGCTAGTGTTTCCCAAAGACTAGATGTGCCATACTATGGACTAGATATGTTGATGTTCACTATAATTGTGCAATTACTCTTTTCTTTTATGAGAAACTGAAATCTCTCAGACTTTAAATAAATGCTTTATACCACATAGTGGTAAATAGTAGACTATAGTCATATATGATATTATCAAGTAATGCATAGTAAATAGAATTTCCTCACCAGCACATTTGTCATAAACTGAGAGATTTGCTGTCTAAACCCATCCCCCAATCCCACTTTCATGCATCTATCCAGAGAATATGAAAATACTCACTTGAAAAGATGCATGCTCTCCTATATTTATTGCAGCACTATTGACAATAACCAAGATAGGAATCAACATAAGTGCTCATTGTTGAATGAATATAAGGAAGTCCTGGTAGATAAACTTGATGGAAAATAACTCTGTAAAGGTGAAATCTTGCCATCTGAGACAACATGGAGGGAACTTGAAGGTGTGTTGCTGAGAGAAATAAGTCAGAAGGAGAAAGACAAATATTACATGATTTCATCTATGTCTGGAATATGGAGAAAGTAGGCAAGTGAGCTGATAGGATAAAATTAAAATAAACCTTTGCATTTTGACAGCAGAACTGAGGTTACCATAAAGAAGCACACAGACTGGGATTACATGGTGTAAAAGACTATATTATTTTCTACTCCTTTCTCGATTTTGTTTTGTTTTGTTTTGTTTTTGTTGTTTAATAGAAAGTTTAAAAAGCAAAAGAAATTCATGGTTAGGTTCATTCACTCATTATTTCTGTGACTTGATGTTTCTGTTGATTGAAATTCTGATACCATAAAGATGGAATTTCATAAATGACCCTTTGCTTATTTATTGACAATTACAGAGGAAGGTTTCCTTATCAGACACTCTCACAGTGAGTGCTCTCTCTTTTGAGTCCCTCTTCTGCTCCATTTCTCAGCAGCCAAGTGCTGGCAGAGTTTTGCTGTACATGCTGTCTGTCATACACTGTCATTTGAAAAATAGGGCTGAAGGCATCCACCTTGAGAGTATGTTCTCCAGCATGGCTGGAGGTGTTCTGTGCAAGCAGAGGTATGGTTGAGGTTGAGGTTTATGCTGGTATCTGAATTCGACTATAGAACTTGGCTGTTGATGTTAAGGTAAGCCTACTGGAGGGCCAGAATGAGGCCACTTTATGGTCAGGGGGTGCAGATGAGAGGTGAGACTCAGAGGAATTCAGGCAGGGCATTCTTCTTGAGATTACTGAAGTGACTCTCAGTAAAGGGGGGAGTCTGGTGGGCAGTGGAGGCAGTGAAATGGCAGGATCCGAGCCCATGTCCTGCATATAGAGCTACTACCTTGACTTTTCCTCTGGTCACCCTGAGTCACTTTGGCTGTGACAACAACCTCAAACTTGCTGACTAACCTCAACTGAAATTAATTTTCTCAGATCCCTGGAGGCCAGAGGAGAATCCTTACTGGTCTCTTTCAGCTATTGGTGGCTGTCATTGGTTGATCCTTGATCTCCTTGACTTTGTCATTCTAATCTTACTCTGTAGTCATAGTGCTTCCTCCTCTTCATCTTTTCTCCTGTCTCTTAGAAGGACACTTGTGATTGGATTCAAGACCTACTTGGATGATCTCATCTTAGGATCTTTAATGTAATTACTTTAAAGATCCTTTTTTGAAATGAGATAACAATCACAGGTTTTGGTTGTTAAGAAATGGGACCACCATTCAACCCAATATAGGTATCAAGAGAATCAGGGAAATATAGGGACCTATATCTTTGTTGATTAAAATATTGGGTACGGGGGTGGCTTCTCTGTTCATATTTGACTTTTAATTCCATATTGCTGAGCTTGAATTTGTGCGGTGTTTCATGGCATGATAAGTAAATTTCGTATTGTCTCTGAGGAAAAGCTATATTCTTGGGTAACTTCTAGGTGACTCTCTGGGGCCTTCCAGTTTATCTTCTATTGCTCCTTCTCTTCCTGTGCCCTTTATTCTGTGGTGGGTAAATCTTACTCCGTAACTATTAAAACTGCTAGGCACTTCAGAGACCATATATTTACATGGGCCACTAGTATTTACTCAACCATACAGATTTTATAGTAGACTCATGATGTATTAATTATCTCTGTGACACCAGTTCAGCTGAGTTTCAGATTTCTCAGGTCAGTCATTACAGCGGCCATTGTCATAGGTTAGAGTTAGCACGAGCAGTGAAACCTCTTTGCCATCTGTGACCTCATGGAAGCCTCATTTTATGGATGAGAAAACAGATCCAGAGAGGATGAGAGAATCGGTAAAGGTGGCACTCTCTCCAAGTGGTACCTGATTACTGATACTAGCAACGGCTAGATTTCCAAATCATTATTTTCTATCTTCAAAACACCTAGGTATTGATCTGATTTTCTATTTTGTTAGCAGCTCCCTATTCCACACAGACACATGGAGCCTGTCACTACAATGAAGTGACTTATAACACGCTGTATGCCATTCTGCCCTGCATCTTTCAGGTTCCATCTGCTAGCCCATATAAAGCAAGATTTATATTAAATGAATTTTAGAAAAGTCATCATGGCCTAAATTGAGCATCATTTTTTAGGAAGCAAACATATGTTGGCAATTTCGCTTCTGGTTCTTGGCTTTGGGCAGACATTTGAATTCTGGGGGGAGTGTGGGGAGTGGGGAGAGTAGCCCATTTCCAGTCCTCAGTGTGTCTCAGTCACCCCAACACCTCCGTTTCCCAAGAACAGTTCCCATCCTGGGGCCGAATGGCCCTGAAATGAGAACCTCCTTTATACATTTGTTTGACCTGTTTAGACCTAATGTTAGAAAAGGGCAGACCTGACAGCTCTGTAAGGCCGTTTCTCTGGTCGTTCTCTGGCCTGCTCCAATTTGGGGTAAATTGGCAATACCAGCTTGAGTAAGGGTTCAGAGGACAGGAGTGAACATTTCAAGTCTGGGGAAAAGAGATGGCTGAACTCAACCTTTAGCTCCATTTTTTTGCTTCTAAGGAAACTTGTCCGCTTGATGTAACGGGGTCAAGGGACATAAATGTGGGTTCTGTGGCAGAAGGGTACTGTGATTCTCAATTACTAGGGGTCATCTATGAGACTCCACTTAAGCTGCAGAGCAATCCTTGGAGAAAGCCGTTCTTGTTCTCACTTTTACAGAGCAGGAAACCAAGAAAGAAACAAACAAAATAAGTTTTTTTTGTTGCTGTTTTTTTGTTTTTGTTTTTGTTCTTGTTTTTAATTTGCTAAAGGTCAGCTAGTAAATGGCAAGGGAAGGACCCAATAGTTTTCAAATTAAGTAAGGAATACTGAGAGGGATCTCTGATACCAGTTGGGCTTTTTTTCTTCTTGAATCTGACATTCCCCAGGGGAAAGCTGCAAGTAAATTAGACAGAAACACAGAAGAAAGGATTAGATGAAGACATCATTCTAGGTTGAGAACTTAGCTAGAACACAGATTTGAGAAGACAAATTGTACTATATTGTATCCACTTTACCCCCAAATGTGAGAGTGAATTCTTAAAGTTTTTCTTGAATTATTCTGCTAATCTGAATTTTGCAAACTTCACAGGCAGTGTTAGTTCTGTTTTGCTTAAGTTTTGAGTGACTATTAGATGACTAAGATGAAGTATTTAATTTAATTTTCACAATAACTTAGGGTGGATGGGATAGGCACTGTTATTTCCATTTTATAGAACAGGGAACAGATGCAGAGGTTACATGATTTGCTGCTAATTCCAATCCTAGAATAGAGTGGGATTTATCTCCAAGGCTGTGGCTCGAGTGAGTTCTGGATAGCATTCTAACATCTGCTGGTTTGAAGCTCCTCTGAGGGCTGGAAGCATGACTTTGTTTTCATTTGTTTATTTGTTAGCTTCCTTTTTATTGGGAAGGATTATGTCATTGGTGAGTTCCATTCTTTGTTCCCTTCTGTCTTTGTCTCTTTAGTATCCACAAGCCTGACTCATTTCATTTTGGTTTGAATTTCAACCAGCTGAAACCTAATCCCTGGTACTGTTAGCTGAGAGAGAGCATCAAATATTAATCTTCCAGGGAAAGCATTTTTAAAAGAGGCCCTGGAAGGGCAAGAGGCCTTTGAGACGCAGATGATTCTCTTTCTAATAATGGAAACTGAAGTAGGCTGATGTGGGTGAAGGTTTTGAGAAAGGAGATTCTTCTCAGAGCTTCAGAACAAGTAGAGCCAGAGCGTGGTTCAGGAACCAATAGCACTGACATAACCAGGAGGCTCAATAGAAATGCATAATGTGGTAGTCTGCATTTTCCCAGGATCCTGGGTGATTTGGGGGTTCTTTACAATTGAGAACTGGTCAAATTCAAACTCCGACTTCTTCCATCTCAGGCAGTGAACTAGGTCAGAACTGAAACTGAAAGGTGATATCAAACCTCCTTTTTCCAGTGATCAGGTGAGAGGAAACTTCAGGCAAGAACAGCAGAAAACTAAATCTGGGCCTACAAGGGCTGGCAGTTTATTGGGAAACAGTCCACTAATTCAAAACCAAATAAATAGGCCAACCTCAATGTGTGTTTGCCGAGTTAGCAAAAATCTACCAGGTCAAATCCAATTCAAAATATTTTAGGTTTAGATAAGCAATATCTAGTTTCTCTCTCATGAGGGCAAATGTAAAATAGTCTAAAATTTTTATTAGCAGTGGGAGAGTTGGCTAGATCCCTTTTCCTCTGAGAACCAGGGCATTCAATTCTTTCACAGCTTAGTTCATGAATTAACTATTTCCCTTGGAACTGAAATTGGAAGAGTTTCCCTGAGCGAAAAGCAATTTTGTTTCTGTCGGAATTTTTTTCTAAGTGCAGGTTAGCTTGAAGCTTAGCACTGCCCTGCTCTGCAGAAATGCCCCTGACTGACCTGTTCTCCACAATGTCATCTTGCAGCTACATCACAGCCTAAGAATCAGAAGAAGAAACAGCACCAGAACTTGGCATTTTCTCACCTTCTCACACTGAGTTTTTGACAAGTCTTTCAAACTTTAAGTGTTTAAAAATTTGTCCCTAATATAATATAATTTACCTTGCCGTCTCCTCTGGGGGTGCCGAGTGAAGGTTAATGAGATGATGCAGCTGTTTTGATCCCCCAAGGAGAAAAATAAGCCTAAAAATATATCACACATGATGACTAGGTATAGAGGAGATGTCACAAAGTAAAAGGATAAATCATTAACACATCGCCAGTCTCTGTTAACCATGCTGCTACCAGCTGCTCCCGTTGGTAGGCATGGCAGTGGGAGTTACTGTGAGGAGTGAGACTTCACAGAGGCCTCTAGCACAGATGACCTGCTCTTTTTCCCCTGCATGCCTTGTGATGCATCCTCATTACCTTCATAATCACATCTCAAAGCTTTGTTTTCGTGTTTTGATCTTTTAAAAAAATGTATTGAAGAAACATTACATCAGAACATTATACAGGTTTAAATGTGCATCATTGCAAATCAGCAACTATTTATAAAACATTAAGTTTTCCACTAACAGTCTTGTTCTGATCACTTCCTGTCTTTCCAACATTGTCACGCCATTTTCTAGTAACCAGATTCTTTCTTTGGGTCACCTTCCAATGATCTTTACCTACTGTATTTTTTGCCCAGAACACTATTCTTCTCCTATCCACCCAGCATCATCCTCTGGCCAGTCCTCATGATCTGTCAGAGCTCAGGAGTCATCTGTGATTCTCCTTGGGGAAGTCTCTCTTGGTGTCCTATTCTGGGCCTGTAAAGCCTCAGCGATTCCGTTGCTTCATGTGCTTAACCCTTACTAGTAATTCCCTGCCGACTCACCTTTCTCTCCACCACATCAGAGGTTCACTGGTGTCCTAAAAATTAAAGTTCTCTCTCCCAATGACCCCAGGGTAAACTTAAAAAACCTGCCATTGACTGTAATGTCCTGAGAAGTGGGACAGACACCAGAATGACTACAAACTTTTTATATAACTGGTATACAATGGAGCTTATTGAATGAGTCGCTGGGGGCCTCTAGTTTGCAGATTCTTAAGTTAGTCTGAGATCTTGAGATTTATTATTTTATTTTTAGAAAATATGACCAAGTCAACCAGATACTTTTATTACCCTCCTTCCCCTATTCCTAGCCACTAGCTCATTCATTTCCCAGTAAGAAAATCTACTTAGAAAACCAAATTCAGATTAGATAAGAAAAAGGAAGGAAACTGAAGGTCTTACAGGATGTTTTTATTTGGCTATGATATCTGATAAACATCTTCTTTCTGCTGTAAAGATCCCTGACTGCACATACTTGACATTTGAGATAATTTATCCAAAAGGCCTTTGGAAAACCATAAAACCTCATTATTGTTTTTGTGACTGCACTTCACTTATCTCCATAGCACGTTGGGAGGTTCTTTATGGTCACACTAGGTAATGGGAACAGAAGAGAGGAAGGGGAGGTAGGTGACTCCAGGGGGAGTGTACTAGAGTTTCCTGAGAATAAGTCATTGGCACACAGAGTGGTGAAGCCAGGAGCTCATAGACATGAGCATCATTCAGTGGCATCTTCCCCCTGATTGAGAATGTTGTCAGGACAGAGACCATCCGACTGATCTGCCTTTTCTCAAAATCTGACATGATTCCTGGCCTATAGCAATCCCATCAATTGTCCAGAGAAATAAACCATGTCTCATTTATTAGTTGGGATTTGTTGGGTTCCAGGCATTAGAACACTAGGTGAATCACCTGTGCATAAAAAGATTTAGTAGAAGGATCAAGGTAGTTCAGAAAGTTGAAACCAAGACCAGAAAAGAAAACCCAGCCTACAAGTGGGAGCTTGGGTGGGTCGTGCCCAGGATCTTCTCAAGACTTCTGACATGGGATCCCTGGCTCTTCGGTGTCACCCCCACCTACTTCTCTTGCTGTGTTGGCTTCCTTCTCTCCTCTTGCAGGTGGGCTTGAGGGCACAGGGGCAGCCTATGACTCTGAACTCACACTTGCCCAATCTCGTCTCCAGATGGGAAAAGGCCATCTCACCTGAGCTTCGGCTGCTCATGTCCACGGGAGGGCTCTAGTGGCTGGTGTGAAGAGGCTGTTCATCCCGTACCAGCTGTTGAATCAGAATAAGGGGTTGCACCTGGAAGCCGGTGGGCAGGGGCTCTACTAAGGCAGATGTTCTATCGAGCTCACACGCTTACTGGCATGAGGTTGTGACAGGAGACCTCTGACTCCATCAGTGATGTTTTCTAGTTAGGGAAAAGCAGATAGGATTAACAGGCGGTGGCTATTAGTTGTAGATTTTTAGGGAAAGTATTGAAGGTCTACAGGTCCCTCTGCAGATATGCTAAATTACAGTGAAAGAAAACATGTAACTCTTGAAAATCCTAATCAAAAGTCCATTGTTTGAATTGATTCTTATTATTTTGTTTCGTAAATCACATTTACTGGCTTTTATGTTCCACTGGAATTAAGGTGGTGTTTAACCTACAGTACCCTACATAAGATTATGATTACACCTTTTGGCCTGAATGGAATAGGAAGAATGGGGGACATGGCCCTGCTCTGGAGAAGGGCTTGCTGTTTATTAGCAGCATTTTGGTTGCATCTAGGGCCATTGCCCCGCTGCCTGGGGTCCCCTACAGGTCTGAGGCCTGAAGGCTCTTTGACTGATGAAGCACTCCTGTATCCAGAAGTGCAGGTGCCTCTTCAGTAGTACCTGGTACTTCATTTTACAAGGGCTGGGAGGGTGGAGGCCCTTGAATCACTTCTTAGGGTCCTGAAGCTGCCATTTTATAGCAAGCTAAAGACTCCAAGGCGGTTTTGCCCATTGAAGAGGCCTTTCTTTGGTCTTAGACCAGTATTGTTTCTGAGCTCCTTTCTGAGGGTTCTGACATCCAGAAGCCAAGCAGAGAGTGTGCTTGCTTCCTACCAAGTGGGTAATGGGTATAAATCTTCTGGCAGGAACCCTCTTCTGGGGGTTGGAATGGCAAAGGGAGGAATGATAGGGAAGGGATGCTATTCCCGCATGTTTTCATGTTGCCTGTGAAGGTGGGGACTGGCAAAAATGGCAGGAAGGACAGAGGTCCTTGAGTCCTGCTTATATGAAGCCAAATAGATTAGACATTCTGCAGACAAGCCCAGAAGACAGATTTTGCAGGAAAGGCTCAATCTAGAACCCAGCATAGGAAGAACAAAGTAAGATCCCCAAGAAGAGTTGGGTCAGAAGAGATTGGAAAAAAGCTAAAGGGATTCAACAGCGCAGTTAGCCAGTGGGAGGGCTGAGTCAGAAAACCAGTGAGAGTTGGGCAGATCACAGGGGCTGGAAAACCAGGTGGGGGTAGACTTCCTTGTCTCACCGTCCTCTCAGGGGCTAGTGAGGAAAAGACGATGACAGCAGCATTCCTGAGCTCTTTTAAATAGGACTGCTTTTCCACGCCAGACTTTGCAGGCAAGGTTCGCGTATACATTGCTAGTGAGCATTTGCCACATTTTAAATTGGGATGTTTGGTGCAGCCACAGCTCAGGGTAGCAAGCATTTTAAAAACTGCTATTTTAAACAAACATCGCACCAATGCTTCTGCTCTTTGCAAGCATAATTGCTCTCAAGGGGCAAATTATTTTTCGCTTACTCGAATGAATGGATCTGCGGTTCTATGAAGTGCAGTTTCCCCTCCTGCCACACAGACACACAGGCTTCGGAAGCAGGGGACAGGACAGAGAGTGAGCTGTTCTGCATAGGACACTGAGTAGAACTGAGAGCTTGTGTGGACACAGAGAGGAGGTGGGTAGAAGAGGAAAAGGAATAAGCTGAGCAGACTAGAGGAGTGCTCAGCCTTAGAAGCAGAGATGACTAACAAAATATAAAACTTCAACTGCACCCCTGGTGGTGAGGCTGGCCAGGGGACGCTCACAGATGGCAGTGCTCAAACTTAAGTTGCCTACTTTCATTGAAACTATTACAAACAGTCCTTGACCTGTGTGGGTTTGATTGAACGATTTTTCGACTCGAAGATAGTATGAAAGAGTATGCATCCAGGAGTAAGTCTACTTTGAATTTTGATCTTGTTGGAGTATAGTGAGTGATACGTGGTTTGGTTGATACACTCCCATGAGGCTGGCCAGTGGAAGGGAGGCCCTGCTCCCAGGCAGCCCTCTGATCTCAGGGTAAACAGCACATACTCTACCAACTGCTTTTTACTTTAGCACAATGTTCACTCAGCTCAACACTTTCTTATAAACTAGTCTTGGTCTTCAATGGTTTTACCCAACTAGAGGCTAATGTATATGTTTTGAGCAACTTGAAAGTAGGCTAGGTTGATCTATGAGTTTCAGTAGGGTAAGTGTATTAAATGCATTTTTAACTTACGATATTTTCAGCTTACAGTGGCTCTATCAGAACGTAACCCCCTTGCAAGCCAAGGAAGATCTGTACTCGAATAAGATGTTAAAGTGTGTTACTCATTTTAAAACCAGAAAGGTGTGTGTTTGTTATGTTTTGATTTAAAAAAATTCCATTTAAAAAGTTAAAATTTTCATTTATTTCCTTTGATGCTTTCTAAGGTAAACCCTAACCAAGCCACTGACTCAGGATCTTTGGTCAAAGAGACTTTGCACACCTGCCCGGGGAGGGAGATTTGGGGAATCAGGGAAGAAGGGGCTGAATTCAGGTCTGGGTCCCTGTGGGTTGGGGAGAAGAAAGCACCAGCAAATTTGAGGAAATATGAAGAGTGGACTTGGCAGGCAGAGGAAATCTGAATAAGCCACCTGCAGAGATGGAGGGGGTGCCAACTTCCCAGCCGTGGTGCAAGGGCCTTTTTGGTATTTATTACTATACAAAATTTCTATCTTTTATAAATGAAACATTTAAATATCCTAAAACGTGAAATAATAGCACTCTGACTTTGAATATGCCTACCACCCAGAGTCAAGAACTGTTAACATTTGGTAATACTTGTTTTATTTCCTTTCTCTATGTATATTTTGGGGTTTTATTATTTTTTGTTAGAACAATTGGCCTATGTATTTCAGGACATCACAACACTTGCCCTCTGGAGACCTAAGCATGTATTTGCTAAATATAAGGCATCATCATTTAAATAGAAAAAGGAAGGGTCCATGCACCCGGTCAGAGCTTTACACTGACTTCTCTCTCACCCTCTTTTCTCTTCCTTTCCCTTGTTTCATGGCTGTTTCTTTTTTGGAATCTGTTTCTTGCTTTGTTACTCAGTGAGCCATCTCCTTGTTACAGTCCTCTTAGGCTGAGTCCCTCCTTGGGGACACTGGAAACTACGAGGACTGATGTGCGTGGGACAGTGCAGAATGGGGTGTGAGAGACAGGGCAGCAGATGGAGTATTGCTTAGGAGGGAAAGAAGATCTTGGATACCAGTCGCCACTCAGCTCAGTACAGACCTGGGACTGGCCTGGGCAAAGGTGGTCTTGGGCCCATCCGGTGGTCCAGCTGTCGGCCTGTTGGCCGGCTCTGCCAGGCTCTGCGTCCGTCTCTACCTCGGCCCGTGTCTTGCTTTGACTCACTCTCTCTCCCTTCTCTCCGCCTGTTCCTATTTATGTCTGACCTTTTCCTCTCTCCAATCCATCTCCTCCTTTTACCTTTTCCTTTCCCATGTTCAAATGATGCTGAAGTTGGTGAAACCTCTGTAAGCAAGACCAGATATTCCACTCAACTCGGCTCTTTGATTTGGGATGTTTGTGCCCAGACAACATCTGAGAAGTGCTGTGGTGCCTTTTAAAAGGAGAAAATATGTGACTGTGAAGAAAAATATTGGCAATAACGAATAAGGAAAAAGATATCAACCACCTCACAATTTTATGTTTGTTTCTATTTGGGTGTAAGTGCTCCTGGAATAAATGGAATTTTTTCAACGATCAGGATGCCTTATTTACTGCACTGCTCTCGTCTGGGGGCCGAAGTCCTCCATTCCCCCAAAGGGCTCAAGGAAGTCAAAAGTGCCACATTTCTAGGTTCTGAAGAGCAGGTTTACTGCCGGTGAACCTGAGAGTGGTCAGACAGCCTCCTGGGTCTTCAGGAATTGTGGTTCCAGTCAGTCAGTGCAAGGACATTTGCCAAGAAATGGGAACTTCTGATGGCATCTTAGCAGGTGCACCACCAAGAGCAACCATCGAGCCCCTACATGGTGCCCACCCAAGCCCAGGACTCAGCTCAGAAAGCTCAGGTGTCTGGTCATCGTGAGACTGGGTATGACTGGCTCATAGCTGAGGTGTAGGAAATACAATCACTGGGCCTTTTGTCCAGCATCATTTCATCCTACCGATCACTATCCTTCATAAACACGTGTCTGGTTGCGCTAACACCTTTTAAATCAGGCACCAGGATAACAGGAGTTGTTTACAAGACAACACACAGAATTGCTGCATTTGAATTCTGTGTTGGACCTGGAAACAGGATTTTTCTGTCTTTCAGGAGAAACCTCTAGAGGGAACAATTTGTTAAGCCAATTATTTAGGTTAGCTGCAGATAAAGTTGCAGACCCATCATCTTTAGATGCAATGCAGTCAAGATTTATTGAGAACCAATCCTGTGTCTGCAGTGTGCAGAGTCCATGGGGAGGATGCATGGATGCTAAAGAGGACCTCCAATGACACATGGGTGACAGAAATAGGGAGACAGTGACAAGAATTAGGAAGGGAATTGGGGGTCGGCAGGAAGAGGGTGGGATGATTCCAGCAGGGTTTTGAAGAACACAAAGGACTTGGTGGATGGGAAGGGAGGTGGAGGGAAATGCAAAGCGAGTTAACAGAGCACCTGAAATTGCTGACAAAAGCTGTTCCTGAAAGTGGAAGTAAGATCAGACCAACAGTCTGGAGCTGTTCTGTGGGAGCCTGGACTGAGTTTACATGGCAGGCTGACTTTTAGAAATGAGGATTTTGTTGTAAGATACATATTAGTATAGAACACAGTCTATGAGGTCAAAGAGAAACAGCTATCCAAAGAGAAATCAAACAATCCTGAGGACTCTCTCTCTCTCTCTCTCTCTCTCTCTCTCTCTCTCTCTCTCTCTCTCTCTCTCTCTCTCTCTCCTTTCCCTCTTTCCTTTTTCCCCTTCCTCCCTGTCCCTCTTCCTAAAATCAGAGTCTGGATTAAGTAACAAAGGAAATATCCAATGGAACATATCACCTGTGCCACTGTGCCCTCTGCTCAGGCCCCTACATCTGTGCCCGACACTTGGCTGACTCTCTACAAAGACCCCATTAATGGAAAAGCATTGGGAACGGTGCAGACTTTACTGAAATTCTTAATGGATAGAGGAACATTACTGAAAAGTCTAAGGTAAGGAGGGTGTTGACAAACAGACATTCCACAGAAAGTAGCTTCCTCTCAATTTTTCTGTAAACTAAAACTATTCTAAAAATAATAATATCTTTGAAACATAAAATAACATAACAAAATAGAAAACAAGGCCCAGGTAATACTTTATTTTACCCAGTTCTCCAGTTGATAACTTCTGATCTCAAATTCAGATAGATGGATGATGATTTCATTTGATTTGAAAATAAACTTTTCATATGCCTTCATGTTGGAGGAGATGGTGTAACTGGAAATGGAAGACATTTCTAGCGGGCATTTCCAGTGTTACTAAGAGTCAAGGGGATGTGGAAATCATCACCCATTCAAACCTCCCGTGAGGCATTTCTGTCCTGTCCTCCTGGCAATATGGTTCCTTACCAGGCTGTTTCTCCTCTACTCCTACAGCATTCACTGGTTCCCCCTCCTCCTTTCCCATTAGAATAAAGTTCCTCTCTATTAGGCGGAACAAATCAGCCTTACTGCTTAACTAGCTGCACTTTGTACCCAATCATCATGAGAGCAAATCGAAGACCTCCTCTCAATGGCCTTCTAATGATGTCTTTTGTTCCCTGACAGGTAGAAAGCATGGGGTACTTTAACACAGACTATTAGGAAGGTGATAATCAGATTTTGAGATGGACTCAGTCTTTCTGTGAGACAAGAACCATGATGGGGTAACTATGGTTATATCCAGTTAGCTCTAAAGGACACATAAGGGTTCTGATATAAATATCCAGCACTATGTGACTGGTAATAACCTTTAACAAATGTGCCTCATGGTCTAGTCCTGAGGGAATCTTTCCATTTTTCCTGTACCACATTATGGCAGAATAGTCCCTTTTTACCTTTCCGCAGTCCTTACCTTTTGTTTGTTAGTTTTGGGAGGACTTGTAATGCTGAACCTCACTCACTCCTGCCTCGGGTCCCCACTTTCCACTGTTTGTGGTAACCACAGCTTCTGGGAACAGAACCAGTGTTCTGCATGCTCTGGTGATGGGAGTGGGTAGATGAACTTCAAACCTAAAATTGATTTTTTAAATAAATATTATTATTTATTTTAAGTTTGTTGAAGGAACATTACATCATAACACTGTAGAGGTGTAAAAAATTGATTTTCTAATCATGTCACTTCATGACACTTCTGAGTACCACCACTAAATACTGCCCTCTTCCCACTGCAGCAGTTCAGTTATTGCAGTGAGATTACTTCATGCCAAATAATGTGTGGGTTTCACGAGCTTTATGACCTTGGTTTGGGGTATTTGTGGATCCAGATGTAAGATGGTGATAATAATTTAGATTTAAAGTGCTGTGATGAAGACTGAGTACTTCACATCATGCAATTGCTTAGAAACTCATATTTACACAGGTCTCTTTCCTACAAGTTCCTACAACTTAACCTTTCCCACATATTCAAGTTAGAATATCACACTACTGCAACTGGCCTCTAGGAAACAGAAGAATCAAGATGATAAATATTGTTAAACATGTAGCTCACATTATTTTAGAAATCAGGGAAGAAGAGATGAGGGAGTAAAGGAAGCATGAGAACCATATATTTGAGAAAAGAATGGAATAATTTGGAAATACATTTGGATATGAGATCAGAGCTCATCAACTGGAGAACTGGATAAAGTAGTCTTAGTTGACAGCACAACTGAAATGAAGGTCAGACGTTTTCCATATATCCCTCTCCACGCACGTATGCATGCACACACACACATACACACACACACACACATTCACTGCACATACTACCTATTATCAAAATCCTACATAGGAAACCTTTGTTACAATAGGTGGACACTCATGGACACATTAGAGTCACCAAAAGTTCATAGATAGATTAGGGTTCTCCCTTGGTTTGAATTTTGTGGGTTTGAACAAATGTATAATGACATATATCCCTCAGCATAATTCCAAACAGAGTAATTTCACTGCTCTAAAAATCCCATTTTCTGTCTATACTCTCTTCCTCCCTCCAGCCCCTGGCAACTGTTTATCATTAACCTGTTTCCATAGTTTTCCCTTTTCCAGAATATCATAAAATTGAAATCATACAGTATGTAGCCATCAGAGTGTCTTCTTTCACTTAGTATATGAATTTCCAAGTTTCCTCCACGCCTTTTCAAGCCTTGATAGTTTATTTCTCTTCTAGCACTTTTTGAATATCCATTGGCTCAAGGTATCACAGTTTATTTAGCCATACATTTACTGAAGAACATCTTAGTTACTTCCAAGTTTTGGCAATTACGAATAAAGTTGCTAAAAATATCCATGTAAAGGTTTTTCTGTGAACGTGTTTTCAATTCCTTTGGGTAAGTGCAATTGTTGAATAGCACAATAAGAGCAAATTTAGTTTTGTAAGAAACTGGGAAAACGGTCTTACAAAGTGGCCACACCATTTTGAATACCCTCCAGCAATGAATGAGACGCACCATGGCTCCACAGATTTGCCAGTGTTTGTTGTTGTCAGTGGTCTGGATTTTTTGCCATTTTAATAAGTGTGTAGTGGTATCTCCTTGTTGTTTTAATTTGTATTTCTCTGATGGCATATGACAAGGAGCATCTTTTCCTATACTTATTTGCCATCTGTGTCTTCTCTGGTAAGCTCTCTATTAAGGTCTTTGATCTATTTTTTTTTTTTTAAGCTGAGTTATTATTAGTTTTCTTACTGTTGAATTTTAAGAGCTCTTTGGATATTTTAGATAATAATTCTTTATTAGCTCTTGCAAATATTTTCTCCCATTGTTGTCTTGTTTTCTTGAGAGTGTCTTTAGCAAATAACTCTGAAAGAATGAGTTTGAATTTAGTCTGCCAGATGGCCTTGGACAAGTGATTTAAATTGCTGAGTTGTTCTTTTCAGCAATCCAGTAAGATGATATTTATCCCATGTGAAGATATCAAGCACCTAAAATGAACTCACTAAATTCTGAATTAATCAATCATACCCAAGTATAACATTGACTGTGACCGTGTATATTTGTCAAAAGGCCAATTTTTCATTTTATTTACACAGTTCCTTGCCTGTCTAAGTTTTCCTACATGGACTCGAGCACCTTGCTCTGTTGTTCTTTTCTTACCCTTGGTAATTAAGTGTATGCATTTTATGTGAAGGTTGAAGGGAAAGGGGTGCAAAGGGAATTTATCTGTGAGCATGATGAAACATGACAGAGTTGTCCAGGGAGTAAGGTGAATTCCTGCTAAAGACCCTGCACTGCCCTGTTGACGGGTCCCTGTCACAGCCTCGAGGATTTTTCCTTGGTGCTTGTCCCATGCCCCCCTGAGCTGTGGATACTTGAATACTTCACAGCACACATTCTAAATAAAGCCTTGGAGGTGGGCAGTCACCTCCAAGATGAAATATCTGATTTCAAATCTGAAAACGTGATGTGCTACGGTAGCAACAGAAAAAGCAGAAGATTTTCCAACTGAATTTTAAAATTCAGGCCAGGTCGGTTGTAGTCAGTTTTGTGACTTAAGTGTTTTAGGAGGGAAAATGTTTGAGTGTGATCATAAATAAGGCAGGGCTTTCACAGACTTACCTGAGACCACATTGAAAAGTTTGTCTTGGAAGATGTGCCACTTGACTGTCCCATGCTGGAGAAGCTCCTGCTGGTGACTCTGTTCTTTTTCTTTAGGGGACCCCTGTTGATTTGTAATTATGCATTCCTTAGTGTGGTTTCATCTGTCTTCCTCCTATCCACGAGCTCCAAGAGAATAGATTGTGTCTAATACACAGTGCCAGTCAGTGCCTGGCACACAAAATATCTTCCATTGTAAAAAAGAAGGAAATGGCATTTGCTCAGTATGTTTTTGTATGTTAGTGCCAACTAAATGCTAAATAGACAACAAATGATCATTATCAAATGTAACTATAGTGAACATTGATTTTCATGTAATTCAGATTTATAAATTTTGTATTAAGACCTAATTAGCTGTTCTCTAAATTGATATTCTACCTAAAATCTTTTATTTGGATTTTGAGTTTTTTGTCCTGGTGCTCCAAAAACAGTCTTGCATGTGATTAGACTTTTCATATACCATATCAGTACAGGACTGTGAATGTTAATTCTCTTTAGGACATTAACTAGAAGCTGCCCTTTCAATAAAAAAAATATTTAATGTTTTCCAAACATCAGTTTTCTCAACTGATGCAGAATATTTCTCTTTTTTTTTTTTGTAGATGGAAACGTGATACGAAGGTAAACAACAATTGAACAGAATTACTTGGAAACGAAAGAAAACTGAATGTAAGGCACAAAGGGCATGATTGGGCAAAGAAAAATCACTTGAATCCGTTGAATCCAAGCTGAGCTAGAAACCAAATAATGACATGAATAAAGCCTCATTGACCAAACATGAGAGCTATCGAAATAGATGGAAAAGGCAAGATATGAAGTAGAATACAATTCACTTGTGCTGAAAAACAACCTTTAGTGGTAAGGTCTGATAACACAGTTAATATGAAATAAGTCATTATTTGAAAAGAGAAAAAAGAAAAGAAACTCACCTTATTACATCACATCAATAATGTTTCTAGATGTTCACCATGGTTCTTTCTATAAAGACCAAATAATGCAGAGGAATCATCTTTTATGTCTGTGTCTGCAGTCCTGCCTAGGATGATTCATTTCGTTATTCTATATCGGCTTAACCCATAAAAATTCTCAAGGGGTTTCAATGCAGATGAGTGCAGGCATTCTATGTAGTCATCTAAAATAATTCAGAACAAAAAGGAAAAATGTAAAATAAACAATCTGTTCCTATTTCTACTCTCAAAGTCATTTTCAAAGCAAGCATTCTTTGTTTAATTATCCTGAATATTAGCTCATTTCTTCACTTACTTTTGACTCTAAAGAAATTGTCCTCAAATCCATTGTTTTTTAGCACCTACTATGTGCGGGAGATTGTTGAGGGTAATCTAAATTCCTAAGTTTTTTGGATCTCTGTCTAGGTATCTGGAAAGGGAGCATAATAATACCGCTTATAAAATATTGGTGAGGATTCAAAGAGATAAAATATGGGAGATGACTAAGGCAGTCTCTAACACACGGAGACTGATTCCATTCATGCTCTTATTCATTGCATCCTGTGACAATAATAATTGTTTATCGTTTGCTAACTGCTGTGCTGAGAAACTTAGAATCCAGCCAGAAAGACCAGCAAGCAGGAAGTAGAATAGTCTTGGATTAATACAATGACGTGGGTAAGCATGGGGCTCCTGAGCCACCAAGCTGCATGGAGGAGGGTGAGGGAGCTTTTCCAGTAGAAGAGCTGTGAGAAGTCAGGAAGCAATCTGTGGACAGGAGCAAATGGCAGAGGGGAGATTGAGCTGTGCTACTCTCAGAGAACTGGAAGTAGTTCTGTCAGTCATGTACTATAAATGAAGAGGCAGCAGGAGAGTGTCTCCTGGTAAGCAAGAAATGTACACACTTACTAATAAGCTTTGGACTCTGTTGTGAGACAACAGAGTGCATATTGGTGTTGCTTTAAAAAAAAATAGCATATCTTTTCAGTTTGCAGAAATGATATCTGTTTATTAGAAGGAAATACAGAACACCTTACAATTAAAAATGCACATGAAAAATCTCACATCTAGAAATAACCAAAGCTAATATTTTGAGGTAATGCAATTTGTGACCAGTATGATATATTTGATTGCTTTTTGTTGTTGTTACAAACATTACATAATAATAAAAAATACTGAAAAAAACAAAATGAGACACACCTAAAATCCCTTCCATGTAGCGTTTAACAGCTTAGCATATATTCATCTCAATTTTCTCTGCATTTCTCTTTTTATCTTGCTCTTAGTCTCTGTCAATCTCTTTTTCTTATTTATTAACCTGCATGCTCCATTTAATATATCAGAAGATTATTTCATTACCACAAAATGTTATGTGTAGATAATAATAGCAATAAAATCTTATTTTATATTTAATGTTGGATATCAAAATTTATTTTAACCAATTTCCTTTTGTGAACATTCATGCTTCTCCAAATTTTTATTCTCTATATATAATGTGATCAAAATTTCATAGGCAAACCTTTCAAGTTTTCCATAGAATAAAATCTAAAATTTTCCATAGAATAAAATATTAACAGACGTTTAAAGTATTAAGGTATTAATGTAAGCTATTAAAAATAGTGTATATATATATGTGTACATATGTATAATTTCTTGGAAACTTCAACTTTAAGTGAAATGATGTATCATGAAGCAATTTTACTGAAGGATAACTGATACAAATAAGGGTTAAGTTACCACAATGTATGTACAAAATCATCACATTTCTAAATAAAGACCTGAAACATTTCTAATACTAAACAGTAACTTGTATTCATTCACTTTTTCCTTTTCAAACCTGCTTAGTCCAGTTGAGGTTGGACACTGTGTAAGGCAAGACCCACCTGGAACACGAAGTCCTTCCACTGCAGGGCACACTTACACAGCGCCCCCTCCACACACGCTCATGCTCACTCAGACTGGGATGACTTAGACACGCCAGTGCACACCTTTGGGATGTGGGAGGAAGCCAAACTACCCTGTGAAAACCCATGGCAGGCAAGTATGTGAAGAACATACAAACTGTACACAGTGGCCCCAGGAACTGGTTTTTTTCTCTTGAATTTTATATGGAAAGGACATTGAATGAAACTGCGTTATGCGAGGAGATTCTAAAAAGCACTTCCAGTTTTTCTTTCAGTAGTCATTTGTCTTACCCTACATCATCTCAACTACTGAGAATAACCAGATTTTACCTATAAAACTATTAACTATTAAAATATTTATTGATACACTCTCCTTTCCTTCCTCCCCTCCCTTTCGACCCTTCTCTCTCTTCTTTCCTTCCTCTCACAGAACTCAATAATTGGGAGCAATATGGTGTCCATGTTTCCGTGTGACTGACTGTGACTCAGAAAGCAGAATGATTGAAGCTAATATTTCTGAAATGATGCCTCACTGTCATTTCCCCTTTTTCTTCCTTGTTTCTGGAATGTGAAGTGTATCTTGCTGATGAGGTAACCATCTTTCCACCATGAGGTCCAGTCTACCTGCTGAGAGTGACGGGGCAGGAGCCAGAGAAGCCTGACCCCAGCTTACCTTTTGGAATCTTCATTCTATCTTTACATGACTTGTTTGTGAAAAACAACTCGTATCTGGAGAATTCCCTGTAATTTGAATACTGTTTCAAACAGCTAAATTTATCTTAACTGCTAAATCATTTATAATGAATTCATTTTATATATACACACACATATTTATACATACATACATACATACATACATAGATATATATGAGATAATATGTCAAGGCCTTTAAAAATGTGTCATTGATCTATATGTTATGTCTTACATAATTCTGGTAGCAGTGTTTTAAATAACATCACTGTACATTTAGGATTTCAAGTCTTCCCCACTCCATGTTCCTTGGTTACTCATTTTCAATAGGTAACTATCTTTTTTTTTAATGTGATATGTTGTGAAATGATTACCACCATAAGTTTAGTTAAAATGTATCACTTCACATAGTTTCAAAGTTGTTTTTTTCATTATGCTGAGAACCTTTAAGATCTGCTGTAAAGTTGTTATTGAAACTTCGACCTTACGATAGTCATTGAGGAGATTCTGACTAAAACTTCTCCAGTTTTCTAAGATTTTTTTCAAAACTCATGTGAGGGACCCATGCGAGGGAATCAGATGTCTCGTAGGATCAACTGCCACGGGGATAAATGAGTGTTGAAATCATGGCAATCTGTTTTGCTGTTGTTGTTTGATGAAAAACAGACAGGTTTGATGCAACCTTGCTCTTCCCATAGGTGGCTACAGGAATGTTAAACAATAATCCAAATATGACCATGTAACACAGACCAATTAGAAAGATCAAAAATAAACTGGCTTCTCATTGTGTAAATATTACAGCCTTTTCCCTCCATAATGACTCTGATCTCACATAAAAAGTTACCACAGGGGACCAGAAGTCTAACTCTGTGGCTAAGAGTAAACACCACATGAAAAGCAGCAATTCAGTGGTGAGCTAGTGAAAAGGAGGTGATCTGTTGTGGCTTTGCTCTTTTTACTCTTGCATTTTTGTCTCTTTCAACTCATCCCCACCAACTCTCAGTTAGTTTGAATAAACCATTTAAATTTTTTATTTTTTTATTTTAAGGAAGGATAGAGGCAGGAATGAAGGCACGGAGAGACAAGCAGGCAGGCAGAGGAGGAAGAAGCACTTTATTTATTTAATTTAGTTCACATTTGTTTATCTACCTGGCCCTGGGATGCAAACTTGGGTGGCTGGGATGCATGCATGTTGTGCTGGTCAGAGGCAGTGACTTACCTGCTCTGCCACCAGGGTGCATGGCATCTGAACTTCATTCATGTCTGTGGAATTCACCACGGGGTGCATCTTTTTTTCTCAGCAGTAACTCTTTAACAAACATTGGTCTCAGGGGTCAAAGCCAGCTTCAGAATGTTTCCTTGGGATGAGTTTAGTTCTCCCATCATACTTCTTCAGGAAGCCCTACCACCAGTAATTCTGAAAGAATTACTCCTCTATCAGGAACTGCTGGCTCCTGCTATCAGCCTTTCCTAGAATGCACTGTACTTTCCTTTAGAGAACTTGATAAATCATGTTGCCAGACACATGTTGTCTCTAGCTACTCAAGTCTTCATTTCCGCCCTCCATTGAAGTGAGTCAAATTCTTTGTTCATATAGATTGAGAATATTTCTCCTTTTTTCCTATTTCATCCCTAGACTTCGTCATTTTAAAAGTGAGATATATTTTCCAACGGTGTATTCAGTTTATTTTTGGTTAATTTACCTTTAATATTTCCTCTGCTAACTGATTAACTTGGTAAATAGTCTTACAATTTTAACATTTACTGATTTAAAAAAATTTATTTTGCTGAATACTAATCACTATAAACTAACACTGTATATTGTCCCCTTTTCATGTATGAGTATTACTTCTTTTCTTTGATTCCTACTCCATTGAGGATGTGTTAGCATTCTTAAACAAATGTGCCGATTCCTTTCATCTTTATTTTTAATTTTCTGACTTTAGGGAAAATGTCTCAAGTCCATCACTGGGAAATTTTATGTTGGCTCTTCATTGGAGATATGCTTCTATTACTGGTATTGTAAAATGTTTTAGCAAAATGAACAATGTTATTGAAATGATCCATCATCTATCAAAATGATCAACTACTCTCCCTTTCATCTACTGACGTAGTGGAACATTTCTCAGCTGGAAGACAACTGCTCCTTCTTGTATATGAACAAATTAAAGTTGCTGAGGACACTACAGGCAGGAAATTTCTGATTTCAACTCAACCTTTTCCCGTTTTCTTCCCATCACTTTAGATTTCACCAAATACTTGAGAAATGCATGCGTTCCTAATGATATGATTAGAAATTCTAACGATGACTGAGTTTCTGAAATTTACAGTGCTGAATTATATTTTCTCTCTTATTTAGGATTTGTACATTTTTAGAAATGAGCTTGAAAATGTGTTTTTATTTTTCCCTCTGTGTGATGTTTCTTGAGATTTAGGTATTAGGATTATGCTAGCTTTCTAATATTAATAAAGAAGCTTTATAAGCTCAAAAGGAATCTAAATAACAAAGGAATAATCTTTCTTTAAGATCTGAACAAACATAACTGAGAAGTGACTCCCTGGGGCTGTTATGCTTTGATTACTTTGTCTCTTCTATGAGCTTTGCTTGATTCGGAATTCCTCCTCTTATTTTAATTTTATTTCTTAGTTTTAAAAGATCACCAGTATCAATAAATTTTTAGAGTTTCAGTATACATAATTATACATAGCATTCTCTAGAACTTAAAACAGGAAAATAATTCTTTAGTATTTCTAATTTATTTTTGTCATTCCTGTTGTTTCATATTCACATTTTCTTTCTTTTTTATGTTGAAATGATTTTCAGATATTTATTTTGATGACTGGCATGTTCAAAGAATCAGCATTTATTTATTTATTGTAAAACATCTATTTTCTAATTAATAATTCCTGCATTTGTGAATTCTGCTCACCTGCTCTCCTTGTTTTTATTTACTGCTGCTTTTCTAGCTTCTTCCTCAAAGTGTCAGGGTATGTATTTTTTTCTTATTTAATGATGAGTGTTTTTTAAGGTTATAACTCTTTCTCGATATATATAGGTATAGCTACACCATGATGAATTGTAGGATATAAACCTCTCTGGGAGTCTCGTGATGCTTGGAGATCGCAGGGCTCAATCGAAAACAATAGCATTAGACATTTCACTACACGTTGGAAACAGCAGTAATTCCAGCCACCTCTCTCCACGCACAGCTGGGGAGTTAATATTCAGGTATGAATTCACATGGCCCAGGCAGCTCAGCTTTGGCACTTACTAGCAGAATAAAGGGCTGAAGGGCTGAATGTAGATCAGAGGTTCCTGCCAGATCCTTCCTTTTACACTTACCTTACAGCCCTTTTACCCTGATGAAGCCATCACTATTTAGGGATAAGCGAGTCTCTAAGGTATTCTCCTCCTAGTTCCAGAGAAATTGGGGTGGCGGCGGGGCTGGGGTGGGCGGAGTCCTCTCTGCCTTAGCCTTTCCTTTAGTCTCTTCTAGGAAAGATGAGCTCAGGATCCATGTGTCTCCCTGTTTTCCTCTCCTTCCTTCACTTCCATCTTCCTTCTATTCCAGGATCAGTGTGCCTTTTACTCTTTACTCTCTTCTCCTGCTGAGACTTCCTTACATCAGACTTCTTTCTTCTCAAACCAAACCTTTTGAAGATGCAGGGAATCAAAATGATTTCTTGTGGAAAAACACACCAGAAAATATTTAACGTGCTGAACCCATTGCACAGAGACAGAGTACCATTTTTCTGTAAAATATTTATCCTTTTCTTAAATTCAGAATATCTTCAATTTTAAAATACACCACCAGTTTTATATCTGCTTCTCAAGGAAAAATGACTATTCAATTAATTAAGTAATTGATTTATTAATTAATAATGACACATTCAGTTTCTCGAAGTTTAAAGTTTAAGTCTATGATTATTTTTTCTTTTTAAGAGTTAAAAGTTATTCTGAAAAATTTTGGCTATCATCAATTAATTATGTACTATATCATGGAAACAATATGTTTTTATTTTTTACACTTCAGGTGTTTGAACAGTAATATTTTAGCAAAATTAAGTTTAATAGTAAATTTTAAATCATGTCAAATAATGTTAGGGTTTCTATCTGTATTTCCAATTTGATTAAAGCATTTGTTTTGCTTTTTTCCTTAACTGACTATCTTGTAGTTACTTTGCTTCCACTGAAACAGTCAATAACTTTTGACAAATAGAAGTTTATTAGCAAAATTAAGTTTAATAGTAAATTTTAAGTCATGTCAAATAATGTTAGGGTTTCTATCTGTATTTCCAATTTGATTAAAGCGTTTGTTTTGTTTTTTTCCTTAACTGACTGTCTTGTAGTTACATTGCTTCCACTGAAACAGTCAATAACTTTTGACAAACAGAAGTTTATTTCCTAACTTGTTAGCCAGGTCACTCCAACACATTTGAGCAATAAAATATCTCTTATAAATCTGGATATAAACAGTAATGACCAAAATCAAGATAAAAAGAGTCATTAGTTAATAAAGAATATCATAACTCTGAGTTGGATTTTTGAAAGACAATTGCCATAAAATTTTAGCAAGACTGATGTAGATATTGAAAAAGAAAAGCATAGTCGCCTAACATTGAGAAATTAAAAGGGACATTAAAAAAAGATTTATAGGTTTTGAAGGATGATAAGAAAAAAATGGATAAATAGTTCTACGTGGTAAATTTAATAATTTAGGTGAAAAGAAAAAACCTTACATAAAATAACAGAAAAGTACCACCTCTATTAAAAGCTTTCTTTCTGAGAAGTTTGTGGATCATAATGGATTCAGTGATGGATTCTAACATTTAAAGAGGAAAGAGAACTAACAATACCCAATTGCTTTTAGAAAAAAGAAAATAGAACACATAAAAATTTGTTTTATGAAGTCGATAGAACCCTGATAATAAAACCAACAGAGATAAAATAAAGGAAAATTTCACACCAGTATCTGTCATGAAGGAGGAAACATTCTTAACTTATTAAGCATTTAATGTTTTATTACAAATTCTTATATATTAGAAAATAAAATCTAGCAATATGCAAATAATGTAATAAAGTATGACCAGGAGAGTTTTATCCCAGGAATGCAAGGTTGGTTTATGATTTGAAAACCAATCTAGATAATTCATCATCTTAACAGAATAAAAGATTAAAACTATATGATCATCTCAATATATGCAGAAAAAGGTGTTGAAATCTATATCTGACATCTCTTAGCAAATTAAAATTCAAAGGAAGCATTTAAAGTTTATCAAGGACATCTGCAAAAAGAGCTACAGATAACCATACTTAATGCTGAAAGACAATGCTTTTCTAAGTCAAGGTTACCTACTTTCCTCACTTCTATTCAATATTGTGTTGATGGTACTACCCAGTGTTATAAGGCACGAAGATGAAATAAACAGCATACAGAGGAAAGGAATAATTAAAACTGCTTTTATTCATAGATTACATTACAACACTGGGTATGTAGAAAATTCTAACGGAATCAGTAAAAGTCACTAGAACTAATGAAGGAGAGTTATAAGCTCACAGGATACTACTCAATATGCAAAATCAATTTAATTTTTACTTAAATTAAAAATCAAACTTAAAAATAACATTCAGAATAGAATCAAAATTTTAATATACTTATAAATGACATGTAAGACCTCTGTGCTGAAAACAAAGATACAGAAAGTAAAGTAGACAAACTATGGATATATTTCTATCCTTGTGCTAGTAGCACATTTTATTATCATAATTTTGTAACAAGATTTAAAATTATATAAAGTCTTCTAACTTTCTTCCTTTTCTAGATTGTTTCAGCTATTCTGGGTCCTTTGTATTTTGTTTTACATATTCAAATAAATTTATTAATTTCTACCAAAATATCTGCTGGATTTTTGAATAAGATGGCATTAACTATCAATCACTTTGGGAAAGAATCGCATCTTAACAATAGTAAATTTTTTAATATGTTAACATTATCTATCTTTTCTATTGTTTAGGTTTTGTTTATCTTTGTAATTGTATTGTTAGTTTTTAGTGAAGGGGATCCACTTTAGTTTTCTTTCATTCTCTGTTATTATTCCTTTCTCCAATAATGACATCATTCAACACTCCAGAACCTTCACATGTTTACTTGTGTGATGGATTTCTCTGACTAGAACCTGTGTCCCACTGCCACCACGCTCCTCCCCATGTAGCTGTCTTCATTGTGCTCCCTGGGCTCTGACACTTGAAACTGGGATTTTCTCTATTGCAGACATCCTCCTTTTCCTGCCAGGGCTGTGACACCCCATTTCAGAACATTCTTGTGTGTGTGTGTCCTCCTGACTTAGCTTTGGTGCTGACAGTGCATCATTGCATGCCTGAACTTTCAAACATGTAAATGATTATTGCTTGGTTTCTGAGCCCTCATACTGAGGCATCCTCATTAGACAGACAGACAGACAGACAGACAGACAGACAGACAGACAGACAGACACACACACACACACACACACACACACACACACACACACACACACAGAGTCTAAACCACCCCCCGCACCCAGACTCTGATAACATATGCAAGACCTTTCCCTTGAAACTTTTCACACTAATCAGTCCCTACTACTCTGTGCCAAGTCACCCTCATATGGGGGTCATTTCAGTAAGTGATTTTAATAGTGAATTTTTCTGATGTAGGGAAAGGAAGAGGAAGAACAGAATGAACTTTTAAAATATATGGTGTTGGCGCCCCCTCGTGGAATAGCAGTTAAGTCAATTATCTCCGAAGGAGTGCCGGCTGCATTCTCCAGGGTTCAAGTCCTGGGCCTGGGGAGAAACGACCAGTGTGAAAGACTGAACAAAATATTTTTTAAATGCTTCTTCCTTCTCTCTCTTCTTTCTTACCTGTTCACTTGCCTTCATTCCTGCCTACATCTTTCCTTTATGAATAAACAAATAAAATAAAATAAAATATATGGAATTGGAAGTCATTTGAAAAGATAAAATGAATCTGTTCCCATATTTTACTAGCACAAAGCCTACATTGATCAGAACTTCAATTTTAATACAAAATCATATAAACTTTAGAAATAAATAAATTTCTTTCTACACTAAGAAAGTGGATTAATTTTCTACTTATGACTCAAAATTCAAAAGCAGGTTTAACATGGTAAGTAAAGTAAAAATACAAGTTGTCCGAGGGAAGCAAGTACTGAAATTTTATCATCACGTTCATAAAAGACTTGTATAAATAGAGAAGAAAAATACCAACAATCTTTTAAGGGAAAATAGGCAATGAAGTTGCCTCTTCAGTGTGAAAAAAAATGATTAATTTCAGTCACAGTAAGAAATATGTAAATTTCTCTGAGATGCCATTTCTCACAAACCAGATTGGCAGAAATTCAAATATGACAATATCCTGTTGGCAAGACTGAGACAGTAACTCTCATTAACAACTGGTGATATTTAACAAAATTACATATGCATTTACCAACTTTTAATAATCTCTCTGAAACAAAAAATATGAAAAAATATCTCTTTTAGACCATCTATTGAAATACCATTTGTAAGAGAAAAACCTGGAAGCCATCCAAATGTGGAATCATAAAGGATAAACCCTAGCAGATCTTGCAGAACAAAACAGATGTGAGAAATCTCTCTATATTACTATGAAGGGATCTCTATGATACTTTATTGAATGAAAAAGAAATACTGGACACTATGCCACTTTCTATCTTAGAAAGGGAATATACAAAGTGCATCTACATTTGCTTATATTTGAAAAACAGGGAAAGGACAAACCTAACTGATAAAAATGCTTAGCTCTAAGAAAGGGAGAAAATAGAATAGAAGAAAGAAAGAAGGAAGCTGGATTTCTTTGCATGTATTTTATTTGGTAGACTTGACCTTTGGAATCATGTGCCTCCTTTATGTAACTATGAACAAAGTTGAATCTAAATAAAAGGCAAAATAACACAAATGAACCTAAATCTCCATTGACTTGATCGTTATATCAAGAGAGAAATATTATTTAAAGTGATTTTAAGACATAGTAATTTCACGGTCTCCTCTTATGTCCCCTGATCTCAAACCTGATTCCATAGCTTTCATAGTCTCCATCTCAGCTGCTGGAGCCACAGAGCAGGGTTTGATACAGTCATTTAATAGCATGTCCCTGGTGGAATACATGCAAAAAATAACAAATTTTAAGTTGCTTTGGGTAATCAGTCTTAATAATCTAATGATATTGTAATTCTAAGCAATATGCATAAACATTTGTATGCATATATACATACATGTATTAGGATAAATCAAAAAGGAATGATGTTAATGCTGCTAATATTCAGTATTTTTATTGAAAGAGGAGATATGAATGTAAAATTAAAGAAACTGAAAATACTTGTCATCTTAATACTGATTGGAAATAGTTGCACTTCATAAACACCTGATGAGTTTTCTCTTTAAAAAATACATATTTTCCAAGTTTTTCCACTTGAAAGAGCTAGAAAAAAAATGACTAATTTAAAGCAAATGATCATCCTAAGTATCTAGGCTGTTGTTTCTAAATATCAGTTCCTGTCAGAGGAGCCAGTTGCCTGGAGAAACGGCTGAGTCCAGACCCATGTAACATCTGTACCTCAAACTTGAGAATAAGGACGTTACTGAAAACCATTGGGTCATATTAAAAGAACTCAAGAACCTGCTTGAATTGGCTTCCACTTGTAAAAAAAAATAAGGTAATTTAAGCATCAAAAATAATAATTACTGCAATGAATTCAAATATATTAAACATGCTTAAATAAATGAGTTCATAATAATACTTTTGGGGAAAAAATCTTGTGATCACTTAGAAAATACTAGGGAACCAATTCTTTCTGAAAAATAATAAGCTAAAGGAAAGAATTTATCCTGCAATTCGTGTACAAATTGCAATGAAGACTATACATAGAAACAGATTCATATTCCATTGATAAGACAAGGTTCTTTATAAAAAGAATTCTAGGCAATAAGGCCAGAAAGAATAATGGAATTTGAAAATTAACATTTCCTAATCCCAAAATGATTTTGGTAGAAAGTCAACAAAAAATTTTATAATGAGTAGCTCAGGTTAACAGAATTTGAATTTACTCATCAACTTAACATAACGAAAAGGAGAGACAATCAGATACTACTTCCTGATGTGATGCAAAAGGAAGCACAAAATACAAATACCAGCTGTGATGCAGTCTTGCCAACCCACTGTTCTCTCACTGCAGCTGTACAGGAAACATATCAGTGAATCCAGTATATGGAAGATTCTGTAGGACAAATGACGTACTTTTTTATTCCCACAAGGTAAATTGCAAACAAAAATACAAAGGAAGAAGTAACTATTGATTAGAAGAGTTAAGAAAATATCAACTAAGGCAAGATGTGGAGCTGGTGTGAATTCTGACTCCGAAAGTCAAGTGCAAAAATAAATAAAAAACAAAACAACCAGTCAACAATGAAGACATGAATGTGGCACATTAGGAGAAGTGAGCCCTGATTGGGAAATATATTAAGAAAGTATAAATATTTAGGTATAACAGTGATTTTGTGATTACATTAAAAAGAAGAGTCCTTAATTTTTCAGACTGATGCAGTCATGGATGAAATACCATGATGTAGCCACTGCTATATTGTCAATGAGTTGCTTCATAATTGGAGGAGAAATGGTAGGAATAAAAATGAAACATAATTTCCCATGTGTTTGAAATTTGTAACTTAGGAGTACTGTATCATTATTCTTATACCTATTTGGAATTTTCTATTGTAAATAATTAGAAAAAAAAATCTACAAGTCTTGCTCATGCTCAAAACAGGTTCCTTACCCCGGGGTGCCACAGGAAAACATCCCCTCCTCCTTATCCTTATCTAGTAAGTTTTGCCTTATTTTTTTCACAACTAGCTAAGGAAAAACATATCTCAATGATTATCTAATACTTTCTACTGTAGCACTAAAAGAAATACAATTTTTAAAAATTCAGAATTTCATCAGTTACCTTTAATCTGTTAAATACTTATATAATAAGTCAGCATTGTGTTTGTTTGTTTATGTTGCCTGCATGTCGCTGGGTCCCTCTTTTAATATGCAATTTCCTTGACACACGTTAATAGCCAAATAATGCTTGCTATGTGTCCTAGATAGATATAGGTGTCTTAAGGATGTCAGATAACAGAATAAAAATCCTTTTCTTCAAGATAGTGAAGGCATCACTCAGGCACACATCATAGGAGAGCGACAGAGGTTGATATCCTTCCCTTCTATGTGTCAATTGCTTTTCAGAAGGATAGGCTAATAGTCACAGAAAAATTTACCTTTTCTCAAGTGTTGTATGCCTGCTGCCACTGTATACAGAATGTGAAATAGATTTTTTTTTTTTTTTTTTTTTTTAAGGAGAGGCGCAGGCAGGAATGCAGATAGTAGTAGGCAAGCAGACAGGAAGAGAGAAGAGGAAGAAGCACTTCACTTGTTTTCATGTGGTTGTTCACACTGGTTGTTTCCCCCAGGCCTAGGACTTGAACCCAGGAGTATGTAGCTTGCTCCTTCGGAGGCGAGTGACCTAACTGCTAGTCCACCAGGGTGTGCCTCGATTATTTTATTTTAATTTTTTTTTTGTAAAGGGATTTGCCGTGATGTCCCTGAAAAGTATCCTTCATTTTACCCAAGACCTCACCAGTTCTCATTGTCCCAATGATACCCTATTCTAGGGGACATTTCAGCATCAACCCAGGCCAAGGTGAAGCTGAGGAATATTTATGAAAATTATTCTTTTTGGTGGGTATTACCAGTACTTTATTCATTCAACAAATGTGTGTGTGCCTAGCATATGCCAGTGATATAATGAAGAAAACAGACAGTCTTTTTTGTTCTATAGCTCATGATTCTTTGGAAAGATAGATTTATCAAATAGCCATATACACACATATACATATACACATATACATACATATATGTGTGTGTGTATATATATATATATATATATATATTTGAAACTAGTGACCAGTACTTTGAAGACAAAGTATAGGTATGTTTGTTGCTTTAGAATACATAACAAGGGGACCCAGCTGTTTTAAGTAACTAACTGAGATCTAAAAGCTCAACAACCATTAACTAAGAGGTGGAATTGTGTAGAGGCTGCGGGGATTCCTGGGAGGATCCAGGGCATAGTTATGGGGATAATGAAGAACTCAGGACCGAGAGCCAGCCTGTTAAAAGATGCTGGGTCAGAGAACAACAGGGAGAGGTCTAGAGATGGTACTTCAGGCATTGTGTGAGAAAACTTCAGGCAATTCCATTCTGGGACACACCCTCTCATCTAAGCACAATAACCAGTTCAGCTGGGTTATTAAATATCCACAGAGATGAGGGAATGCTGTGGGCTGCTGAGCAGACGGGGAGGAAAAGATCAAGTATTAAGAGAGCTGCACGTTTTCGGGGTCCTATCTTGTTCCCCTTTTGTGTTTGTGACTTTCAAAGCAAGATACCAACCACTGAAATCCTCTGATTTCAGCTGTTTCTCGTTTGGAAGAGAAGCCAGTTGCTTAACATTCACAGAAGAATCTAAGTCATCATTCTTCTAGTAGAAGACAGGAAATGATGATTTCTTTAAGCAAACAAATAAAAACGTATTTTAAGTGTCATCTGGTGGCTTAGCAGATAATTTCATGGCCTCTGGCCAGTTGTAGTCCACATACATCCCAAGGAGCTGGGTTTGAGATCCAAGGCCAGGGGAAACAACTAAAAATAAATAAATGTTTCTTCCTCTTCTCTCTTCCTGCCTGCCTCTGCTCATTTTCATTCCTGCCTATACCTTTCCTTTGAATATAAAAGTATTTCAAATCCAAATAAAAATACAAATTGGAATGTCAGAATTATCCCAAGCATTTGGACATAGATCAGGTTGAGAAAAAGAAGAAGAGCAGAATAAAAATAACTCAGAAATTAGCATTCATTGTGTGTTTGAATGAATGAATCAATGCATGAATACTTTGCTAATGCTTTATAGGTATTCAGAATCTCTTTATATAAAATGTATATAGCACATATACTATATTTATAAATATGATGTATTCATTTTACATATAATATTTATATGTAAAATAATATTTATATGTAAAATACACAGTTTTTAAAACAGTCTTGCTAATAATCATTAAGGTCATACTTATAGTAACTATTTTACTCATCAAGAAAAGCAACTGTTCATAGTACCTAGTTAAGTGTGAGCTATTTTTACCAAACCCCAGAAGAGCAAGGATTATATCAGTTTCCTTATCTCTTTTGTCCTTGTCCTTACTGATCATTCACCTCAGCAGTGGAGGTTAACCTGGCTTTGCCCCCTATATGTAAACGTGAACAGCCCAGTGTTACGGTAATAGGAATGCATGTTACCCTCTGCCAAGGCTGGTTAGGAAGCACCTCTTTGTAGACTTCCAGTCTGTATACTTCTGAGTGGACAAGGAGCTGTGTTTTCTGTAGATCATGCTTTGCAAAGCACTTCAGTTTTCCCTTGGGACCCACATGTGTGTGCAAGAAAGACTTTGCTTATGTGACTTTCTCATGGATTATTTTTATCAGATTTCCACCTCTTTGGAGAATCATTTAAATTACAAGCTGAGAAACTGACTTATTTTTTAAACTGAAGTTGTCAACATATTATCCTTCCAAAAGTATCTTTTATTAAAAAACAAAACACACACACACACACACACACACACACACACACAGCCAACAAATCCATCACGGTATTATTGTTTATTAGAAGAGAGGCATTATTTCTACCAAGCAACCTCCTCTCGGTATCCTTGGAGACCATCACTATGAGAAAAGCCACATGAAAGTCACAGAAACTTGACAGGCTATGAGACAACAAAGACTGATTGTAGTTCTTTGGGTGATTCAAATCCAGGAGCTATAATTTTGACTTTACCACTGAAATTTTGCAAATCACAGATTTCCTTGTGATTTGGTTGCCTCAGCTAAAAGTAAAAATAAAATAAAATAAAATAAATATATATATATACATACACATCTCTATATATATATATTGTTCCTTCCTTCTTATGCACTTATTATTAAAATTCAGAGTAAAGACATCATATTTCTCCAGTGATTGAACTTGGAAGATCAACAAAGGATGCCCAGGATCTGGCAGTCATAATTTTTTTTAATATTTGGCCTTCTGAGCCTCATGTGTAAAATAATGCCTGGCTCAGATGAAATCATGTGTTTGAAACAAACACATAACATGTAATCAAAGAGAAAACACACTGGCATCCAGTAAACGTTTCCTATATAATTGTTAATATTATGGCAGAGTATGATGTAATCATTTCTTTAAAAGTACATGATTTGGAGACAGACAAACCTGGTTAACTTCCTATCCTAACCCATTTGACCTTGATACAATAATTAACTTTATTGGTTTTCTTTTATTAAAAAATATTTTTTTAGTTTTTATTTTTTCTAAAGGAAAGGTGCAGCAGGAATGAAGGTCAGCAGAGGGAGGCAGACAGGAACAGAAGGAGGAAGAAGCACTTTATTTGGTTGTTCATCTTGGTTGTTCTGCAGGTTATGGGATGTAAACCCAGGTTCTTGGGTTGTATTGGACTGTGCTCGCAGAAGGTGACTGACCAAACTGCTACTCCACCAGACTGCGCTGTCTTCTCTTTTTGGGGGTGGAAAGTAGTACTATTGTGAGAAATGATTATGCAATACACCTGTCTCATGCATAGGAAGTATTCATCGAAAAGAGGCTTCTATCTACTTAAATATCTGTTTATCCCTCCATCATATGTCTATATGGATTATTCTGCAATCCCTACTTCTCTGATAGCAAATTACATTGGAAATATAGACCCACAGAGATCATAACACTGCATCAAATTTAAACTTGTGTCCTTAGAGTAAGATAAGAATACGAAATAAAGTTATCTCCTTGAGCTCTTGAAATACTACTACCAGACTGGAAAATCAAGAGCTCTGTGCAGGTATTTGCTACCAAGTACACAAGTATTAATATTTGTAGTATTTGTGAGTAGTTATTAATATCTATCATCTCTGTTTCTTTGCATTATTATCCCAGCTTTTTGCTACACATTTAAAAAAATTTCTGTGTGTGGTACAAACCAGATCTGGTATCTTTGTAATGAACTCTATTGCTATTACTATTACTGACACTAGCAATGTGAAAAAATGCTCTGGAATTTTCTGTGTCCTAAACATCTGAACTGTATTTATGAACTTGAGATCAAGAGTCGTGATCAGCACACAGTAGCTATTAATGTTCTCTTTCCCCTCTAACTTAATTCAGTTGCTGAGGAAAGATGTGTGGTGTGATTTAAATCAAAGAATAATTATCCAAATAAATAGATCCTACCACAGTCAGTACAACAGCCTGTCATACTTGCTTGGTTAACGGATATGTATCGCTAGCAAATATAATGCACTTCATTTTAAAACAGCGCTACAGAGGATTTTGTGTAAGGTCATATTCTTTTCTTTCGTTAACTTTATTAATCAAAGTTTCCCTGATTTTCACTTAGGTAGGATTTAAATTACATGGCTGAATTTTTGTAAATTACATTAAATTCTTATTAAAACAAAGAAGCTATTTGTTCTGAAGACATCTGATTTTCCTATCCTGAAATTTCATAAACAATTTACAGAGCTCATCATATTTGGAAACTCATACATTTTAATACCATTACAACCTAAATGTTAACTATAAAAATGCATTAGTTTTGATATTAATATGGAATTCAGCACCTATTTAGCAGGAGTATATGCACAAAACAAAACAAAGCACAGCTTATTAATAACAAGATAACTAAAACATGAGCTTGACTTTAATGAATACACAATCCTAGAGTAACCATAGCCAACTAAAATGTTTAATAGTCCATGTCAACTGCATCTGCTAGTATAGAATTTTTTAAAATAGTATTTCTATTGTTAGTTCAGCAAAATATTTTTCGCTAGGCTATCTAATTCTGAAGCACAGATAAAATCAGATATAAATAATATTTGATAAAATGAGTTGCAAATGAGACAATCCCACAACATGACGTCAAATGCAATTGTGTAAAGAAAATAATAATTAGAATGAAAGTCATAAGTTTAAAAGAAAAATTTTCTAATTCACTAAAGCTGACCTCTGAAGTATAGTATCTGAAGTTAAAATTAAAATACATCATTACTTAAATGATTAAATAGACATCAATTTTGATTCCTTTGATTTAGCAGCTTGAGAATGAACACATTTACAAGAAGCCTACTTACAGGAAAACCACTGCTTGTTCTGTTTATCTCTGTCTTGTTCTCTGTTACCTTGAAGATGAGAGACAAATGCAATTGCTTAAAACTTCATTATATAGTTGAAAATACTGAATGTACAACTGAAATTTTCTTAAGAAGTAGAACTGAAATGTTTTCACCTGCAGAGAGGGAGGTGGGGCGGGGGGGGGGGAAGGGGAGAGATGAGGGGGAGAGACCAGGAGAGCAGGGAGGGAGGATGAGAATGTGAAATGATGTCTGGGATATACTAATGGGGAGAAAACTTTCACGATGTTTGCAAATATTAAATAACCACAATGTGCACTTTGAATATCTTATAATTTTGTGTGACAATTACATCTCAATAAAGTTGAAATAAAAATGTTCACACTCCATTTATTGAATTCTTTAAGTTAATAATGTAAAAGCATTGAACATCTATTCTGAAATCAGTGACTTTCTAGTTTTCATTAGGAACTGAGCACCTGTGTTGGTTTCCCCTCCCAAATTCCTGCCATAGACTACTTGGGGAAGGGAGCTGGATAAGATACAAGAAGACTTCCTGATCCACAGCAAAACAAATGAGAAGTTACCAATTTTTTAATTTTTTAATGCAGTCCTCAGTGAAGAATAGCTTTGTATCTTAGTCAATGAGAGGAGTCTTTCTATCTATTTAAATTTTTATGACAATTATTCAGACAATGAGCTCATTAGAGAAAATTATTCTAATATCATGTTCATTTACAGACCTTAATTATTTATACCTATGTTTATTTTTATGCAGCTTGTATCCAATAATTATGTCATAAATGTGTTACGTCTCTCCACTTCCACTGCCATCAGCCTAGTTCAGGCCGCAGCCATCTTTCTCAGACAGGATTGCCTGTACGCCCCAATGCTTCTCGCCTCCATTTCTCTTCTATGCCACAGTCCTTAGGGGGTCTTTTGTTAGCTTTATTGAGAAAAATTCATATATGACACAACTGACGCACTTAATTGCATAAATCAATGGTTTCAGTATATGTACAAGTTTTACAATCATCCCTATAATCTAATATAGAACATTTTTATTTCGCACAATTTTTTTTTATACACTCCAATTTAATTAATTTTGTTACTTGTGCTTTTGGTCTTATAGCTAAGAAGGTGTTTCCCATTCTGTGGCTGTCATTTCATTTTCTTTTTATTAAAAAAATTTTTCAAGGAAATGTGCAAGTAGGAATGAAAGCAAGCAGAGGCAGGCAGGCAGGAAGAAAGAAGAAGAAGAGCTTCATTTTATTTAGTTGTACATCTTGGTTGTTCCCCCTGATTGTTTCCTGCCCTCTCCACTCTCTCAAGTTGGCCACCAGATGTGAACCTGGGTCCTTAGAATGTATGTGGACTACACAGGCCAAAGGTAACTGACCAAACTGCTACTCTATCATGATAGTGATTTTTTCATTTTCTTGATGGTGTCCTTTGACACACAAAAGTTTTTTACTTTATTGAAGTCCCAATTTATCATTTATTTGCTATTTCCTGGTGTTTTTGCTGTCGTGTTTCAGAAACCATGATCTAATCCAATATTATGACGATGTGGACCTGTTTACTTCTATAAACTGTGGTTTTAGCTCTTACATCTTGGGGTTTGATCCACTTTTTAGTTAAATTTTGTGCGTCTGCTCTGAGGTTCAGCCGCCTTCTGTTGCATGTGGATAGTCAATTGTCCTGGCACCGTTTTTTTTAAAGGCTATTCTCTCCCTGACACTCTTCCAAAAAATGAGTTAGCCCTCATTGTAGGAGTTTAATTCTGAGCTGCCAATTCTATTCTGCTGATCTGCATGTCTGTCATTACACGACTACTATACTGTCTTAAGTACTTTCGTTTTGCAGTAAGTTTTTAAACTGGGAAATGAGGCCTTGAATTTTTTTTGTTTTCAACAAAAAGAGAGAACTGAAAGCTGTCCTTTCTTGTTTGTCTGTTGTCTTGTATTCTCATATGAATTCTGGCATGAGTTTGTCAATTTATGCAAAGAAGCCAGCTGGAATTTTGATAAGGATGACATGAAATTGATATTGGGCAATATTGCCTTCTTAATAATATTGAGACTGATTTGTTTCATGCCTCTTTGCATATATTTGTTTTTTTCTAATTTCTTTTAACAGCATTTTATAGTTTAAAATGTAACTTTTGCAGTTATTTTCTTTTTTAACTCCTAAGTATTTTATTCTTTTCATTTGTTATTATAAGTAGATTTGGTTTCTTAATTTCAGATTTCTTAATTCTCAGATTATTCATTACTTCTATATAGAAATACCGTTGATTTTTGTGGATTGTAATCTGGATGTTTTTCGTTGTTGATCCTTGTCTAATCACTCTATACAGAACTTCCAGTACCATGACTAGAGGCAGTGAAAGTGGTCATCCTCAACTTGTTCCTGATCTGAGGGGGGCATTTTTACCAGTAAGTATCATATCACTCTGAAATTTTAGTAGATGCCCTAGAAGAAATTCCTTTCTTTTTCTAGTTTGTTAAGTGTTGATTTTTTTTTTTTTTTTTTTTTTTATGAAAATGCATTCAATATCGTCAAATGTTTTTGGTGTCTATTGAGATTATGTTATAGCATTTTGGGTCCCTTTTCCTTTTCATTCTTCAGATTCTTCCGTCTCTGTTGATCGATCTTTCTGTTTGCTAATTCTTTTTTTTTTTTCCTGCAAGCTCAAATCTACTATTGAACCACTTTAGTGAATTTTAACTTCAGTTATTATGCCTCTCAACTCAAGAACTTCCATTTGGTTCTCTTTTAATTTTGATGTTTATTGAGATTCTCTACTTGGCAAGATATTCTCCTTTAACTTCCCATACATCCCTTTACTTCTTTTTACTTTTAAAATTGCCCTTACTTCTTTAAGCATGCTCTTTTTGAATGCTCTTTTATATTTGTAGTATCTTCTTTGAGAACCTCAAAAGCAAGTTTTACTGACTGCTCTTCTTTTTCTATTATGGGCAAAACTTTCTGTTTATCTTTAAGTCTTATAACCTTTTGTCAAAAGATGGATGTTTTCAACATTATAAATATGAATACTGATCTACCTCATCCCACATTCCCTGTCTTGTTTTCTTGCTTACTTGTTTATTTAGTGACAAGATTAGATTATTTCAGTGAAATCTATTGCCCTGCAATGTGCAAGCTCTAATGTCACTTTAGAGAGCGCATCCTCAGGTGTGCGCAGTTTTCCTTCCCCAGGAATGAGAATGGTTTTCATTTTTTCTTTTTCACTATCTCTTTTCCTGAACTTCTTCTTAAGTTCTCGAGACTAGTATCATACATAGATGTTGGTCTCCATTAATTGCCACTTGATTATTGCTTTTGACAAATTTAGTCATAAATTGCTGCATAGTCTGATCCAATTAAAATTGTGCCTCTTTTGCAGGGATGGTTTTGGAGGTTTACTTGATCCCAGGAGGACTTTTTTTTTAAGCTATCTTGTTTTTCCTGTTCTCTGTGATACTTTTTGTTGCTCTACCATTGTTATCATTGCTATCAAGATGTAGTCTCTTCATTGCTTGTCTTTCAGAATTGTATTGCTTTCATCAATGCCCTTGTGCTTGAACTTGTCCATGCTGTTTTGAATAAAGAGGTACCTTTCCTAATTTTTCTATTTAAATTTACGTCGCCTCTCATTCTTTATTTTCTTTGGTTTGCTTTTCTTCATGGAACTGATACTGAACTGATATGAAATAACATATTTGTTTGATTGTCTATCTCCATTACTAGAATGCAAGCTCCCTGAGGGCAGCTTGCTTAATGCCTTGTACTCAATTCCTTGAAGAATGTTTAGCTTATCATAGGCATAAATAGTTGAAAAGTGATTTAATGAAGAGTGAAAGAATAAATAAGTAAGGAACATCATTAATTATCAAAAAGAAAAGCTAAAATTCACAGTGAGTCTAGTTTCTGCATATAGAAGACTATTCAGAAAAACTTTTGTGTCTTTAAGAAAAATAACTGTTGAAAAAATGAAGAGTGGTATGAATAGAGCTAATGCCCCCAATGAAGATGAACTTAATAGTAATGATAATGCTACTAAAGATGACAATAACACAGCTTACACAAATTTGATGTTTCCAACAGGCCACCTCTATGTTGTATTTGGAGTTATTTTTTCATTTAATACAATGATGTTTTGAGGGAGGTACTGTTTTACAGATGTGTTTAGGGAACAAAGACAAATTAAGGAGAAGCACAGGGCAGCAACATAATTAGCAAATGGAAAAACTGGAGGTCCATGCTGGGCAGTTAGATGTCAGTTTAGAGTATTAAATAAGCTGTGATGCCATGCCTAAATGTATATGATATTAGGAATTAAGAAAATGTTTAAGAAAAGAGAAATAAAATCAGAATCTCCATAGACTTTAATAGTTGTGGGTAAAAGGGAGGTATCATTAATACTATACTTTAATTATTTTGGCTCATTGCCTTACCTCTTGGAATATGCCCTCAGACCCTTGTGAAGTCCTGGGGAATCCTCACAAAACATCGCATTTATATTATAATAATTACAAGAATAGGCTACACCCTGCTGATTTCCTGCACAAATATTCACTGGACTTGCACCACCTCCTGCTGGACATTCTGGTCTCCACACACACACCCCGTTGCTGCTCTGAGGTCCCCATCATCAATGCACTGATTCCCAGGGCTGCAATTGTCGTGAGTAATAGAGTAATAGAGATCTCAGCAAACTGATGCCCTTTAAGCACTATTTGCTGATCATGATCAGCCAAGCTGAATTCTAGCTTTAGTTCAACCTCAGATTAAACTGAATGCCCCCTGTTTGTTTGCAAAGTTGCTGCTTCTGACAGTGCATTCTGTTTTCACATGTAGTTAATATTTCCAACTTGTATATTATCTTAAACTTACGGCCCACAGGGGAAGCAATTAGGAAACACAAGCAAAATGGAGACGGGTTGCCTGTCCTCTCCAGGCTTCTAGTCTCTAAAACTCGTTTCTGGAGACCCCTGTCCAGAACAATGAAGGTGCAAAAAAATCACATGGAGAAATGCCTCGGGCTAGAAGAAGAAGATTGTTAAAGACTGTCATTTCCTTACATTGCTTTAGGAGACAGTGTTGACTTCAGTCCAAAGAATGAGAAGAGTTGTTATCTTTGACAGTAAAATATGATGAAAATAATGTAAGATCTTAAATCCAAGTCTGACAGACTGGCTCAGAATCCTTGGTCTTTCACAGCTTTTTCCCTGTCCCCTTCTCTCAATAATCACCTGTGCATGGTTAGGACTTCTAGTTACAGCAGATGAATAAGAGGATTTGAATGATGAAAATAGATGGATGACCAATAGTTAATTAAGTCTAAACCCTCAACTATTATTAAGACATAAAGTTCTAAATCTTTAAAAATTTCCAAGAAAGTCAATAAAGCAAAACAAAGAAAGCAACATCATGAAAATAATAAATATAGAAGGGAGCAGAGCTAACGGGAAAATGACAAAAATTAACAAAAGAGGTTTCATAGTTGTTATAAACTGAGACAGGGTTCTTGGAAATTGAAAAGAAGTAGATTAAGTAAATTGTAGGATTCATGAGTAAAGGATGAAATGGTAGCCTGAGAGAGACAAAGAAAAAATCTTCTAGAATTCACTGCAGAGAGAAAGGCAGATTGCTATGGCTTGTAGGAGTCTGTCCTGATCCTAGGCAAGAATGTTATTACTGGGGGCATTGCTATCATTAGCAAAACTAGTGTTAAATTTGGATTTGGGACACTCTGGACCAAGAAGAGATTTAAAAGCCCAGTTAAAGTGGATTTTAATATTATTAATTGAGTTGGCTTTGTATTTCATAGGAATTCACTATATGCCATGTTATTCCCTTCTTTGTGCTGATTCTGTGCCTCACCAGGAGAATGAGGACATGAATGTGCATATCAATGTGACCAACCATGAGCCTCTACCTTCCAAAGCTCACAAGACTTCGTCAAAATCAGCCAGACAGTTTATGAGAAGGATGTGAAAAGCTTCTTGGGGTGGGTTATTTCTAAATGTCTTCTGGTGGTTGGCTGTATCATCTATACTCTGGGACTCAGAATAGCTTTCCCGTATCTGGCACCTAGTGAATAGGAGAAGACAAAGCAAAATCCTTGCTCTACTGGGGCTTGTAAGCCATGGTGGGTATAAAATGCAGATACTGTCTTTTTTCAGGAGCACTTAATTTTATGGTAGCAGCTTTGGACTGTTTACAAGATGAAAAATGCATGTGGGAGTTTACTACAATTTCACACCCCCATGTGATGCCTCCACAGATGTTATGGGCATGTTCTGAAAGATCATTAAAGCAGAGCTGGGCTGGAGTGTGTGTCCCCAGTGAGTCATCTATCAAAAGCAGCAGTGTTAGAGAAACAAGACAGGCTTTATCTCAATCTGTTCTGATGTGACAAATTTCTGCTGTCCCCCTAGATTTTGCTTATGTAAATAAGTGATATTTTTCATGACTAACTTCTCTAAAATGTTGGTAGCACAGATGTTTTACTATTTTGGAGGAGCCATAGTTTAAATGGAGGTCATCTGAGGAAAGAGATAAGAAATTGACAAAGAATAGGTTTCAAAATCTCCAAATGTAAGTTTATAAATACCTATATAGAAGGAAACCATTTTGCTTTCATGATTAAGGTTAAGGTAGGAATTATTAACTGGTTTAACAAGACCTTGATATTAAAAATGGGTGAGTTTACAGCTTAAAGCTCATCTGAGAACAAAATATCCTTCAAGATTATACTGGCCCTAGGCATTCATATTTTCAGGCTAACCACAAAATACAGGCAAATTCCTGATAGGCCTGGGGGATTTAATGCAACATAGCTGACAAGAGAACATTTTGAAGTCCACTACATGCCAGTTGAACAGATGAGACTCTTTAAGTTAAAAGAGAAACTTGAAAAATGTTAGAACAAATATTTACTCTGACAAAAACTGAACTATAGGTTTTGTCCAATTTATATGCTCAAAGATACTGCAGAGAAAAAAAAAATCTTTTTCAATTAGATAAATTTCAGAAGATCTATACCTATGCTCCCATGATTTTCCTGTGCAAGAGGTAAGAATGTTAATGTTTTAGTGATATGTGTCAATAGTGGTCTAGAGAGTTTAATAGTTGGATCAAGAGTCCAGTGACTTGATGCCTTTAACAGTCTGAAGAAAGAGAACACTGGATCTTATAAGACGCTCTCCAGCACTGCTTCAACATTGTTTGCTCCAGAACTCACTCACTACAATTATTTCTTAGAACAGAAGTCAACAAACCACCGCTCATATACCCATTCTGGCCTGCTACCTAATGAAGTTTTCTTGGAACACAGTGATACGCATTTATTAGCTTATACTTTTGCATTAGGTAGATTTGAATAGCTACAGCAGAGCTCCTATGTCCTGGAAAGTCTAAAATATTTATTACCTGGCTATTTCCAGGTAAAGTTTTCTGACCGTTACCTAGAATACGATATACAGTTCCTGATATATAGTGGTGAAGAGCAATACACTACAAAATGGCAACAAGTACATTGATGTGAACAAAGCAACTCAAAAGAAAGTAAACTTTATTGTAATCCCATTCAGAGAGACTAAAGCCTGCTGGTTCACTATTGCATAACTATTAGAGACACCAGTCCTTTTATGGACAGTACCCACAGATATCCCAGTCCATTATCGGGACAAAGACTGACCAGGGCTGAGATACAGCGTTTAGATTTGTATTGTCAAAAGGATGGAACATTTAATAGAAAAGAAATGTGATTTTCTAAGATGAGAAGAATTTTGGATTAACATGCTTTCATGGAGCCCTAACTTTTTTATGGGTTTGGTATCACATCACTCAGAGGCTTAATTGTGAAGGGAGATGCAGGCTTACCCACTATCCCTGATTGTTGATTAATGAGGAGTTTCCTGGGACTTGGGTTTCTCAGGTTAAAACTAGGAAAGTTCTGCAAACAAAACAAGAAATATGTGTCATCTTTGAGTCGGATTTCTTTAAAGGAAATTTTTTATGATTATTAAAATGCATGACAGATAATCCTGGGGCTATATGCTGCTGTATGCTTAAAACACCATATGTAGTAAATAAATAAAAAAAAAAAATGGAAAAGAAAGACATAGATTTCAAGAATACTGGTGAAGCTTAAATGATTTATGCCTCAAGAGACCAAAAATCCCAGTATTTATTAGCCCTTCCAGACTTCATAGAATACACCCAAAGAGGAATAGGGGATATGCCAAGGAGCTGAACAAACTGTTGCTAAAGGGGTATTTTAGCTTGGGATTCCATTAAAGATATTCTGAAGTTGGAGGCTTAAATAATAGAAATGTATTTCTCACAGTTCTGATGACTGGAAGTACTAGATCAGGACCTGGGTACCAGCATGCTTGGGTTCTCCCAAAAGTCAATCTCCAACTATTCTCCCACTGACAAAACTTCAACATAAGAACTTTATGGGAACACAAAGCAGCCCACAGCAATAGGTTTTAATTACTTATTTTTCAATAGAGTTCATTGGAAAAAGAAAAGCACAAAATGGTCCACAGAAAAGCTAACTTGCATTTGAAGTTTGCAAAGACAGATCTCAGAGAGACACAATTGGAAACAGTTTGACTACTGTAAGTGGTGAAGATTATCTGAAGCTAAAAAGAGTTGTGCTCTTCCTGTCTTAGAAAAGTGTGGGAAGCAGTCATGGGCAGAGAAGTCATACAGCAAGGGTTTGACTCATGTCATCATTAATTTGATCACCCTCATAGTGAGGACTTTGAGCCTGCACTTAAATCAATTCTAGTAAACCATCACACAGTTTACAGTTAGGGAACTGTTGCTGTAATGACTCCCATTTGTTACTGTCTCCCTAGCCTTGTGCCATCACTGACTGACATCTGCCTTGGGACTTGTTTTGGTCAACAGGACATTATAATGGAAATCAGACAGAGCCTTGAAAAGTGCTTGCACATTCAATTTGCCATCTCTTGATACTGGTATCCCTCTGCTACCACGTAATTAAGCTGAGCCTGGCCTCTAGAGGATGAGTGACCACACAGGGAAAGGCTCCAATAGTCCCTCCCATTCCAGTTATGCCAGTTGAGCCCCTTAGGATCAAACAGCCTGCCAACTATCAGCATGTAAGTGAGAACATCCTTGAAAATCAGTTCCAACTGAGCCACCAGTTGACCACAAATATGAGCAGAGTTATCCCAAACCAGATAAACCACCCAAAGGAGCAACTTCACCCTGAGAAATAATATTTGTTGTTTGCAACCACTGTGTTTTAGGAAGTTTCTTATGCATCAAAGGCTAATGAAGACAGAGAAATCAGATTTTTTCTTTCAAAGACATCAGAAGTAAATATAAATAACCTACCTAGGAGAAAATGAGAACTTTAAGAAGCATTCACACTTGACTGATAGAGATAATTCAATCTTCTTGATTTTCTGTACTACTGTATATTTTTGATAAAAAATAATATTTAATGTATGGATGCCATTGTGGACTGTCGCCTGCACTTGCATTCAGATTTTTTTTTCTAAGAGCCCGTGGCAGTGGGTGGTGTATGTCAGGGCTGGAGTTCTAGAGGGACTCAGTCAGGACTCTGCACCTGGTGGACTGGGAGACTGGAAGGTGTATAGCTACTCTCAAGCATCTGAGTCTGTAAATGGAAAAAATTAGTTAGAGAACACATGCTGAGCTCTGTGGATAATGATGCCATAGGTGAGGATTATGATCCTCCTAACTAAATATTTGGTGTTAACTTCAGTCCTCTGGGTGTGGATGGGGACCCCGGAAAATGAATCAGGAAATGATTCCCTTGCAGGCTGTAAGACTACAGGGAAAGGAACTAGTGCTCTCTGTGAGTCCTGAAGAATAAAGTCACGACTACACTACGTCTTTGAACTGTCTTCTCGTGTCTAGTCTCCTCTTCCTGGAACACTAGACTCTGCTTGAAATGTGCCAACTGAGGCCAGAGATCCTGCTTGCCAGGGGTTTTACTGATAATGTTAAAACCATTTTTATAGTTTGGACACTGCCATAGATGTTGCCCAGAGATGAAAAATGTTATTTCACCATATGTAAAGGGATAATTGCACATCACTGCCATGCAATTCAAACATCCTAGACATGAGATACTATTTTAAATGTTTTTCTTTTCTGCTCCCTGTCTTACCAGAGATAGAACCTGATGAGGTATTTGCTCTTCTATGAACATCCATATTGAAAAATGGTGACAATCTGTAATATAGAATCTGGTTCATAGACTTGCCCCCACCCTGCCTACGTGTGACTTTGTCATCACTCCTCCAAATGCTCTAAATATGATATGATAGGCAATATCCTGTTTTTTTAAATAAAATTGTATTAGAACACCGCTACACTCTTTTTTTCCTGCATCATCATGATTGCTCTAGTCCTGCAATGGCAGAATGGAGTAGTTGTGGTAGAGATAGTATGTTGCTGCAAAACCCAACGTGTTTACTATGCAGCTTCTAACAGAAGAAGTTTACTGACCCCTGATGTACACAAAAAAGAACCCAACCTCACACCATTTTGTCACCATCACCTCAGCATCACCCACATCTGCACCCATGGTCTCCCATGCTCATGTTCTCATTCTCTCTTAAAAGAGGGAAAATAGTGTTTTTGATACTTTATTTTTTTAGCAAATCAAGCAGGGTTTCTTCAACATTTTTAGTCTTGATATTTCTACATCAGGATAATCTTCCATCTCTCTAATGCCACTATGGCAAAGAAGAAGACTGCCTCGTGACTTAGATTTCATCACTCCAGTAGATACTTCTGACTATGATTCCTAAAGAGACAAGACAAGACAAAAAATTTAGTGTCCAGAAGAAGCTTCTAAAAGCTCCTGCCCTTAGACTCTTACTTAGCTGTTATTTAGCAAACACAGACCAAGTACCCAGGGTTAGGGTTAGAAGGTTGGTGCTCCCTGTATTTGAATGGCCCCCTCCTCTGACAGTAGACTCTACACAGCCTTTGCCTTGTTTCAAAGCAGCTCTATATCTTTTTGTGTGACTGATTTGTGCTGGGTGGGTAAATGCTCACTGTCTTCTCAGTTTAACAAGAAAAGCGTAAATGTCATTTTCTTGCCCGCTCTGGCATAAAGTTTGGTTGAGGAATATTTTAATAATCTTATATCTTTGCAAAAAAATTTTTAGTTTTATTTTGTTTTTGCTTTTAGACTCAGCATGTCTAATGATGTTTTCATGCTTATATCCAAATGATGAGGGTTGTGGTGGTGACCACATTTTCTTCATCAGGCACGCTCCCAGCTTTTTTCTTTTTTTTAAAGTACTGCTTGTCTGCATGTTCCATCACTGATACTAGAGGCTGAATCACCCAATCTTTGATCATTTCTGTCTTTATTTCAAAATCTAGGCTCATGTTGAAGCTTGGTAGAGGTTTCCCTTCAGAATATCTAGGACATTTTCAGGGTTGCAAAAACTAGATCATCAGCCATACTTCAGAGTATGCTTTTTCTCTGGCTTGAGGTGCTCGTTAAAGTAACTTAAAAGATTCAGTCTTCTCATCACATAGCAAGACATGGCTGCCACCAAATGGGCTCTGGAGGTGTTGGCGGCAGTTAACTAGGGGAATACACACTGTAAAACCATCTCAGAAAGAATTTGCTACTCAGTAGTGAAATGTAAAGAAAGTAGTCTGCATCTGGAAGACAACATATATTCATGGAATCAATTGTGCCCCGCCCCCCGACCTCCTCAAAGATAGATTCACCTGGAATCTCAAAGCGTGTTTTTATTTGGAATAAGTTTTTGCAGATGTAATTAAGGTAAAGATCTTGAAATGAGATTGTTTAAAGGATTAGGGTGCTGGGGGCAGAAAATAGACCAAGGTCAAAGTGGGAGCTGGCAGAACATCAAGGACACCAGGCCCAGAGCACCTGGCAGAGGCCACCGTGGGAAAGTACTGGGACAGTGTGTCTGTGACTGTTCACTCCCCAAAACAAGATAGATATAGTTATGTAGTTAGAGAGCAAAAGACTGCATAAGCGAATCTAATGTAACTATAAACTTGCTTGCATAAGATGCTAATGAAGCAATGTTATGTATGAATAATAAATAGGTGGAGGGCAGGATGTTCAGGGCTCTGGGTCTGTGAGACTGTTGGCCCCCTGACCCTAGTTTTCTATCATCTCACTCTCTTTTGAGTTTCTCAATCTCCTGCGACGCCCTCTTCCTCGTCCCTGTTCCCAGAAGCAATCCTGGTACTAGGGTAGAATCTAAATCCAATGACATGTTCTTAGAAAAGAAAAAGATACACAGAGTAGGAGACCTTGTGAAGCAGAAGCAGAAACTGGAGTTACGTTGCCTCAAGCAACGGGCAAATGGAGACCCCCAAACCTGGAACAGGTCAGTCCTCCAAGAGCCTTCACAGGTTTGGGAAGCCTACTGATGACACTTCGATTTCATACTTCTGGCCTCCAGAAATGTGAGAGAATAAATTTCTGTTGCTTTAAGTCACTCAGTCTGTGGTAATTTGTTATGACAGCTCCATGAAACAAATTCATTTGTCAGCAAGTAACTTTGGAGGCTATGGTGGTATCATAAATAGTTTCAGGAAAAAAAATGTGTTAAAGTCTTTGGTTTGTGGACCTGTGGGCTAGTGTTACCTGTCATTACTCCCAAGTGTTTTGGAAAAGGACCAGGATTTTCCTTATTTTTAGTGTACAGTTTCCCTTGCCCTGGGAGGGTGCATTTTGAACAGTGTTAAAAGACGTTGAGATTCAGAGACGAAATGCATAGGGAGTTTTTTTTTTCTATTTTTTAAAATTCACCATTGCCATTCTATATTGAATCAAGCATCCGCAATCAGAACATTTGAATACACTTAGGCAAGAGCTCATCATTAAATGTTACAAAAAGACCTTGCATAGACTGTATGTGAAAAACAGCATGGCAAAGGCCTGTCCCTAGAAGTTCTAGCCAGATACTAGAATTTATCAGGCTCTATCCGATCATTTCTCCAAACCCTCCAATATGTCTCCCTGTCAATATTTACAAAATTGCTTCCTGTACCCCCTGAATTGAAGGGCCTGTCTACTTTTGTACCAAGGGCTGCTGTCACAGACCATCAAAAATTCAGCAGTCAAAGGAAGTGAAATGTTTAGAGCCATCAAATCATGTTCATTGTTGACTCAATGATTTTTATATATTTTTTGCAAGATGTGTCTCAGTTGGGTATAGTTTTTTATCACCAACAATGGCCTATTCTTTTTCAAAATGCCTTTAGATTTAACCTGTCTTTTCAGAAAAGTAAACCAGCTTGAGTCCTATAAGCCATCAACATTGATGCTGATGTTGTTATGCTTCTGAGCCTGGCAACATGTTATCCTGGCTAGATGGTTGTCTCTGATAGACTGGCTCCCAGAACCAGTCTCTGTTAGGAAGTCTCAGGTGCCTATCTACCACTTAGTCCATCCAAGTAATCAACCCAGGGGTCGTCTCAGTCTCTCTCCTTTGCTGCAAAAATAATGGAATCCTTTACTATTGATTAAAAAATTAATGTAAGTGATTAAGTATATTATATACCTCCTTCTGTGTGAATGTTGAATTAAAGCAGAAGACTGCCAGTTTTAACACTCTTCCTGTATTCGGTAGTAATTAAAAAAAAAAATCGTACTTCAACAAATCATAGGAAGATAATCATTTCTGAATTTGTAGCCAAACAGTGTGAAAAAGAAAAAGGAGAAAGAAGTCAGATACTGGAGCTATCCTCTCTAAGGCCATGTTAGGAAGATTGAACTGTCAGGCAAATCTAAAATGCAGTGAAATGAAAGCTAGCTTGGCACTCTGTCTCCTGCTGGGGTCCTCTACATCTGTTGGGGACTCAAAACAAATCTGCTTTAGGGGGATAACCCTCAGGATATTTGTGATTTCTTGCTTAGAGACTCAGACATCTGGGAAAACTGGAAGTCTCTGGTTTATGGACTCGATGAGGTCACAGAGTTCCCTAGAGTTCTGTGGACATGTCTTTCATGTGCCAACTGCATACATTCAGCACCATGTTCTGTTCCAGCCTGTGGAGGTCCCTGTTGAGGATGCTCCTTATAGGTGTGGTTTACCCAGTCTGCTGGGGATCTTGGCGTGGATGCAGCCAAGTGGAAAACAATTTTCCTTTTTCCATGGAGTGCAGGATGGAGAAATTATAGCCTGGCTGTTGTTTCTCCTTTAACAGCCCCAAATGAGGTTGTTGAAAATGGTCACCATTATGAGACTTTGTCTTCACAAAGAGCATTTATTGGACTTATTGACAAAAAGATACAGGTTTGTGATGACATAATCATTCATCTTCTACCCAGATTTTCAATCATGGTATACATAGACAGATATTGCTTGTTTGGCTCCCATTAAACACCCAAATTGAGCTCTTGAATGAGTAAGAATGAGTTTTCTAGAGCGATCCAACTTTAAACCTGAGCTTTGAGAACAGTGTCACTGAAGTGGGTGGACAGCAACCTCAGATATGACAGCCTGATAGATCATTCCTATGCCAGTAAGCTATCTCATTGCTTGACCACAGAGTCACTATCATTTTCAGGAGGTGGAAGAGTCAAAGTATCTGGTTGTCTGTCTGTGTGGTGTCTGGGTAACTGGGAAGAGTGGATGTGTCCACAGATACAAAAGGAGTCTTCGTGTACTCTGGGAGAGATGGCAATGCCCTGTGAAATCTCACATAGAAATCATCACTTAAACTCTTTAAAACCTTCTACAAATCTAAATATTTACTTCAGATAATAGCACAACTCTTTCCAAAGATTAAGCACTTTCTGATTATTTTTTGGCGCAATCTCACAAACTCTTCTTTCTCCATAGTATATTATGCATCACATTGTATTTTATTAGAATCAAAAATGGAATCACTTAATTTTATTTTTGAACCCACTTTTAAAATGGGGAAAATTCTCTTATTCCCTAGAAATTGCATGACTTGTGAAACTTACTTTGCTTCAAATGTAGAAAATATAGTTACACAAAACATAAAAGGCAATATATGCCTTTTTGACCTCTCCATAAAACTTCCCATTTGGGTTCTGAGATTTGGGGACATTTTCTCAAATTATCAAATACCCTTCATTAAACAACAGATAATAAATGTGTGTCTCCTTAACATCAGCAGTCATATGTTTTCTCTATGAACTGCCACGCATAATCTATAGTAGAAAATTGCTACTCAATTTCTCTAACAAGTTCATCATATAATCTATATGTTTACATATATTATATTTGATACTTATCTCAGTTTTTTGTATACAATCAAAGTTATATTTTACACTAGTGTGAAATTGGGGAAGGGAAGCAAAATTTCTATAGTCCTCCCCCTTCCCCCTAAAAGTACATGTTTATCTAATTTTAAAGCAGATTCTTTAGAACCATCATCATAAAATCCTTTGCTTTCATATTTCTAGAGAAAAGCATACCTGAAACACTCTCCAGTCCATGGTTTTTTATGTCCTTTCCCCCACCAGCATCCCTCACTGTTTGCAGGTTACAGAGCAGCAGATGGGTCCAGAGACCATTCTGCATTCTGCCAACACTCAGAGAATAATCCTGTGGGTCTATCTATAGGAACTGTGATGCTGCTCACAGGTGTCATCATCCCCCCAGGTCTTTAAAGTCACATACATAAGGTCATCCTTGCATAACAGCACAAAGACCTTTGGCTTCCATACACTCTTATAATGACATGAGCACTCTCACCATGCCTATTGTATAGCAAGGTAATAGTTAAATGCAGGTATACCTTATTCACAGACATCACTCAATGGGATTATTTTTTGAAAGATAACTCCCTTATGAAGCCCTTATGAAATATTTCTGTTCAGAGTATCAACTTTGATGTGTTCTATGCTTTTATTAAGAGACCAGAGTCTACTATGAAAGTGCTAAATCCAGTTAATTAATACTGAGTGTTAATTATCCAAATAAAATAAACTACTAAACACTAGATAATTCCAGTTGTCAAAGCAACATCGGTTATATAGATCAAACTTTTCAGTCCTCATTTTCCTGAAAGCTCTTACTGCTGCCACTGTTAATATGAATAACTCAGCCCAATTAAACTCCATCTTGTTCTATTCCGCATTAGGAAAGCAAGTTAGAAATTCCAAAGTATCTAGCTCACCACCCCTTATCCTGGAGAAGGAGAGGGCTGTTTAAAGTTTAAATAACAAAGCTGTCCAAAATCTTCCTTATGAAACTCATAAGTGAATCTGCAAGTTCCAGTTAATCATTTCCTTGGCATCTATAAATAATGGTATACTGGATAAGTTTGCAAGATGAAATTCAACATTTATTGTAATATTAAAATTTTGGAAATGCCTAACATAATTTGGTATTCTTTCCAAGAATACTCCGCTATTGTTGTATTAATCATGCCCTTGCTTTTCTCACTGAACCCAGAAAGTCTTTCTGTTTTTTAGGGACCATGAAGTACTGTTTGTTGGAAAGGTTGTGTGGAGAGAGATCCTCAGAAGTGTGCACTCAAGATTCACTGTAGTTCTGTGGCTCATGCAGCTGGAGGTTGTCCTGACTCTATTCTGGTGTGTTAGGTGTCGGAGGAATTAAAGAGGTAGCTCAATATTGAAGGAGGTCAGCCATATCCTGGGGATCCCTAGATATGTCTTCCTTTGAATCTGTGCTAATACTTCATCATTAATAATGCCATTATGTCTTGACTAATATCAGATTATCATTTCCAATTATGAATCTCTACACCAATTACTATTTTCTTCAAGCTTAACTAAATCTTCAGTGTCATCATTCTGTCTTCTTTCACCTGGAACTTTTTCTCATAGATAGCCAGTTTTTTCAGTGATGTTTTTTCAATGATTGAAAATAAATCTGCTTATTTATTCTACATATAGGTGCTGAGAACCTGCTGAACACAGGCCCCGTGCCCAGATGCTGGGCATGCAGGGGAGCAGGACAGCTGCAGTCTCCTGCCCTCTGAGGGAGCTTAACTTCTAGTGACTGAGATGGATGGGCATGAGCCAGAAATGAACAAGAAACCTCAGCTACTAAAAAGTATGTAATGAAAACATCCTGGGATTGCAATAGAGAAAGACTATTGATAAAATATAGAATCATGGGAAGAAATTTAGATGGTGTAGTCAGGAAGAACTTGAAGAGGTGATCACTCAGATGAAGGACAAGAAGGGATAGTGGCTCAAGTCTGTAGAAAGCGCGTTAGGTGTATGAGGATCTTCATGTGAAAACTTATTAGGCAGGGCTGACTTTGGTGAAGTCATGTAGGAGCTAGAAGGTCAAAGTGGCTAAAGTCTGTGACTTAGGAGATAAGACCAGAAGAGTACACTGGTATCAGGTCAGGTAGGTTGTCATGAGACATGAGAGTCTAGCTATAACCCTAAATATAATGTGGCTCCTTGGAAAGATTGGGAGACTGCGTGGGTGAGACAGTTGTTTATAAGCGACAGCAATGACATTGACCTATATGACTGCATCTGAGCCCATACACTCCTTCCTGTAATTATAAATACTGTCCCTAGTCCTATTTGTTTCTTCTTGTGATTCAGGCCTTACCCCCTCATGACTACTAATAACACTGTTTTAGTAATGCTCTCTCTGCTATTCTGCATAATTAAATTTCCTATCTCAACAGAATCATTACCATTAGCATACAGGCAAACTGTTATTCCACTCGACTTAAACAAAACAAAGCCACCCTCCCAAGTCCTCTGATTCCTGTTTTCAGCTCCAACAACGGCAATGTTTTCCATAGTCAAATTTCCTAAAAGAAATGTCTGTCATTGCTGTTTCCAACTTCTTTGCTCTCATTCTTTCTTTTTTAGTTTTTCTAAAGTTTCATTGATGTATCATTGACCTATGGTAACCAACACATTTCAAGGGTACTATTTGGTGAGGTCTGACTTGTGTATGCACCATGGAATAATCACAGCAATCAAGATAATGAACATACATATCACCTCCAAAAGTGTCTTCATGCCCCTTGGCAATCCCGTCCGTCTCCAACCATAACTTTGGACTAGAGTTTTACACAAATGCAGTAATAGATTATAGACTTGTTTTTGCCTGGATTCTTTCAGTGAGTGAGCATAAGTATTCTGAGATGAATCCATGTGGTTTTATATATCAATAGCTCATTATTTTTATCACTGAATAGTATTCCATTGTGCGTGTATATCACAATTTGCCTTTAATTTCAAGATGATTTATTAAACAAAAGAAAGAAAAATAAAGAAGTGAAAGAAAGGAAGAATCAGAATTTCTAGAATGGTCAGCTTTCTGAAATACGATGACAGTCAATAAACAATAGTGGCAAGAGTGAAGGTGAGGAAGTAGATATTTAGGTACGTGAGGCTCTGCTATGAGATGCTGCGATGGCTGCTGCATTGCTGTCCCATTGAGGAAGGAGTGTCCGTGCTGGCTGTGGTCGCACTGGCTGCTGTTTTAGTGCCCAGCTGTGCTAGGTTCGTGTCTCCGGTCTCCTTGAACGCTCCTGAACTGAAGGCTTACAGTCCATTTGTCTAATCAACATCATCACTTGGATGTATAATTGACATTGTATACTTAGCATGTCTGGAATAAAAATCCCACTTTCTTCCCCCAAACCTGATCCTTAATGTCTTTCTCATCTCAGTTAATGACAACTCCGTCCTTCTCATTTCTTTGGCCAAAAGCAGTGGCACTGTCCTCGTCTCCCTTTCTCACAATGTACATTCATTCTAATAGCAAATTCTTCAGCTCTATTTTTAAACAACTCTCCCAAATCTCTCACTTTTACCACCCCCACTGCTACCACTCTGGGCTTAGTCATTATCACTTTCTATGGGGACAGTTTCAATGGCCCCGGTTACTACTTCCCACTCTTGATCAGCCAATATCACCCCTACTTTCTCCCTTCATTGTTTGTTTCAGCCTCTTCTTTTCCTTCACTGTCTTTGAACAGTCAGGTCAGATTCTGTGTCAGGGACTTCGCACATGCGCTTTTCTTTGCTTGGACTATTTCTTCCTTACATCTGGGAAACCCACATGACTACCTCTTTCACTTTTCAAGTATTTACTCATGTATCATTTTTTCAGTAAGGCCCTTTCTGTTTACCCTATTTAAACTTTCATCACCACCCTACAGCCCCCAACCCTACCTATATGCTTTCTTTGCTTTATTATCTAGCTTTTAGCAGTTACCATTCTTTACCACAATAGAGAATCAACCATTTCACTTGTTGGTTTTATTTTTGTCTGCATTAACTGCTAGAAAGCATTCCCCTAAGGCCATGAATAACTGCTTGTTTGTATTTTCTCTTTGTTCTTTTCTGAATTTCTTTTGCTTAAAATAATATCTGACTCCTATTAGGAACTTAATGGATGTTCATATTAAATAAATTAGGTCACTCATGAATTCTGAGTTTAATATTTATATTGAATGAATAGATTTTAATTTTTCTTCGAAGATCTCTTTAGTTGGTATGGGAGAATAGGCTGAGGAAGACCAGAATGAAGGCAGGAGAGAAATTATGAGGAAATTATTGTAGCAGATAAGATTCAGACTAGGTGATAACAATGAAGATGGGTGTATTCAAGTTTGTTTGGAAGCAGATCCAATTAGATTTGCTTAAAAATATGGTTGAGATAAAGTAGAAATCAAGATGATAACTGGATGTTTGTCTTAAACAGTTGGATCTATAGGTTGCCTTTTCTTAAGGTTAGAAAAATATAGATAGGAAAAGCTTTCCTGGTGCTAGTCATCAAAAGTTCTATTTACAGTCCTTTAAATTTGAATTTCTTATTAAAAAAATTAATTGAGGCAGTTGAAAATAACAAAGTTGAACATATAATATGGGACTCATTGGAGCCTAGAAGGAAATGAAGGAGAAATTTTAGGTAGATGAATAGAGTCCCATCTTTTGTATATACAAAATTGTCATATGTACTTGGGCTGTTATTTGCATTTCTACTCAAATTCAAAGATGTATTTGTTTATGTATCAGCACTACCTACAACAGTTACTATAATTCTAGAATATTTGATATCTGGTAGAGCAAGCTCTTTCTCTGTGTTTTAAAAATTTGTCATATTTTCATACTTTTCTTCTGTTGAAATTTCTAATCTACCGTCAAGTTTCAAGGAAAAATTTTGGGAGTTTGATTTGAATTACATTGAATTAGAATTATTTGGTGAAACCTGACATCTTTTCATTCAGGATGATGGTATGTCAGGTCTGCTTTTATGCTTGTCCATAACTTTGCAGTTTTTTTTTTTTTTTTTTTCAAAGTCTTTGCATGTCTGGGTGTGTTTACTTTTTGGCATATTAAAGTTTTTTTTTTCATTTTGAAAAAGGACATTTTCAGTTCTTCTTTCTAATCGTACAGTTGCTTGGATATAAAGAATGTATGATTCTGGTATAACTCCCTTATTACAACTATTGACTTTAGCAGTTTTCTAGGTAGTTTTCTTGATACGTATTCATAATCTGTGAAAATAACAACTTTTGGCACCCCCTGGTAGCCTAGCAGTTAGTTCACTGGAGGTGCTCCACACACATTTCAAAGTTCCTTGTTCAAGATCCAGAGTCAGGGAAACACCCAAGATAAACAACTAAATAAATAAAAAGTGTTCTTTCTCCTCTCTCTTCCTACCCACTCACCTTCATTCCTGTCTGTGCCTTTCCTTTAAAAAAAAAAAGGAAAGAAGCAAATTCCTTTTAAATCATTATGCATATTTTTATTGGTAAAACACTATTTTCCTATTTTGTTGCCTAGTAACAACAATAACAGACATTTTTTAATTCCCCTGACTGTGATGTGAATACTTCCCATATTTCACCAGTGTGACTTTCTAATAACTAATCATGTTTTCAGTTAAGAAAATTTCCTTTTATTTCTAGCTATTATCAGAAACATGTTGAATTTTTTTCAGGATAAACCACAAAGATTATATTTTTCTTAATCTTGAAGTTTATTACTGCAGTCAACTACAGAAGCAGAGTTCTAATGTTGAACCATTTTTGCATTCATCATATAAGACCTTAATAATTATCATATATTAGTCTCTTAATAAATGATGGCTTTGAATCTAAAAGTATTTTATTTAGAATTCTACATGCAATCTCAGTTAATGAGATTGGTCCTCAGTGTTTGTGTATGGTGCATGGGTGACAGTGCGATGACTTGATTTACCATTGTCAGATATTGATATCCAAATTATGATGCATGACCAGCCTGCTATAAATGAAGTGCTAACATTCTTTATCTTTTCTCCTGCTCTGGAACATGTTAGGTAAAAAGAACTATGTCTTTCTGAGGCAGATAAAACATGCTGTAATTATTTGAGTCTTTTATAATTTGGGAAATATATTTTGCCTACAAAATTAAAAAATTTACATATATCCTATGATTACCAGTTTACTTATGTTTTCTTCTTTTGCTTGTGACAATTTTCTTAAAAAAACACTCAAATATATTTTTATATTATAGGTTACACATGTAACATGAATAATACGTAATTTTTTATTCTCTCTGACTTTTTATGATGAAATATGAATTATTTGTATTTCATTATTCATGTAGTTTAAAAACTTAAAGATTCTAATTTAAATAGATTATATAGAATGCTGGGCATATTTACTAGGCATTTTATTTATTATTGTAATTATTTTTAAGATAACATTGGACTCACTGAAGTAAAGCAGATATATAAAAGATATATTTAATTTAATTGGTATGTTGATGTTACTATAAATTCAAGAATAAATCTCAAATTTAGAACTTTGTTAAGAAGCAATTATGTCTCATTTGTCCTTATAAACTGAGCGTTTAGCCTAAGTAAAATGCTCTTAAGTAATGCAACTTAGTGAAGGATTATATGAAAAGTTTATTTCATGATTATTTATTATCCTTTCACTTAAGTAGAAAGAGAAAACAAGATAAGACCCTTGAGCTTACTCAAATTACAAAGTTTAGGCCTAACTCTATTCATTGTACAAATCACAAAAAATCTATACCAATAAAATATTTTACACTAACAAAAACTACCTTAGTAAAGTGTAAACAGTCAGTACATGTAATTTCCAAGTATGTGTGAGCAGCCAGAATATTTTGGAGCAGTAATAATAAAGTGTCAACTAATAATACAACAATTTTCTAATCATTAGAAAAATGATTGAAATAACTACTTGGAGATTTGACTTACAGAACATTGGTCTAAAAAAACTGTAGAAAATACTTGATGGCAACATCTCTGACAAACAGTAATTTAAAATATATTTAAAATAATTTTGCTGCTGGAAATTTTTAGTAAGCAATTTTTTTCAGCAAGTAATTTTCCAAATGAACAAGTAGATGGCATTATATTACTATTCTTAACACATAATGGTGATGTTGTAGAAAGAAATTTTATTGAATAAGCCAGGTAGATTTTGTTCTAGTTAAATAGAGTTTAAGATGATTGTGATCCAAGAAGATAATATGACCTGTGATTTCCTGAAAACGATTATTACTCCACAAAATAATGACTGAAAATGACACAATTAAATGGAAAAAAAGAACAACATGAAAATAAAATTTCCTTAATCTTTTTGCAATGGACAGTATGGTAAAACATTAGCATGATGGTAAAGTCTAAGACAAGAAAATAGTGAACTACAATGTATCTTCAATAAGTACAGTGTCATAATAGTTATGGTAGTACTGATAATCATAATTGCTGCTCAATTTTACATGCTACTTCTTAAACTGTCAGTTCATTAGTGATTAAGTGTCCTTCACTGTATTTAATACACAGAAATCTTTTGAAAATTGATATAATTCTGTAGGATCTTGGAAAGAGATGGTTTCAATAAAAGACTCTTCTAAAGTTTCTTATTTTTAATTTAGATGTTCACAAGGGCACTTAATACTGATTAAATATTAATTGGCATTAATACTGATAAAATACTAATACTGATAAAGTATACTTCAGATGAAAACCGCTTTTTTTGTATATTCATTAGGTTGAATGCTAAACATGTCCCTTTTTCAGGAAAGTGAATACTTTTGAAATTTTTTTTTACTTTTTTTTGTGAGAGGATTCTCGATGTCTAATAATTATTAAACTCTTTGTTTTGAGATCATCGTAATTCATAGGCAGTTGCAACAACAACAAAAAAAAACACAGAGATCTATGTATCCTTTACCCAACATATCCCTATGGTAATAGTCTGAAGAACTACAGTATAATATGACAACAAGGATTTTGACATTGATAAGTTAGAATATGGAAAACACATGAGCGTCACAGAATGCAGTCTCCTGACTGTACCTCTCCCTAGGTCATTGACAGCAACTAATCTGTTCTCCATTTCTAGATCTTTGTCATTTCAGTAATGTAAATTAAATCATATAGCATACAATCTCTTGGGATTGGCTTTCAATTTTACTAAACACAATATTTTAGCAATTCATCCAGATTACTATATGCATCAATGGTTGTTTTCTTTGAACACTGAATTCTATTTCATTATATGGAGTTCCTGTTGAAGGACTGGGTTGTATCCAGTTTTGAGTTATTATGAATAAACTTTCTATAAACATTTCTGTGCATATCTTATGCAAATATAGATGAAGAGGCGAGAGTGTAATTTTAGGTGGTGCAGTTAGCAGGTTTAGTTTTTAAGAAAATGCCACACCATTTTCCAGAGAGGCTGTTTTGCATTCCTACCAGAAGTATGAATGATGCAGCTTCTCTACTTCTTTGACAAGGCCTCACTGCGGCTTTAATTTTCATTACCCTAATGAGCAATGATGCTGAACACTTTTAATGTACTTATAGCCATTTGCATATCCTTTCCTGTAAAATATCTCTTGTATCTTTGTCAAAAACTAGTTGAATGTATTTATTTGTATGAGAATTGATGGATTCTCTGCTACAGCTCACTGATCTATGCATCTACCCTTCCGTCAATACCACATGGTCTTGACTACTGCAACTATTATATATTACATAACTGTAGTTGGGTAGACTGATTCCTCACACTTTACTTTTCTATTTTAGAATTGATCTTAGCAGTTCTAATTAACTTTGCCTTTCCACATAAATTTTAAAAATATTATTAATATCTACAAAAAAGCCCTCGCTGGAATTTTGGCAGGAATTGTACTAAACCTGTATGTAAATTTGGGGAAAATTAATATCAAGCTATTAGTTTTTCCTCAGTGTAATCTTCCTTATAGCTCAGCTTAGGTAATTTCTATTGCTTTATCTTCAAATTCACAGGTTCTTTTTTGTGTCCTCTCTATTCTACTATTAAGCCCACTCATTGAGTTGTTTTGATTATTTTTTAGTTCTAAGATTTCTTTGTATGTTTCAGTTCTTTGCTGAGACTTTTGATTTTTCCTTTGTTTTCAAGTATTCCTGTAGTTGCTGACTGAAGCATTTGTACAAGAGTGACTTTAAAATCTTTGTCTGATAATGATCAGATCTCTGCCTTTCTTGCTTTGCCATCTATTGATTGTCCACTTTCAGTCCACTTGAGATCTTTCTGCTCTTGATATGAAAAATGACCTTTAATTGAAACCTGGACTTGTGTGAGACTTCAACACTATCTTCTAAATAAATAACAAAAGGCAACATGGAGATAAAAAATAGAAACACAAACTTTTATAAACATAGGGGATAGACGAGCTATCAAACCACAACAGAGGTGTAAAAAGGGCCCAACAAAGCACAAGTGAGGAGGGAGTCAACACAACCAACCAGAATCCACAGGGAAAAAGAAACAAATGTGTCAAAGGCATAGAGCCAAATGTATGAATGAGTTCTTACACTACTGGAGGAAGCTGGGGTCTGAGAGGTTAAAGGCAGTGATAAAGTAAACATCAGAGAGAGAATCCATATTTATTGGAAACTTGTCCATGTGGTGGGGATGTGCAGAAACTACCTCTGGGACAGTTATACAGCTGCCTGTCTCCATTTTCGGGGGGAAAGCAAAAGTTTAATATTTAGTATAAAAATCCCTGCATGATGATAAACATTTACTAAAATAAGGTATGATTCTTCCTACATATACTATTTTCTGATAATAGCTAATTCTAAAAAAATCTCAAATGAAATTAATCAAAAGTGCATCAAGAGGGAAAAAACATAGTATTTATTACAAAAATACTAGGAGAAAAAATAACTATATAAATTTTAAAAGTGTGGTATTAGCATAAAAATAGATAAAGACCAATGGAACAGAGCAGAAATCCCAGAAATAAACCCACACATATAAAATCAAATAACTTTTGACGAAAGTATCAAGAACATGCAATGGGGAAAGTATAATCTCTCAAGAAAAGGTGTTTCTTCAGAAAAATGGATTAACACAAGCAAAAATAATGAAATGCGATCCTCAAGTTGCACTAAACAAACAAAAAATTGAAAATGGTTTAGGACTTCAATATAAGATACTGAAACGTAAAATTCCTAGAAAAAAATAATGGGAAAATTTGTTGATGTAGGTTTGACAAAGTTTTCTAGATATGACACCAAAAATGAAAGTAAAAAAGCAAAAATAAAAACATTGGACTACATCAAATTAAAAAGCTTCTACATAGCAAAAGAAACAATCAACACACTAAAAATACCCTACAGAATGGGAATAAATATTTGCAAACCATATAGCTGACAAGGGATTCAGATATAAAATGCATAAGGAGCTCATATAACTCAAGAAAAACAAGTAACCTGATTAAACAATTGGCAAAAAAACTGAATAGACATGTTTCTAGGAAAGACATACAAATGGTCAAATGGTATATAGAAAGGTGATCAATATCACTTACCATCAGGGAAATGTAAATCAAAACCTCAGTGAAATATGATCCATGCATATTAGGAGAGGTGTTATCAAAATGACAAGAATTAGCAAGTGTTGGCAATGGAGAAAAATATACTCATACAATGTCGTTGGCAATGCAAGTTGGTATAGTTATTATAGCAAATAAGATAGAATTTCCTCAAAATATTTAAAATAGAACTATCATATGATTCACTAACCCCACTTCTGGCTATATGTAAGTATCTAAAGGAAATTAAATCAAGATCTCCAAGAGACAGCTGTTGCTATCATGTTCATCACAGCAATATTCTTAATAACCTGGAAGACTGGAAACAACCTAATTGCTCATATATGCAATAGGATATTATTCAGCCACAAAAAGAAGGAAATCCTGCATTGAGATACATGTATGAACCAAGAAGATTTTTTGCTAAGTGAAATAAACCAGCACAGAAAGACAAATACTATATGATCTCACTTATATGTGGAGCATAAAAAGTCAAACTCATAGAAACAAAGAGTAGAATTGGTGGTTGTCAGAGGTGAGGGTTGTAGGAAAAATAGGGAGATACTGGACAAAGGGACAAAGTTTCAGTTTTAAGATCAGTAAGTTCTAAGAACCTACTGTAAAGCATGCTGACTAGAGTTAATAATACTATTTTGTTGGCTTGCGATTTGCTGAGAGTATAGCTTAAGTGTTCTCACCATACACACACAAACTGTGATTATGTAAATGAGGAATACTTTAATTAGCTTGATTGCAGTCATTATTTCATAATGTATATGTGTATCAAATGAACACACTGCATATCATAAGTTTATATGCTTTTATGTCAATTATATATCATAAAACTAAGGAAAAGCGTATAAAGGGATTAGAGAGAAGAGTACTGATACAGAACAGAGATAGACAAAATATTTTTCTGTAAAGGATCTGCTTGTAATTATAATTTTAATTTCAAGGACAATGTATGCTCTTACAACTACTCAATCCTGTCACTGTAATATGCAAGCAGTCATAAACAATTCTTTGTATACAATGAAAGTTTTTTTATCAAAGACTGTGGGCTGAATTTAGACCAAGACCATACTTTGCTGACACCTGTCATAGAAAACAGGCAAAGAAGAGTCAAAGAAGATTAACAGAATTGGAGCCTCAGAAGAAAAAATAGATGTGTACAGATATTTAAGTTATAATTCAAGGTAGTATTTCAAAATGTAAAAGGTAACTTGAATCTATTCTCTGAACAGTGCATATTAACCTAAGTTAAACAGAGACAAGTGAGTCAAATTATTAGATCCCAAAGAAAAAGAATCTTTAAGAAATTAAAACTAAAAAAGACTTACTTATAATGAAGACAGAATAGCTTTAGATTTTTGCACCACAGCATTCAAAATTGGGCACAATATTTAAGTCCTTAAGGAATGAAAGTGTGAAAATAATTTTTATCAGCCATGTCAAACTGCCATGCCAAAGTAAAGGCAAGAGATATCTGCACTTAAACACACAAGTGCTCAAGAAATAATTCCCCTTAAAGCTCTTCTTAAAGACACTAACTGAGAATAGTTGTTAGTAAATTAAGATGTAAGTGAAAAAGGATAGCTAAAGAAAAGATTACATATGGTATAAACTCAGACGGTATTAATGTATAGTACTAATAAGAATTTGGAGCAGAAGGCAGATACGATGATAGGTGGTCTAATTTTCTTGATGTCTTTAAGTTTTTATTACCAGGAGTCAAAGGTATCACTAAAATTAATAAAGCAAGTAGTAGGGAAATATTTATATTTAGCCAAAAAATATACCACAAAAAAAAAGAAAATATGACAAACCAAACTGCTGTGTTAGAGGAGGTTGGTGAGAAGAAAGAAAGGGACTATTTGCTCAATTAATCATTGATGAGACTAGAGAAATATTGAAGGAGTTCAGTATAAGAGTCCTGATAATATGTAATGAAAAATAGCATTGATACTGGACATGCTATCAATACTCATAACTATCAATAACTCACTTAGAACTAAAAAAATTCTTAAATAACTCTTGCATTATAGGATAAATTAAAATTGACTGGCAGAAATATCTAGAAAACTGAAGCAATAAAATGTTCCTTGTAAGAACTTATGGAATGATTAAAGAAGTACACAGAGGAATATTCATAACCTTAGACATACTACTGATAAATAATGAAAGCAAATTAATTATTGTCTAACAAAAGAAGTTAGAATAGGATTCATAAAGGTAAAATTTTAAACTACAATGAATTATAAAACCATAAAGTGACAGAAATAAAAGTTCTCTATACTGCTTTGTTGAAAGAAAATGAACTATTAGCAACCCTAATTAGCAAAGTAGAAATTACAAATAAACAAAAATAAGAAATCATGAGAAAATAGCATTGAATCAGATGATATTAAAAGGACCATAAGAATATAATTTTCTATAGTCTATATGATTAATTTTGAAAAAGACGGTAAAATGAATCAATTTCTAGGAAAATAGAATTTACCAAAGCTAACGCTAAATAGACATAAACAATCTAAATAGATCAATCATCATCAATCATCATAGAAATAGAGAAATAGAGAAATTTTTCTGAGAGCTATGTACTCCCCTCAAAATAATTACAAACAAAAGGCTGACACTTTACTATCAAACCTTTAAAGTCAGGTAATCCCAATGCTTCAAATATAGAAAAAAGAAGGCAAATTTCCAAATTCTTTTTATTAACCAAGCATAATTGATATAACTAACAGTGCCATCTTAAAAAGATGAATCTTACTTGGGAATATTGTAGCCAAAGTACATTTAGTAAAGAGATTCCAATAACATATTATAAAAAGTAACAGATGATTGACTAAGTGATATCCTCCCCCAACACCAGGTCAAAAGTACAAGAATAATTCAACAATAGGAAATCTATTTTTCACTGTCATCGAGGTGACAATATTAACTGGTAAAATAACATACTCCTCTGTACTATATTTTACAAATTGTTATTAACCTAATTACTTCAAAGTAAAAAGTTTTAAGAAGTGGAAGTGACCATTTGCATCAATGTTATCAAAATAACATAAAATGGGTACCTACCTTCCTGAAAAAAGAACTTTAATGAAATAGAAATAGGTAAATTATTTTTGATATAAGATATTTGTATCTTAACTCCAAATCCTGAATCATGCTTAGTGTGGGATCAGTGGAATCTTTCCTTTAAAAATCTAGAACAAGCACATTCTGTCAATAATCATCTCAATTTGTCATTGAATAAGTGCAATGCCAACAGAATTCTATAGGAGATGAGTATTAGATTGTAATAGGTTTAGTGTATCCCCTGCCCCCAAATTCATTCTTTAGAAATCTGGAACAAGTGCATTTTCTCAATAATCTCAATAAATACAATGCCAAAATAATTAAACAAAAAACAAATATTAGATTGTTATGGGATTAAGTGGTCCCTTCATCTACAAATTCCTGTGTTGCCCTCCTAACTCCCATTACCTCAAGATGTGATTGTATTCTGAGGGTCTTAAAGAGGTAATTAAGCTAACAGCAGAAATACCACAGGGTCGTTTATATTGATCCAGAAAAAGCACGTGACAAAAATTCAACCTGTATTCATGAAAAAAAAAAACTAAGAGAAAACTAGAAACAGAAGAAAACTTCCTCAATCTAATAAAAGTCACCTATTTAAAAGTGTACAGCTAGCATATTTAATCATAAAAAGACTTTCATGCTAAAATTCAGTCGTTAGAATGGTCCTGCTCCAATATAACCTGTGTCTTTAAAAAAGTGATTTGGACACAAACAGGTACAGAGGAAAGACCACGTGAATTCAAACAGGGAGGAACCACCTATAAGCCAAGAGAGGCCTCAGGAGAAAACAACTCTGTCAAAACTTGAACTTGGACTTCCAGCCTCCAGAACAGTGACAAACTATTTTTCTGTTGTTTAAGCCACACGGCCTATGGTAAATTGGTAGGGCAGTCTAGCAAATGAATGCATAGATGTATAAATACTGTAAAGGAGTAGGTAAAATTATTTACAGATGATATAATTGTATACTCCATGAATCCACAGAAGAATAATTGCAGACCCTATAAGAAATCTAATCTTTGGCTTATTTCAAAATTCATCGTTCATAAAAAGAACACAGCATGAAGCGATGTAGATAAAGGTGCAAGCACAGTGAGTGGCTGCACTGGTGGACATCCGTTGCAGCCACTGATCACAGAACATTCACCCAAGAAAGCGAGAAAGAAAATAGGAGCAGTCAATTCAGTTCTCATTCTGCCCATATTCATAGGGTAGTAGATTGTATTTTGGAACTTTCTGACCTGGCTTTTTCATGTTCTCTTTATAGTGCATAGGTTCTTTATAATATCAGGTAAACCAAACCTTTGTTCCTATTCATCTGAGACATTGGAGGTCTTCCTCTGTAAGTGGTTGCTAGAGTCCTCCACTAATTTTAATCGACAAATATGGCAGTATTAGGCATTGTGGAAGAGATTTTTCATGCTCCAGAATGTTCATCTTGGCCCCCATTACATAGCAGCAGCTTATTTCCCTTTCATATCTGAAATTAATCATGTCAGCAAAACACCCATGAAACTGCTTATTTTTGCCTAATTTTCCAAAGTCATAAGGAGCATTAACTGTGTCAATAGCTTTCTTATTTTGTGTTCGATGGCATAATTGTGGTGTGGCTTTTAGGGAGCATTCCTCTCTTGGGTGCTGAGACCACTAAACAATATCATGCAAAGTTATAATGAGAAACTTTTTGGGTGTGTGTGTGTAATTTCACCATTACATGTTATATTAAAAAAAGTGCCTCCTGAACTTCTAAAGGTAGGATTTCAAACCCCTCCTATTTTCCAACGAGAGGAGAAATGCCAGCACATATTGGTTGCTGGTTCAGTATATTTTGCATCTGTTAACTGGCATCCAAAATTCATTTTTCCTCTTAGATAGTGCTTCACCCGAGGCTCTGTAGGTCATTCCATTGTTTTGTTTCGTCTTTTAAAGGAAAGGTACAGGCAGGAATGAAGGTGAGTAGGCAAACAGGAAGGAAGAGAGAAGGGGAGGAAGAGCTTTAATTTTTCATTTAGTTGTCCACATTTTGTTCACCCTGGCCCTGGGTCTTGAACTCGGGACCTTAGGATGTATATGGAACCGCTCCAAGATGTACTAGACCACTAGGTCACCAGGGTGCATCCTCCATTCTTTTTAAGGGTCAATCTTCAGATCATGGATTTTATCAACTAATTGCATTTCCTTATTTTATTTAATATTTGGTTAGGAGCCATGTATTATGATGAATGAGGCGTTTTTAAAGTCCATGGATTATATTACTGGAAGAAGGATGAATGTTTATTTGAATACAATGTATCACTGAGTTGCATAATGGAACAAAAATCCAGTATAATGAACCTGCCACCAGGTGGAGCTCTGGCACCCTTGGGTAATGGGGCAGTTACTACTGGGAATTAATGATGGGTGAATCAATGCTGGAAATTAGAATCGGTCTCAGATGCTGGCAGACTTGAAGCTTTAAGTTAAAGTTGGTCAAACCTGGTGAGAAGAAGTCCATGTTGCAAACTCATACAGAAATTCTTCCCTGTCATCACTCCATAAACCTATTCTGATCAATGGTGTTCTTGTAGAAAGACTGAGAACAGCTCTTCTTGCTCACTTGGTTATTTAGAGCTTCTATCATAGATAACACTTTCTGAGATGTGCTCTCATAAGATGCAAATATACTGTTTCTCTGAATATCTGGCCACTTGTCTTCCACAGAAAAGATTCAAGAAGACACATTGTTGTTAAATCTGACCATGATGAGGCTTTCTCAGACACACTGTGTCTTAGAGATATCCCTGAAAGGGTATTAATTCTTCTGCAGTTCACTGAGGCCAACAGATAATGCAGTTCTTACACTGACCTCAGTCAAGGCGTTTCAGGAAAGTGCCCGGGGCTAGACATAGGCGGAGAGTGACAGGACAGAGCACAGGGGACAGTTCACAGGAGCAAGTGCGTGGGGAGTGTTCGCCGCCTGCTCAAGTGCACTTCTTGTGCCTCCAGGGAATTTCTGAACTCTGGTTCTGACATGCAGCTTGGTAGTGAAATGCTGCTTGGCAGGCTCAGCATAACAGTAATGCGAACCTAAATAAATGACACTGTCATTTGTTGTCCATGGTCTGAAGTTTAATCGATACCAGGGCAACCAACAAGCAAATATCAACCCCAAAATATAAATATGTTGCACTGTTACTTTCTTTATGTAAGCTCCATCTAAGTCAGAGGCAGCTGGCTCACTCATGGTCCTTGTGCGCCCAGTGCCACTTCAAAGCAGCCGAGCACAGCTGTACTTTGAATAATTAGTTTACTACAGTGAGCGATGACATGCAGTGTCTTAGTCACTGATGGCAACACTTTAACCCCAGGCTGGGTCAGAGCTAATTCCCATTTGCAATTGCCTTGATGGTTTGTTGCCTGAAAACATTTTTCATTGCAATTATTGTTATTATTAGCAGAATATACAATCAAATAATCATAAAGAAATATTTTTAAAGAATTTCTGCGGGAATCCAGGAAATCATTTTATTTCCACTTGCAGGATGGACGTAGTCAGAAGAAACTCTGTTTAATGGAAACTGCAAAGCTCCTGCCTCCTGCTCTTCAACCCTGGTGATGGAAGCATCTCTGCCACTTGTGCTCAAGGAAATCCCATCTCCCCTGGACTAGCTGTCATGTCATCTTGCTCATGTCTGCCTTCCAAGTTGTGCACAGACACTTCCGCCCGGGGGAGGGATTGTCCTGCCTATGGTACAGGAGGGCATTCAAGCGGTTGGAGGAAGTGCCACAAGGAGACATGAACTTGCTCATTAGAAATAGGTATAGGAAGAAAAATGTAAATGCTCTTCAGTGACAAGAGATACAAAGATACAAAGAAAAAGACAGTCTCTGTACTTTGGTAGGAACAGTTACTGCCATATATGTTGATGCAAAATCTCCTCAAATGTATATAATTCATATATGTAAATATTGAGAAATGTTTTTAACTAAAGAAGATGATTCTAAAGTTCAAATGGGAAAAAATAAACAAGAGAATAAACATAACATGCATGGATAAGAAATGAATAATGGAAGTAAATTAGCTCTGCTAAAATACTAAAGCATATATTTTTGTTAGAATTATAACAATTAAGTAAAATAATCTGGAAATGTTAGCATGAATATACAGATAAGTAAATAGACAGATAAATAAAATAGAAATAAAATAGCCCAGAAATAAGCCCAAATATTTGCCAAAAAAAAATAGGTACATGAAAATAGTGAGATAGCAGATCTGTAAGAGAAAAGTAAATTATTCATGTATGATGTGGAAATAAATGGGTAGTCTCTTGTCAAATATTATTGGATCATTGCCTTCATTTTGCACCAACATATAAAGATATCAAATATTTAAAATTAAATAAGCAAATATATAAGTTCTACAAGAAAACTTATTGAGAACTGGAAATGGCACTTAGTGAGAAAAAGAAAACTCAGAAATAAATATGAAAAGATTAATAAATTTAATACTGAAATAATCAAAATTTCTCCATAGCAAAAACTACCGTGAACAGGGTGAGAAGTCATACACAGTGCAGTAAAAATAAGTTACAATTTGTTTTTAAGACAACGGGCAAATTTCCTTAATACAGAAAATACATAATAAGTCAATTAAAAGTAGCTAGTAGCACTGCAACTGAAGAGAGGGCGAGGAATTGAACAAGTATTTACAGCTAAGAAATATAAATGGCATTTCAACATCTTAGAGATGATGAAATACAAACCAACACTTCATTAAAATAGTCTTTTTCTCCTATCATATTGGCAAAGAGAAAAAGCTTGGTAGATACCTTTTTGATGAGGTGTGGGGAAGGAGACCCCTCATACATGATCGAAGGGACATAATTAGGAATGAATTCTCTGGAGTATATCATGGCAATATTTATCAAAAAGATCAATGCATACACTCTCCCACTCGTAGGAATTTGTCTCAGCAATATACCCACACACATGCAAAAGGATCATAGAACAAGATATCTATTGAAGAATTTTTGTAAGAGTTTATAGAAGCATACAGTTGAAAAACATAAATGTACCTTAATAGAAATCCATTTCAGTAATTTGTGATAGTTATTAAATTGAAAACAATAACTATAGGACAGAATTGCAGAAACTTTTAACGTTGAACAATTTCCAATACAGATAAATTAAGTGAAACAAGTAAGGTTCAGGACATTGTAAATGGTATGCCCATGTATGGGAAGGAACAAAGGAAGGAACAGGGAGGGAGGTAAGGTGGGAGTGTGAAAGGGAAGCTGAGAGGGAGTAAAGAAAGAAAAAGCTCTTGAATAAGGAAAGAGAAAATAATACATTTTTGGTCTCTGTGGAAGGGGAGACACTGATTAGAGAGAAAGGGAAGGGAGATTGTCGTTCTACATCCTTTCATATATTTTGCATTTTACATCATGTGATTGCATTACCTATTAAAGAGCCCTTTAAATCATAAATATACAGTTTTATATGAAGTCATGTGTTTATTTTATCACAAATTTTTCTGTTAAAAAAGTGAGAGTTCAAATTTAGAAGCAGGGGGCTTTAAAATAAACTAGTGTACTGTTTTAACCTTTTAAAATATCTTCCTTAATACTACAAGAAGGAAGGGTGTTAGATCTGTCAAAAATATAAGAACAGTACAAAATCAAAACAAAGGCTCTGTATAAACTACAGAGCATTGTTCATGCCATTTTTGAGAATCGCTTCCCATTGACAGGCTGATACTCTACAGCAGGATGAACAGAGAGGCAAAGTCTCAACGGTGCCTATCAGTTAGTCTATCAATTCCTTTATGTCAGTTCCTCACCTCTGTACTTTAAAATGATTTCTTTTGATATATATCCATTGTAAGTCCTAAGTATTAAAAACGTTTTACTGTGTTTTTTTCACTTTTCACATTGCATTTCAAATACATTCAAAGCTTTCTCCCTTTTCCAACTTTCAGGAACAAATATGCACTTCGATATAATAAAGGGTATGTTTATTCCTTTTTGATAGTCTTGAAATAGTTTTTCAAACAATCAAGTAGGTAGAAGCTAACAAGAATGTATCTTGTTATGAACATGAAATTGAATTTTTGGAGAAAAATGTATTTGGAATCATATGTATTTGCAAAATCATGTATACTTGAAACAATTAGAACATATTTATATTTCAGCTTTCTTGATATTTTTCTGGTAGTAATATGTCTTATTCATTCTGCTCTGTGAATACACCACTCACTCATTCATTTTACAAATATTTGTGGAGCCCTGACTTTACCCCAAGGCTATTACCAGTGAACCCAGGATACTATCAAGTTTCAGTAACACCCCCAGATTTGCCTGGCACTTTATTTTATAATTTCTGAAAGAAGCTTGTCACTATATATAAATTACATCTTAGTAAAGAAAAATGCTTATGTTATTTTATTTGGTAAAAATGTAAGCAGTTAAACATCACAGAAGAATGATTTCTCACACAAGTTACATGAGGAATGATTTAGACTGCACTTTTTTAAATATCCAGTCATGCAATTTTCATAATGACATAATCTAAAATCCAGAATGCTTCGAAAAATTTTAATTCAATTAAGCTACTGTTTATGGAGATGTTCCATGAGGGCAGGAACTTGTTTCTTTCATTGTTGTAGTATCAGAGCCTAGAACAGTGAATGAGAGAGAAATTGGACTATACTTTCTGAGAGAGGGGGAAAGAAGAGATGCTTGTCTACTCATTACTGAGCCTTAGAATTCAAATATAAACACTACTCAGAGCCTTCCCTGAAAAAGCTAGGAGTGACGTACAAATATGGTATAGTGGAGTAGCAACTGTAGGAGAAAACTTGAAAAAACAATTTTACTCAAAAGAAAGGTGCTAACACAAAGAATAAGACTTTGAACTCAGGACAGGTAGACAACCTCTGGTTGGACAACCAGAGGAACTGGAAGTTTGAGTAAAGTGATAAAATATAAAATATGACTTTTTTGAAGAGCAGTAAATAGTCAGGCCTAGCTTGTAAAAATGTTGTGGTCAGAACTAGGGAACAACTGACGAAATTAACAGGTTGGTCTGGGAGTGTCTATGGAGAGTCTCAGATATCAGGTGAGATCTCTGGACTTTTTTTCTGTGTACATATATATTTCAGTTACTGTGAAAAAAATCTTTTGTGTTAATAATTTGCCTCTTTAAATCTACTTAGCTTATAGTAATCATGATAAGTTAATGAATGGAGTTGAATGGAGTTAATGAATAAGAGCATATTTTATCTGGATTGACAAAGTTCAAAGAGAGGAAAACTAGAATCTGGGTAAACAGTAAAGCTTGGTTTTCTCTAGAAGAGGCAATCTTAAAATAAATTGTGTCACAGTATGATATCCTCCTATACTTACTCAAATTTTATTTCTTTTAGCAGTGAAAGGCGATCAGGGAATTGAATATCAAAGTCTTCTCTTGAGTGTGTAAAGATCCTTCTAATGTCCCAAATGTCTCAGGTCTTTCAAGGAGGAGAAATATCAACCCTCTTTTGTTTGTTCTGATTTTAACGGGGTCATCCTTAGTGTTTCACTATTAAGTACGATGCTAACAGCTTATCATGTTCCTTTTTCATGATAAGGAAGCTTGAATAGTGGAAGTAAGACCAAGCAGAAATTGTGACATCTTTCATGCATAATTTGACCTACTAAATATAAAGTCTCAGATTAAGATAATTATTGAACCAAAGGAACTCACAAGTAAGTTGAAACTAAAATTCTCATATTCAGAAAACATAAAAAAGCAAGGAAATCAATATTAATATTAAAGACATATTCAAGGAAAAAATTAATTAAGCAAAATAATTTAATATTATTTTATTTTAGTGAAAGAAACATTCCACAATAAAGAGAGCCTCATGAAACACTAGGCTTCAAATTATTAAGCATTGGAATACATACTGCATAACTAAATATAAATATTGGTTGCAATATTTCTTATAGCTGGCTGAGAAAAGCAAAACTCTTAATTTTCAATCTATCTGTTATATCACGTAAAAATCTTGAAAAGCATCCAAATGTGTACATATCAATGCCTCAGCTGTGTTTATTTCTAGGTGGTAGCATTGTGGGTGATTATTTTTTTCAACACAGCTTAATGAATTTTCCAAAATATCCAAAGAGAGTAACTATTAATTTTAGAAAAATACAGTCGTTATTTAAAAATTCTACACTTAACTTAATCTTCCATTCTGGTGAGTTAACAACTGTAGAAACTACCCACTGATGGCACGTAGAGTGGGTTTGGGGACAGATGGACAGGCAAAGATAAGAGCTGGAGGGTTTTTGTGGTTAAGATGGTGGATGGCTTGTTGATATTTTGCAATATCTTTTTTTTCTCCTGGTATGTTTCTCTTTCTGCACATTGATACACAGAGGAAGTTTGTTAAGGATAACAACACAGATGTGTTTTTTGTTTCCGCATCTTCTCAGGGGTGTTGTCCATACTTAGAAAAGCAGAGACCTGAAAAAAAACTTAAAGAACGCTCTCATCTTCAGATTTACTTGGATTGGGAGCAGAGTGAAAGAAAGAGAAGTACAGATTATAAGAGACTAGGGATCCTCCGCTATCCTAGCAGCTACATCCTTACAGAGGCATCTAGATGACAGAGAGAGGCTGCCTGGTATCTCTGCACAAATGGGGATGTGATGTTCCCCTTGTCCCAGGCTGGCCTGGAATGGTAGAGATCTGAAGGTTCTATTGTAACCACTTGGTCAGGCAAATTGGAATGAGGGCCGGAAGTCGGAAAATCATTTTAATAGGATATAGATAGTGGTATTCCTTCTGTCCTCATTTGTGAGCTGAGAGTCATGTCCAATATGACATTTTTTTTTTCTGAATTATCTTTTTTGCTTTTTTAAAGGAAAGGTGCAGGCAGGAATGAAGGTGAGTAGGCAGGCAGAGAGGAAGAGAGAGGAGGAAAAAGCATTTTATTTTGTTAATTTGTTTTTATGGAGTTGTTCACACTGGTTATTTTCCTCCTGGACCCGGGTCTTGAACCCAGGGGCATGTGGCCTTCAGAGGCTATTGACCAAACAGCTACTCCATCAGGACTCACCATGAATTATCTTTTTAAAGGTTTGCATCTGGAAGAAACTCAGTTTTGTTGTTCAAGGATTTGTCAACCCTATGAAGAATTACCTATATGTGTAGCTTGGTTGTTTCTATTAAAGCCATGATGATTTAGCAACACATATTACCATTTTGAAACTGAACTATAAAGTCAGACAGAACAAAGTATCCTTAGAAAATTCCGATGAAATGATCAAGAAGCCCCCAATTTTCTTGGGGTTATCCTTTCTGAAGAAAGAATTCCCTACCTCTCTTCCTTTCTCTTCATCTCTCCTTTCTTTTCTTTTCTCCTCTCACTCCTCTCTCATCCTCTCATCAATATATCTCTATTCTTGCTAAGAGTACTGCACTATCTTGTGAGTAAGTGGCAACAGCACAAACAGGAGGCTAATGAAATCTATGGAGCAGAAACCTAGGGGCTTCCAACCTCACTAATTCTAAGAACTTTCTATGGATAATGATTCAAGATAGAAAACAATGATTTTTAAGTATCTACTTTGTGTTGTCACAAGCAAACAAGAAAGCTTGGACGCTGAAATGAGATTAAAGAAAACATAAGATAAGGTTTTGAGATAAAGTCTGCGAGAAAAAGCTTGCAAGGGTTTGGGGTTTTAAGGGAGGTTAATAGTTCTCTTTTTTGGCATAAGGTCTAAACTATTTAATCTATAAGACAAAGAATCAAGGGCAATAGAATAAGGATTAGCATTAAATATCAAGCTAATTATGCAATTCTGTGGTAAGAGAAAATAGGCTTACAACTTTATGCCCATAAAACATAGCCTTCAAAAGGGAAACCGAGTCACTGACTTCCACAGTTCTAGGTTGGAAGAGCAAAGAGAAGAGAAAGATGATAGCTTCTGTGTCTGTTGAGGACTTTTGTTAGATTAGCTTCACTTGAGATGAAAATGTAGACAAAATGCTGTTACCTACCGACAAAGTAATTGGTCGCACCTCTGGGTGGAGAAGATTAAGATACAGGAAAGAGAAAAACAACAAAAAAAACCCTCTACTGGTAACAATATTCTTCAGCTTTTTCTTTTCTTAATTCAGTGGGTTTGACCATTAATTTTATGCTAAACAAGGGGGAATCTGAAATCATTAGCATAGTCCTACATCTGCCTGTAAGAAACTTTTCCTCTTTATCAATTGTTTTTTTGAGGATTCTTCTAGAACCTTAAGTATATCTTTCCTCCAGAGGGCTACAGAAAGGATTAGAACAAAATGTTAAATAAATTTAACCTCATAGCCATGCTGTTCTCAAAGCTAAACATTGTATTTGCTCTATTATTTCCTAACCATATTATATTCAGCTGCATTATTTAAGAAAAGTTCTTATTTTGAGGTAAAATGGTAAGTAAGATGCTGATTTAGCAGAGACTCCTCAACTTGGAGCATCAGTCTTCCATTAAGCTAGTCCAGGGAAACCTTTTGCTACAACTTGGATGGAACTTGACATGATTATGCTAAGCGAAATAAATCAGAAAGAAAAAGAAAAATACCGGATGGTTTCACGCATATGTGAAATATAAAGAAGCAAAAAGAACAAACTAGCAAAACACCAAAACTCAGGACACTGAATTCAAGATTGTAGTTACTAGAGGGTCTGGGTGTGGCAGAGGAAGAGAACCTAGGGTTGAAAGAATAAAAATGATGGTGGTTAGCACCGGAACTCTAATGGTGGGTCTGATGTGATTGACACATTGACTGAGGGGTGACTATTCTTCTGAAAATTAAATTATATTGTAAACTAAGGAACCAGTAGTAAAAAAAGCATACACATACAGAGACACAAAATATTCCAAGCAAGAACATTTTAGTCCAAAGATTGCATTCCCTTTTAATGATAATCCAAATGCATTAAAACCTAAAAGGAGTGGCAAGCCCTGCTGGAGTAAGTTATGTCAGTGACCTCTAAAGGATCACAGGTCAATACCTTTGGGTTCAAGTGGTGCTAGTGGGTAGAAGAGACAATCAGTGTGAACAAATGAAAAATAAATGAAATGCTTCCTCCTTGCTCTTCCTGTCTGCCTGCCTACTCGCCTTCATTCCTGCCTGTACCATTCCCCCCAAAAAAAGCAAAAACAAGCAAACCCCCCCTCAAAAATACCAAAACCAAAAACAAACCTAAAAGCAGTAAAGTCTGAACTTTCAGTTTACTTAGTATGAACGTTATCATTGGAAGAAGCTAAAGTTCCAAATTTCCCATTTCTCTTTCTTCTCTTTGTCAGCTAGATGGGTTCTTGATAACAGGTGGAGCTGTTTTTCCTTGTATGTAGTCTTTCTCTTGGGAGAATATACTTCCCTCAAACTTATTAGTTCCAAGTGCCAAGTCACTGAGTATCTCATATTTTTTAAATTTTTTTATCCTAGCACTGGTCTGCTCGCACATGTGAGATTTGGGAGAACAGTCAACTGTTGGTCCCTAATGTATATCCAGGGAAATTATTTTCAGAAATAGTACTAATTGCCAAAGAAACACAGCCAAAACATAATGGCATCCAAATGAAGGATGCACACAAAATACTCTTTTAATTTTAGCCCTACCATGATATCTGTCAGTAAAGAGGAGCAACTGTGAGTTCGAGATTAGCGAGCATAAACTCAGTAGGGAGAATCCCCCCATCAATACTTTTCTCTGAGATAAGGAATCCAAATGTACATAGTCATCTGTCTCCAAGAGTGATATTTGACTCATATGTGTTTTCATTGTAACAAGTACTTTGCTTTTCCACCGATCCATACGTCCATCAACTCTGTGAGGTAGAATATAGTATTTACTCCCATTTCCAGATGAGGAAATTGCATAGAAACAGACCTGATAGGAAAGACTTTGTCTAGGGTCAGGCTAAAACTGGAGAGAAATGCAGACAGTTGACCTATAAAGTTCAAGGGCATCTATAGCCACAAAACGGTTAAGCCTGGTGCTTACCTGTAATGGCTATTGAACAGAGGGAGACTGTTGAAATAAATTTGTGTTTGATATAATATTTTGATAGAAAACAGAAACTACATACCTGTTGGCTTACCTTACAGTTTTCCAGTAGAATTAGTCAGATGGCTCTAAAAATTTTGGTCTTTTCTTTTCAGTGGTGAGACACTGTCCATAAATTAGGACAATACAGGTTGAAATAGAATGTGGGATCAATGAAAAAACACAGTTGAAGCTCATGAAAAAAGTTCTTCAAAGGACTTTTGGAAAAAACAGAGTCATAATTTTTCTAGGCATTTATCTGCCCTTCACAGCCCTTGTTATATAATAAAAAATCAGTTAAATGAGATGGAAACAATCAATCACCCAGCAAATGCTTCATCACTATGAGAGATAATTCTAAGGAAACTATTATTTTTTAGTTACCTGATACTAGTTTTTTATCAGGTATATGTCATATACATTTTATTCTCACAGTAATTTTTAAGTGTTATATTGCAATTTTTTAGGTGAAGAAATTGTGAGGCTTAGTAACTTGCCCAAGTGGACAGAGGTAGGTGATAGGCCCCAGGTCTGATGGTAGCCTTGATCTATCTGTTGGAAGCAACTTGAGTATTTCCACTAACTTACATTATATCTTAAGGATTCAAACTTTGCCTTCTCTCTGGTTATTAACTAGTAACATGTTCTGTATGTGGGGATGTTTTCAGACTTAATAAAACAGAAAGCATAACCACATGTGATTTAGAAGATACAAAAATTTAATTATCTCACATTAAAGTATTCTTGAGATAGGCACCATAGTGGAATTGGGGTTTTGTGTTTGGGTTAACTGATGATGTGAAAAACGAAGTTCTTTACACATCTGATATGCCAACCTCAGCATGTTAGCTATTCTTAGACTTGTTCTTTCATTGTCACAGACAGGGCCACTTGCTCTTACGCAACTGAGTTTTCAAAACAAAGGAAAATTCTCTGGCTGTCTTTTTGGTGTTTTTTAAAACAGAGGATAAAGTCTCAGGAAACTCCAGTGGCCATGACAATTTTATATTCCCATCTTTAAACCAATCAATCACTGGCAAAGGGGACATGGATCAGCAATTTAGGATAAGGATGTATATACCAGCATTGAACACTTTGCCAACAAACAAGACTAACACCCCGTCTGAAAAGAAGTGGGGACAATTGCTGGGTAGGAAACTAGCAGAATCTTCTATACATATCAATATATGTGAAATTTCATCTGTATGTCAGCTTTTGGTTCATGGCATTTGGTGCACACTTCAGTTTTTTCAAATGATTAATAGAAAAACGAAGACTAAGGAGGGTTCTATACCTGACAGCCATTGATGAATATAATGATACGGATGGTAGAGAGTACATTTAAATTAAGAATGATGGTATTAGATGAACCTGATCATAACTGATTACTCTTAGTGTGACACCCTCTATTTAGCTAGTTATTTAATGTCTGAGTTGGTGTAAAAGAGAAAACATGTAATAATATATATACATATATATACGTATATATATATATATATATATATATATGTACATATATATATATTTAAATTCCATGATAGTAGGCCAAAACATTGTGGTCCTATTTTGACCCATATCACTAGTGCAGGATGAATTCAGATTAATGTAATGATGATGTCTTAGTGATCCAGATGACTATCTTTCTAATAATGAGGGCATTAGGAGTAACTACATATGTACATATTTTATTTGCTTTGGGTTTTCAGGAAAGCAGAAGCAGAAGTTCTTTGCATACATCTGAGGCTGACTCTGAAGAGAAAAGAATGAATAAGAAAGGACAGTGGGTTTCACATCTCCCATTTATTTTATCACACACATATAGGACAATTTTGAGTATAACACTAATGAATACATATAAAGAACAAAATAGTAGCACTATCTTACAGGACTGCCTGAGGACTCTGGAAGATAATGTGAAGAACGTATTTACTGAAAGCATAAGTAAGTATTCGGCAAGTGAATAGGTAATAGGATGATTAGCTAATAGGATAACAAATATTATTAATACTAATGACTAATTCTGACTAACAACATACTATCAAGTAAAAAATAGTTTTTGTTAACAACATCTTGGGCAAGTTTCCATAATATTTCTGAGCTTGCTTTCCCATCTATACAATGAGACAAATGGTTCCTACTCCCTAGAATTATTGTGAGGATAGTAAGAAATTCATAAAATTCTTAATATCAGCCTGTTGCATACTAAACATCCATTCAGTCATCTCTCCATCCATCTACCCAACCATCCATCCATCCATTAAATAAACATTTATCAAATGCATTCAATGTGAATCAGTCAATCATTTGTAGATAGTCATAGTCCATAATTTCATGGACCTCATCTTCTGCTGCTGAACTGCACACGATACTGCATCATATATATTTTTGCTTGACTACATAATATGCATAATTAAATTTGTTTATTATTGCATGTAAATGAAGATTTTGGTGTATGTGTTACAAATGAGAGATAGGTTCTGAATGAGACAATTTAAGGTGAAGGAAGTCAAAGACAAAGACACACTGTCTAGCATAATGCTGTGTGATGACACCTGTGAGTGATGTTGCACAAGCAAATGGGAAATTCCCCACTACAGGCAGAGTTAAACTGATGGGAAGTTTCTGGAAATATGCTGTTAAAAGTACAATGCCTGGTACGATATTAATTCATTGAATAAATTAAAGCATTTCAAGAAAAAAATGCACTCTGGAGATGCAATGATCAAAATACCATAGTGATAACAAAGGTGTTAAGTAAACAGGAAGCTATGAAAATATTTTTAACATAATGAAATTGTAGGGGTTGTTAAAGTAAACGCCCACTAGAATTGCCTCTTAAATTTCTCTGGCAAGAGTTGGTCATTCTGAGGAGAATTTTTGCACCTCTCATTTCAGAAATGTTAGATAACCAAGACCATCATTGCTGATGAGTTCTAGTCAAGGACTCAATTAGTAGGGGGCTCATGGAACTGAAGAAGTCATTTACCTTCAGCTACCAGGGGCAAGCAAAGGGCCACTAAAAGAAGACAGAGCCCAGCAGTCCGAAGTTGGGTGGCTGTAGAAATGGATGGTCAATCAAGATATTAAGGTTAGTGTCTTTAAAAAAAAAAAAAAAAAATTTCTGTAAACAAGGTTTGAATGCCCAAAGGTTATGATTGAGTGCTGGTCTGACTTAGTCTAGAATAAAGTTTATTGTCTAGTAATTCAGTTACTCTATCTATATGGGGTGTGTGTGTGGCGGGGGTATGTGTTTGTATTTGAAACTTATTGGTGAACAAATACATTGGAAATTGGAATTCTTCCACTGTGTTTTAAGACTCCCTGCCTAAGTCAAAATATCATTAGATTTCTTCTCTATTTATAGGAGTTGGTCTCCCATAGTACAGGGGTTGCTCATTGCTTCCAGAAAAACAGGTTGTGCTTTAAAAATGGCATCATGAAACTCTTTTTATTGAGAATGACATAGGCTTTGGATATAGTCCTTTGCTGAAAGGAAGTATAGATTTGAGGTGCATTATATTCCCCCATCAAATTCATTTGTCGCCCTAGCAACTGCTCTAAATACCTTACAATATCCTGATGGGAATATGAATAGAACTTCTTATATTCTGAGAAACCAGGTGAATGCTTCAATTATTCCAACAATAACAGAAGCATATGCTTCTAGACTTTGGAATGGAATTCTCAGTTTGTGTATCAGAGCATCAGTATCCTCATCATCACTACCATCATCATTTCTATCATCATCATTATCATTAAAATGATATTTCTTTACATGCAGAAAAAATATTTTAAAAAATTTAACTAAATGTAACGTCAGAATGCACTACATGGTAAAAACCTTGTATCTCTGCATGTCTGGTATTGGATGGCCTCTATTCCAGATCACTTCGTATGTGGACTTTGAAATTCATTGCAGCACCTTAAAGTCTTCCTGTAGTACAAAATGTCCTGTGACTGTATTTTAAATATGTAAATAAAAAGATCACACAAAAGATAAAACAAACTAAAAAAGTCTATAGAAAAGGCATAAGTAATTATCCCATAATCTTAATTGCAATGAAGCTAAATGTGTGTGGTTTTTCTAAAGACACTTAGTTGGCTAGATGAAAGGGAGGAACTTGATTGCTGATGAACTTCTAAATTCTTCTGTTCTATTTTTAGTACAGAGTCCAAGTCCTACTTCAGTGTCTGCAAAGTTAAGTTGTAATGGGTTTATCTTGGATAGATTTCTAGAATGAAGATGAACAATCTTCATTTGACATAGGCTGTGTGGTTTTCATTCAGACATTTGCAAGGTCATTGATGGCTATATTGACACGTAAGTGCAGCTGCATGAGAAAAGTTCTAGCTGAAGGGCACTCACATGCTGGTGCACAACTTCATGAACTGGTACTCAACTAGATACTTCAGTTCTGTTATGTTGAGTGTCTTTTTCTTTTTAAAGAGAGGTGGCCCACAGAAAGGAAGAGAGAGAAGAAGAAGTATTTTATTTTATTTTTATTTGGTTGTTCACACTGGTGGACCCGTGAATGGAACCCATGGGTATGTGACTTGGGCTCCTTTGGAGACTATTGACCTTACGTTACTTCACCAGTGTCTGCCTTTGTTGAATATCTTGAATGAAGTTGTAGTGGTCAAATTCAGGATCCAGAAAATTCAGAAAAAACCTGGAGAAAGTAAGTTCAGTAAAGATCAGTGTAAGGGTCTTCTCTTGGGTCTTCTCTTGGATCCCAAAGCACAGGATGGTGAAATGTGAGTTGATAGACTGCTCTTAAAGAAAACACTAACAGAGAAACTTCTCTGGGCATCTGGTACAGTTTTGGAGAGATCTTTGAGAGAGAGGAGACTAAATAAACTGAAGGGTATTGAAAGCAGAGTGGCCAGGAGAATGGAGGATCTTGAAGTCAGACCATGTGAGTTGTGTTTGACTCAGGTCCAACAAGTCAAGTGTCATCCAGGGTTCGTAAGGCTATTGCATACAAAAGAGATTAAACTTTGTCTCTGTGGCTGTAAGGGAGGGATTAAAGATGTGGGTAGATGGTATAGGGAGACATTTCAACATGTAAGTAATAAATAACTTCAAATGTCAGAGCTGTCAGAAGATGAGCAAGGAGAGATGGGACGATTACTTGGAACAATGTTTCCAGTACTAGTGCATATCTTCAAATACTTCAATACAGATCTCTCCCCACTGCTCTTTGAATATTTGACATGTTATCATCACCACCCTCATTTTTATATTGGGTCCCAGTATTGGAAATCATTACTTTTATGTGATTAATATGATGTTGAAGAGCTGTAGCAAGGTTCAACCAGAGTTTACTTTGCACACTGATTTAATAGGAAAGAGCTGGAAGCTCACAAATGCCATATGCAAATTTGTTCCAAATGAGCTCTAAATATGGGTTTGGAGCTAATTGTTCTGGCACTTCAGTGGGAAGGAAGCAACGACCAAACATTTCAAAGTGAGGAAGAGGATGTGTGCATCATGCTCAGAAAACGATCAGTAGCTTGGAAGTAATTTGGAATTGAGGAACATTCTATCAAAAACCTCAAGGGAAGAAAAGGGACTGTTAACTGAACTACTATTTGGAAATAACAAAATGGTGAAAATAATTAGTGTTTAACCACTTAGAGCGCTGACTATCTAGGGTGGGTAATTTTTTAAAACAAACTTTTATTGTTGCTGTATAATGCAGACAGAAAAGTGCACAGATTACCAGGGTACAATAAGGTGATTTACCAGCAAGCGAGCACATCTGAGTAATCACCACCAGGTGGAGAAAAAACACAGAAGTCCCCCTTCTTCCAGTCGCTCCTCCCACTCACACTTGTTCCTAGGGGTAGCAATTTCCTGAGTTTTAACATCTTAAGTCAATGCCATTGTTACTTAAATTTTGTGTAAAGGTAACCACACAGTGACTTCTTTTGTGTCTAGCTTCTTTTATATTACTACAATGTTTGTGAAATTCATCTTATTGCATATAAAATTGCTTCATTTATTTTCATTGTGAGACAAATATACTTATTACACACCCCAACTTTTTCTTTTTTGGTAATGCTTGTTATTTTTGGTTGACATCAAGGAGGTTTCCAAATTTGAATTATTAAACATACTGCTACTGAACATTCTTGCAATCTTTTGGTAGGCATACATATGCGTTTTTCTATTGGGTATATATATTTAAGGATGCAAATGCGGGTTAATGAGATATGTATATGTTCAACTTTAGCAGTAGAAGTTTTCATTGTGTCTTCTTTCCACTGCCTGTAGGAATGTATGAGATTCTATTTACTCCATATCATCTGCAATATTTGGTATTGTGAGTTTTTCAATTTTTGCTCTCTGGTGTAGAGTGATATTCACTGTATTTTTTATTTGCAATTCCCAAATCACTCTTAGTAAGGGTAAATAGCATTTTAAATGTTATTGTGAAATCTTTTACAAATTGCCTGTTCATGTTTTCTGTATACTAACTTTAATTGTGTTGTCTTTTTGTTATTGACACATACTTCATATAAATCACTTATTGATTATATTAAATACAAATATCTGCTCCCACTTCATGATTTGTCCTTACTCTTTTGATATCACTACACAGCAAAAAAAAAAAAAATCTTATTTTAATACAGTTTGATTTTTCAGTATATTCTTAAATGGCTATTATTTTGCACCATAAAAATAATCTTTCTACAACTCAATTGTGAAAATAGTATTTATTATCTTCTAGATGCCTTACTACTGGGGGGAAAGGGAGAAAAAAATTGGAGATTTATCATTATATTACCTTTTACATTTAAAAAAACACTCTGGAATCTATTTTCACATACAGTGTGAAGAAGGAAGTTTTATTTGGGTATCTAATTGACCCAGCCCCAATTGACCCCACTCTAATACACATTTTTGTTTTAGACGTCCACTTGTGTGAATTGGTTTTTAGATTCTATGCTATTCATTTGTTTTGTCTATTATTGTGCCAGTAAACTAGTGCCTAAATTTTTTTAGATGTCATGTAAATCTTGATGTCGGATCATTTAAATCTTTCAAATATGTTCTTTTTACATTGTTCTTTACTTTTTAGGACCTTTACCGTATAAAATTTCAAATTAGCTTATCAATATACACAAAAACACTTGTTCAGAATTTGATTAAAAAATCAGATAGTTTGGGGAGAGAAATAAAATCTTCATAAAACGGAGGTTTTTTTTCCATTCATTGGGGTCCTTAGATTCTCTCAATTTCTGTTCTGCCCTGCGTCAAAGACTTTATCTATCTTCTGTTATATTTATTTTAATTTTCTCTGATGCTAATTTAAATACTATTATCTATTAAATATTATCTTAAAAATAGTATTCTCTACTTGTGCATTCCAAGTGTGAAATGCAATTGATTTTTGAAAATTAACATTAGCTCTGCTAAATTAACTTATTTCCCTCTATTAGTATGACTGCAGAATCTTTGGAATTTTTATGTATAAAGTTATGTCACTTGTAAATAAAGACAGTTTTATTTCTTCCTTACCAATACATATACCTTTTATTGATTTTCTTGCCTCATCATATTGGGTTAGATAAATCCTAGATTAGAATACAATTTTGAACAGAAGTAGTGACAGAAATCATCCTTTGCATCAGCATGTTTGCTATCAAAACATGACCTAAAAAAATGGCTTGATATGGTTTTCCTGTTTTACTGTGCTTTAAAGAGTGTAAGTTTGATTGCATTTCTAAATGTATGGTAGAATTCACTAGTAAAACCATCAAGCCTAAAACTTTTTTCCAAAGAATTTTTATTATAGATTGTTTACAACATATTAAACTATATTTTATTTCTTTTCTTTTGACAGTTTTGGTTAATTGCAGCTTGTTAAATCTTTTTTTAATCATGTCATTAAAATTATTCTAAACTATTATAATAGCCTCCTGTTTTCATTTTGTTAACTGTGAGATGTTACTTAAACCCTCCTTTTGCAAAATGTATTCTTGATATTGTTTTTTGCCTTCTCTCTTTTTTTCCCTTGATCTCTCTTTCTAGACATTTATCAAATTTATTATCCTTAAAATTAAATTCTTGGTTTACTTTACTGTAACTTTGCTTTATTGATGTATCTTTTATTTGCATTGTTTCTTTTTTTCTTAACTCATGGAGATAGATGTTTAGGTGACTTATCTTCCCTTTAACCCCCAATATAGTCGTTTAAGTGTGGCTTTAGTTGTATTCTGAAAGTTTGTATAAGTTGAAGTTCATTATTATTCAAAGAAAATATTTCTTAATTTCCATGTTTTCACTTTATAGCTTTGAATTATTTAGAAGCATATAACTTTTCAAATAGATGAAGATTTAATATTAATTTTTCTTCTATTATTTTTAATCTAGTGTACTATTGTCAGAAAATGTACTTGATATAATTTTATTTTTTTGTTATTATTTGAGATTTCCTTTATACCCATTATTTGTCTAGTTGGCTTGGCATGTCATGTGAATTTTACATTAGTTATATATGAGACATGCAAATTAGGTTGTTAATTGAATTGTTCAAATCTATATAGATGTTGAATTAAATTTTTTTTATTGAGGTAGCATTGTCTTACACGATTCTATAAGTTTCAGGTGTGTATCATTATAAATCCAAACCTGCTGATGCTACATTAAATTCCCTGAAAGTTCAAGTCTGTCCTTCACTATATAATTAACCTTTTTGATTTGCCTGCCTTGCTTCTCCCTTACCTTCTGGTAACCACTAGTTTAGTTTTATAGTCTAAAATTTTATTTTAATTTCGTTTAGATCATTCATTTGTTTTGTCTCCCTATATACTAAAAGTGAGTGAAATCATATGGTGCTTTTCATTCTCCATCTGGCTTATCTCACTAGAAGAATACCTTCTAGGTCAATTCATGTTATTCTACATGATAGGATATCTTTCTTTCTTTCTTTTTATAGCTGAATAGTATTTGATTCTGTAGATACACCACATCTTCTTTACTCCTGTGCTGATAAACACTCAAAAAGTTTCCACCTCTGGGCTATTGTAAATAATGCTGCAATGAAATGGAGTGCATGTATCTTTGATTCAGTTTTTGTATTGGGGGCATAAATGCATAGAAGTAGGAAGGAGAATTAGATCACATAGAATTTTATTTTTGATTCCTTGAGGAATTTCCTTACTGATCACCATAAAGGCCGCAACAATTTGCCTTCCCACGAACAGTGCTCAAGAGTTCCTTTCTCTCCACATTTTCACCAATACTTATTTCTTATCTTTTCAAAAATAGCTGTTCTCATAGAGGTAAGGTGATATCTCATTGTTGTTTTCCATTTCCATTTAACTAATAATAAGAGATTAGAAGCATCATTTTTATGTGCCTGTTAGTCATCTGTATGTCTTCTTTGGAGAAGGGTGTATTCGGAGCCTCTGCTCAATTTTTAATTGGGTTCTTTTGTTGTTGTTGAATTTTATGAATAATTTATGTATTTTAGCTATTAATCCCCTGTTGAACATATGATTTACAAATATTTCTCATTTAGTAGGATGTCTTTCTGTCTTGATAATAGTACCCTTTACTGTGCATGAAGTTTTAGTTCGATGTAGTCCCATTTGTTTATTTTTGCTTTTGTTTTCCTTGTTGTTGGAGTCAAGTCTCCAAAGATATCTTCAAGGCTGATGCCACAAAGAATATTGCATATGTTTTCTTCTAAGTATTTTATATCCATCCTGAACTTTTGTCTGCTTGATCTATCAGTTACTAAGAAACATTTATTTTAAAAAATAATTAAAACAATACATTTATTCATTTTCCCTTTGCTTATGTCTTTACTTTTTTAAAACATTCTGAAATTACATTACTAAATGTAACAAATATAGAATTGTGATATTTTGGAAAGATTAGCCCTCTATCATAATAAAATTCCTCTATGTATTGCCAATAATGTTTTTGCCAAGTAGCTTAATTTATCTGAGAAATATATAAAATACCATATTTTGCCATGTTTAATGTGCTTCTGTATATAATGCCCATCCACGTTTTTGGCCCAAACTTTCTGGAAAAAAAATCTTTTGTCTTAATTTTTTAATTCAGATTTGCATTTGTTTATATTTAGGTACCTTTTTTTTGTATTGTAAAGGAATTTTAGCATTTATTGCTAACATATTATGGTACAATAATTTTATGTGACAAATAAGTACAAAGCACAAGTACAGAGACAGGTATAAAAAGCTTTTCTTCCTGTGGCCCCACCATCTGATGACACTCTCTGTGGGAGGAGGTCTAAAGTGTCTCTTGGCAGCTCTATTGCCATGCTCTTCAGCATATTTAATAACTGTTAGCTTAAAAGTTGCAGTGTCTATATTTCTGTAAATATATCAGCAGATTGCTAGCTTCTGCCTAAAGAGTAAGAAGAGAAATATTGCACTATTCACCCTATGGTGATAAATTGACACCACCTGTCTTATCAAGTCAGAGTCACCTACTCTGTGAACAGCAATACTTTACTCTTCATTTAATTTCACTGAATCGTTAAGTGAAACAGCTTTCACTGCAAGTTTGATGTAATTTCAACAAAATCTATTACCGTATTGCAGGGTCTTATTTTGCATATGGTTATTGTTATTGATTTCTAGAGTTGCACTTTTAACTCATAAGAATAAATAAAAGAATTAAAAATATTTATATAGATACAGAATAAGTACTACCCATGTATAATGTGCATACTTCTTTTCCTTCACAAATTTGGGCAAAAAAATGTGTATTATACATGGCAAAATACAGGGTATTGGTGTACTGACCTTTATCCAAGTATTTTTTCATGATACATTTTCTTATTCTTTTAGTTTCCTGTGTTGTATTTTAGATGACTCTCTTTTAATAAACATTGTTCTGAGTGTATATTTTTTACCTATCCTGAAATTCTGCTTTTGATTTCCCATGCATTTGTATGTTATTGTTATTCTGGGGTGGGGGGGCTAGAGTTATTATCTTACCTTTTTGTCTGCTTAACAACAGATTCAATATGTTTTTTCCTCTGCTTTCAACATTATTGGTTAATGGTTATATCATTTTAGCTTTTTAGAAATTTATCTTGCGGATGATATTTTATTAGCGGCCACTGCAAAATTACAAAAATTATGAATTATATGAACTATATATATAAATTAGAACTTCAATCACCACGAAGAATGCATAGAGATTTTAGAACATTTTAATGAAATTTTCCTCTTATATTTTATACCATTTTTTCATGTTTTCATTCTGCCTGTATTTTGAACCATATTAGGCATTGTTTCATTGTTATCATATATTTCAAAATTAACTTAGATTTACCCACATATTTATTGTTTTTTTTTCTCTTTATTTCTGAAAGTATTTCTGGATTCCATCTTGGATATATTTTTCTCTTCCAGAACTCCTTTTACTACATCCCTTAGTTCATAACTGCAGGTTACATAGTTGTGACTGGTCTGAAATGTTATTATTTTATTTTCAGGATAATGAATCTTTTCATTGGTTAAATAATTATAAGTTGGTAGGTTTTTTTAAAAAATGTTTGTTTATTGTCATTTTTCTATGATGTATGCAAGTATGGATTTTATTTCTTTCTATCCTGTTTGGGTTTTATAGTGCAGCTTGAAGATAGCTAGCTAGCTAGCTAGCTAGCTAGATAGATATACACACATATATAATTTATGCAATATAAAAATGTATTACCTCTTTAAATATTGACTGCCCAGTTCTTTGTTTTAGCTCTGTCTAGGACAATTCTGAGCAGTTTATGTCTTCTTTGTGATTTTATGTAATTTTTATACTTTTCTTCCCTCCACTCTTCACTCTGATATTTTCTACTGGCTTATTTCTGTTCTCACCTTCTATGTCTGATCCTCTGTGTCTGATACAATTGATTATTCAGTTTTAATTATTTTATTTTCAAGTTTCAGAATTTTCAGTTGATTTTTAAAAAGCGGATTTCAGGATAAGTCTGTATTTCATCTTATTTCTTTCAACTATTAATCATAGTTATGTTAAAGCTTTATAACGTGTATTTGTTTCTATTTTATTAATATTTTCATGTTTTTTGTTATACAGTTTTATCCTCCGAGGTGCCTATTAATAAATATTGAAATTTGGAAGTTAAGCATAAAAATCTTATGATCTATTTTATTGATCCATAAAACTTTTTCTTTGGGTGGGGGGGAGGCTGTTTTGATGGTGGTCCATCCCCTACTATTCAACAGGTGTTTAATAACCTAATTTAGGTGACTCGAAGCTGAGCATCAGTTTTGTGATGGTACAGTGTTTTTCACTCCACACCCCTCCTAAGATGCAGTCCCACTGGGGTTCCATCTGAAAGTTTAAGGTGACTGTAAGGATACCACATCCTTGATGCCCCCTCTCTAATATTACCCCTTAACCCAGGAATCCTTCATAGGGAGATCTCTGGCTCCTTTTGGTTCAATTTCTCTGCCTCTCAGTAGCCAGTTAGAAATCGGCAGTACCAGCAGTGAAAAATAGAACAGAAAATCAGGTTTATCTTTGGAATTTCCCTTCTACTGGGAATTTTGCTGCTTCTTCAGGTTCTCACTGTTTGGAGAACTTTCTAAAACTTTCCAACCAATAGACTTTATAGTTTATTCAATTATTTTTTCGTTGTCAGAATATAGTGTTTTCTGTTGCAATTGCTTCTATCCTTACTAAATTTGAAATCTCTCGAATATGTATTATATTGCAGCATATAACATTTTTACTCTGACAACAGAGTGCCTTCCTGCTGAAACGGAAGGCCTTCCAGGTGTAGTCTTCCCTTGAAACTGAAAAAGCCATGTCAGATGCAAGTATAATATTATGCTTGGAATGAGAAGACTGAACAATAACAAAGCAAAAACTGCAAAGCCTTGCCTAAAATACTATTCCAGCATTGTAAAGGAGACCAGAAAACACCAGAAATGACCAAAATTACTGTTCTAATTAGCACCTTTATGAGAACCCAGGGAGAGTACAAGTTTGATATTTCCATCAGCTTTTTAAAAATTCAAAAATATCAAAATACGGTTTAAAAATGGGAGCATATTTAAAATATACTTCAATTATTTGATATTAAATAAAACTTATTTTTTTATTTTAATTTAAAAAATTAAAAAATAATTATAACTCAATGTTCTACATAATATTATAGATTTTATAGGATAATTATAATATTTATAACATTAGTTGATAGTATTGCATGAAATGGTAGACAGGTTAGTGTTATCTGAGGAACTTACTTTTCTTTCATTACTTGCAATGCATCTCTATGACTGTGCGTATAGCTTCCTTTGGTAATAATGCCTAGTCTGAAAAGTGAGAAGCTGGATAAATGCATTCCCCTACTCTGCCACTCTAATATATTATTTATCTGGTTTTAACCATCGTCTCCCTTAATTCTAATTAAAGGAACTGCTTACAGTGCCATATTTTAGTCACTTTTACTTAACAATGACAGAAATCATCACAAAAGCACATTTAAGAAAAAGAGTAGCCCTAAGTCCTCAGTGTGGCACAGAACAATTCTGTAAATTATCTTACTAAAAAGAGAAATGAAACTGTATGTCATCTTTTTTTGCCCTAAACATCCCCAGGATTTACTGACCCTTTTTGTTGTTAATATCATTCTTTCTTCCCCAGTGTCTCTTGAATGTATTCATTTTCTCTTTTTTTAAATATCACTTGTCTTTTCCTTCATTCTCTATGAAATTCTGCTTGAATGATTATTTTTTAATGGACTTGTCAAGTAGTCAAAGACCTTAAAAAAATACTTCTTGACAGTGGCCTTCTTGCCATTTTACAACATGGACTGTTCTGTCTGAAGAGCCTGGTTTTTCACTGCTAGGTGTGTTTGAAATGGTTTTGAGGTTTTGCGGTCGCTGCTGGCCCTCTGAGGAACTTGGAAGCCTCAGCTTCCTTTGCTTGGCCCGCCCCCCGGGCCTGGTGAAAGAGCGCAGAGCAGGGAAGGACCAAAGCAGTCTTGAACTTAGAAAAGAATCCGGTTTCCAGGTAGGTGGCCTCTCTTTGCATCTACACTTGGGAAATCCAACTTTTCAAGTAAAGTGCAGGAGACTTGGGATGGAGGGGTGCAGGAGTGAAAGTGTTACACAAAGAAAACGTGGTGAACTTGCCAGTGCAGTCTTAAGACTGTCAGGCAGCAGAATCAAGCTTCTTTACTTTGATCACAGCTCTTCCTTTACAAAAAAAAAGAGTTGTTCTAGCCTTACTGTGCAGGACACTGTTCTGAAAATGAAATCAAGTTTTTATTAGTGATTAAATGTGGACAAAAATGGCTTCAGAAATATGTCAAAAGTCAAAAAACAAAAAAAGAAAGAACTCTGACTAAAAACATCTTTGATGTCTCCAGTGTTCCTTGATCTAATACTTATCTTTGAAGCAATGTTTTATTTTATTTCTTTGCTCTGGTAATATTGTCAGATATCCTTTGAAATCATTCTGGCAGTTCTAATGAATAGAATAAAAATAATTAATAGTATTTGAGTGTTTTGAAACACTTAAAAGAAACATGGTACATCAAAAAATTATGCCTATATATGCATATATATATAATGACTATTGTACTTCTCTGTATGATATGTGGCAGGATGAATCTGAAGAAAACTAAAAATCACATACCTAAAAGTTAAGAACAACATCCGTTCAAATAATTTCGCATTGAGTTCCTTTTATACCATTATTAAAAGAAGCATTGCATTTCACATATGTGGAATTGAATATAATGCAAAATTAAAATTAAAAAATTGAAATAAAAAAGTAAGTCAGTAACAGATAGCCTAAGTGATAGTTTAAAAAATGTGTAAGATGATTTTGGATGGGTCCTTTGACTCTCCTGCTTGGAGTTGCCTGCATAATTGGGCAATTATTTATCCAAGGCATTATTTATCAAGCACTCCGTATTTATAATTCTTTACTTTCACTTATATTGGGTTTATCAGTTAGTCAATATCCTAATTGGTAAATAAAAGTAATGCAAAGTCCACTGGGTGAAGACTCACATGGTATGAATTCCAGTTTTCTGGTAATTCTGTTTTCCAGTAGTTAGTTGAGCAATTTGGGAAATATTCTCTAACAATTCTAAGTGAGGAACTGGAAACCTTTTTTTCTGTAAAGGATTGTATAGTAGTTTAGATTTTGCAGAAGCAAAAGCAAAACTGAGGTGATATGCAGATACTTAAAAGGCCTTTTAAAATATAATCACTTCATATATAAAAACCACTCAGTACATGTGTGCAAGTGAGGGCCAAAACCTTTCAATCCCTGTCCTGGGTAAAGAATTTTAATCATTTTGAAATGGAAGATTGAAACTGCATCAGATATTCTCAACCTAGGATCCTGTGACCCCAGGGAGTTCAAGTATAATACTTAGGATAATCCACCAATCCGTTACTGTTGTGTACAAAAGTTTGAGTGCATGCAAATTTGTGCTTTTTAAAAGGGGCACAAAAGTTCATTGGTTTCTTCAGATTTACAAATTGGTGCAAAAACCAGTTAAGGTTAAAGACCACAGACTTAGTTAGCTTCCCAAAATGCTTTCTAAATCTAAAATGAACATACGGAGTACTTACTAGATAGCCAATATGTTTAAGCCATTATGCTAGCATTTGTAAGAGATATTAGCATGCTATGACAAAAACAGCATGTCAAAAATTTAAAGATAAAGATATATGTAAACCTGTGCTATCCTTGTAAGTAATGACCTTGAAAAAAATTTTGTTATTCGTCAAACATTTCTAAGATATTCACTGTCAATGTATCTTCAAAGCTAGTTCATGTGTTATGTTCGGATTATTCAGCAAATATTTTGTTGTCCTATCTTGTGAATGATAACGGTATTATTCATGACAGTCATAATCAAACTTCATCTAAGCTGAGTCTGATTCATACAAATATGATTTTCATAAAGGCAGAATTTTCCATCTTTGATTACTAGATCAGTGCCTGGCACATATTGAACATCATTGGACTGAATGAATGAAAAGATTGAAACACTCCCACTGAGATTGTGTGCCATAGTTTCTGAAGGCTTAGAACCAAAAAGTTTCTAGAAATAGTAGTTGCTAAATCCAGATAGTGCTTCTCGTTTCAATGTTGGATATAACTGGCTTCAAAATACTTGGCCAACTAAAGATTGCAGTTCCTGAGGAATAAGTCTTTTTTTTTTTTTTTTTTTTTCATGAGTGAAGTTAGTTGACTTTAACTTACATAGGAGAGAGAATACTTCTTACCCAATAAACTACACTCTGGGATGGGGCAATGGGAGTGAGAAGCTAATGTATAGGAGCAGCCTCAGCATCTGAGCCCAACCTGGCCTGAAGTCAGGTCAGAGGTCGACGAGTTGGAGTACTGCACATAAATGGTCATTTGGGGGGAAAATACAAAAATCATATCTAATAGACTTTAGGACACCGCTCTGCTCCTTGATAAAGACATTCAGCATGAGTTCCATCACACGTTACTTTCTGATGCCAAAATCTGAGCACCATTTGCCTGGAATTCCCACAATTACATGGAGCAGAGAATGTCTTGTGATTCAAAGGTGCATCCCTTTTCTCTCTAGGAATAATTCAACATTCTAAAAGAGAAGCTACGTCTACAATAGCTGGTTTATATTTCATTTACTTCTTTAGGGACTGTAAATCTTGATATTTAAAGATTATAAGAAATTTTAATGGAAGCCAGCACTACTCTCTACATATCTGGTGTCATACCTCCAGCCTTATTCAAGAGAGTGCATCCCCATCCTTCCTCTCCCCTCTTTCTTTCTATACCACAAGCTATTACGGAGACTGTAGTGCTACTGTTTGCTTTAGGATGTAAATGTAGAGTGCACCTGTCATAAATGTAGAGTGCGCCTGTCAGTGTCACTCTGCATTAAGTGGTGCTATTTGTCCAATCTGTTAGCACTTGTGTTGAAGACACTGTCCTGAATCTCTTTAGGGATTGGTACTAGTCCCAGATAGATCCCCAAGACCAAACCCTTCATAAATAGAACCTCAAATACATAACTAAATTATATTCCATGGTCCAAGGTCTTGTGTATTGATGATAGAAAGTTCAGTCACCTCCCCAAGGATTTCTCTGGGTACAGCTCACATGTTCTATGCATTCAAAATAGTGGGTTCTCTTTCCACTAATTGATGACCTCTGTACGTTTCTGGTCAGCTTTACTCCAAAGACAAGTAAGGCTTCTCAGATTCCCTTTCAGGCATGATTAGCTTGAATCTGTGATTAAGTTTATCAAAGGTTCAGACAGTAAATATTTTAGGTTTGTGAATCACACATTCTCTGTTGCAATTACTCAAAACTCTACTAGTTTGTGGAAGCAACCCCAGATAACATATAAATGAATAGGTGTGATTATAATCAGATAAAATCTCTTTATAAAATTAAGTGACTGAACCTTGAGCTATAGTTTGCTGGCCTATCAGCTATATAGATGGCTTGATGACAACTTACAAAGTTACAGTGTTGTAGAGGGAAATGTAAAACAGCTTTAGAGAACTCCTAAGAACATTAGTACTTCTTCTTGGAGGTTCCCAATATCCTTCTCTCTTTAGCTTTTTGCTAAACCCTACTTAGAGGATGTCCAAAATTCCTATCAATAAAATCTCTGAAGAGCAAGGCCCACTGAATAAAAATGTGGTCCCTCTAGGTCTGAAGTATCTTAAATAATCATAGTGACACTTACCTTGCATTTGTACTACTAAATGTTTCACTGAATTTTACCCTTTCTTGAAATCACATCTCAGTCTGTGACGCACCTATCTGCAAGCCATGTAAAGCCCACGGACCTGGGTTCAAGACCTGGGGCCAAGATTTTTTTTAAAAAAAGGATATAATGGAAACTGTATCCCATAAACAATAGTTCCCATTCTCTCCTCTCTATTACCCTCTACTGCAAGCATTGTTCTACTTTCTGACTCAATAAATTTCATCATTCTAGGTCCTTCACACAAGTGAGATAAAAATGTCCGTCTTTCTATGTAAAGACAAACTCTTGCTAATATTTTTTCAAGTCAGATGAAAAACAATTAACTGCCCATTAATTCTGGCTTTTAACTGCTCTGGTTTGGAAATATTAGGGTCTAGTTGGAAATACCTGACTATTGAACTTTCATGAGTGATCTACTTCTGTTCTCTAATATTGCCCCTGCACAAGTTATTTTAGGACATTTCATCTTTCTCCAAATGTATATCCCACATTCTTTTTTTTGGAATATTTTGATCTGTGTCTACAATGCCACCACCTCATCTTCCTCTTTAAGACTTCTACTCATTGGACTTGATACCAAAACCACTTGGTGTCTTACACCTTCACTGATATGGACAGATGGCTTTGTTCTCCTCTGTTACTTTGTATTGACACTCATGTGATTCATCATACAATGCCTGGTGCTTTATCTTTTCGCTAGGTTGTAACCTCTTTTGTAGAAGTGTCCAAATCTAGTACAAACTTTATTCCATGCAAAGTCCCAATTTAAAGAAGTTTTAATTGCAATTTGGACATAAAATATAAATTTTTTTTAAAAATGAAGTAGTTGTATATTCATTGATTTTTCTCCTCACCTTTTTGTCCCTCCCCGCACCCCCACCACCTGCCCCTTCTTCCATATTCCATTTATATGTAACCTAACCTACAAACATCTCTAGCAATATCATGACTTGATTGACCCTTGGGGTTCTTATTACGATTACAAGACGGCAACGTGAAATGATTGGATTAGCCTGTTTCAGATGTCTTTCCATAAAAGCAATCTGACATAAAAAAATTTAGTTTCTCTTAATTTTATTTTTGAGGAAACATTTTCAATAATAAAATGGAATTATTATACTCATTTCACTCTTTGTAATATTACAAATATAGAAATATTCAAAGGTGTTTATGACCCTAATTTTCCAAAAGACGAAGACATATTTGGAAAGATACAATCTATCCATATAAAAATAATGCAAATATTGTAAGTCATTGTGAAAATCTCTATTTAGCAAATGCTTTATGGCATATAAAGAAAAAGTAGATGTAATAATCTTCCTTATACTATTAACTCTTTTCTTAGAAAATTTAATTAAGAGAAGCTGATAGCTTAATGTCAAATTTTCTTCATGGGAAAAGATCTGAAACAAGCTAATCTGAGGACTTTGCTCTTGGCAGGGAGTTTTACAGAAAAAGAGTGATTAGATAATCTTCATTAGATTGCCTAAAATGAAAAGGAATGTTAAGTAAAAATCATTAGCCAGATGATTGGATGGATAGCTGCTTTTTAGAACACTTTCTTAATATTATTAAGGCCTATTAGAACAAAAATGAGTGCTTTATTGAGAATACTAATTGCTTCCCAGAAGAATATGATGAAGTGAATTCCAAAAATTGCTCTGTCTCAAGCCGACTTTGAGATTGTTTTTTCTTTACATGGCTAATTATGGAGTCAAGACACAAGGTCACCTGCTGCTGCAAGTTAGGAGAGTGAATTTCGTCTTAAAGAATTGGGTTTTTCAAGAGCCTCTGAACATGTAATGAGTTACATGATGTGGACTCGGAGTGCTGGAGTAGTTTTGTGAGGAAGGAAATCAGCAAAGATGGAGAGATCAGAAGATTGAGGCTCTTAACAGGCTTTTTTAATGTGAAATTTGGGTGAACAATAAGGAATCTGAACTCCAGCTACATTATGCAGTGATTCTTAAAAGTGGGTCTGTATCAAAAACCTCCTGAACAGCTTGCTAAGATATGAATTTCAAGGTCTTCCCATAGATTCTGGCTGAGTGGTCTGAGAGGGGAATCTCAGTGGTTTTATCCCGTCTCCTTGACTATGATTATGAAAGCTTGTGGTTAGGTGACTGGGTCTCTCTCAAGTTCAGGTGGTTGGTTTTTCTTTTTGTAATGCAAGTGCCTGACTTAAGTTCTGTTTGCTGAGACATCCACCCCAAAGATGACTGGAAGGAATAAACGCATTGATGTTTTAGGACTAGATGAAAAGCCAGGCTGCCTCCCCCACTCCTGCCCTTCAACTGGGGCTTCTTTATCTGATAGTCTGTTTGATTTAGATAACTGGTCATTTGGGACCAGTTGCTTTTTCTCTTTCTTCCTACTTTTCTTTCTTTCTTTCCCCACACTTCAAGTTCCTGCTTTTAGGTTTTAAAATCATTGATAAAGAATGAGCACTGAGATGGTTCATTTGTTTAGTTGGTTTCTCTATACATGAAATCCTATGATATTTGTATTTCTCTGTCTAATTTATCTCATTAAGCACAATTCTTCCTAAGTCTAGCCATGTTGCAAATGGAGGAATTTCATCATTTTTAGTGGTTAAGTAGTAGTATTCCATTCTGTATAGAAGCAGAAAGACAAGCATCATATGATTTTATTCATGTGTAGACTACAGAGAAAACAAACACACAAAAGAATCAAATCAAACAAAATTAGACTTTTAGTCTATAGAATCAAATTAGTGGTGATGACAAGAAAAGAGAAAGGGGAATAGGCAAACTGGCTAAAAGACGTCAATTATATGGCAAAACGGAATTGAACTGTTGGTAGTAAACTGAGTGTATTATATCCAGATGCTGATTACAATGATGTGTATCTTAAATTTATATTATGTGATGCAACATTCCTTCAATCATTTTTTTAATGAGCAAGAAAACTTAGATTTGTCCCTCAGCTTCAATAAAAGCAGAATCCCAGGTCCTTGCTCTTTTTCTCTGCATTCTCTCCTTCTCCCTTGCTGAGTGTCCCTGGCATGCCTTGTATGTTTCAGAGGGCCTGTGAGTACTAAACTCTGTCTTGCTTCAAATTTTCCTGACTGGAGTCTTGCAATCATGACAAGAACCCAAGTGTCAGTCTAGTCATAACAGTGATTTGAAAAGGGAAAATGTCTGAAGGAGTTTTACAGAGTGATCATATTACTGTTGATAGGCTAAAACCAGAATCAAACAACATCATTTATCCTAACATTGTATTCTAAGTGCTAATAACAGAGACACAACTTGCCTGAGGGCTTACCTCTAAGACAGAAGGAACAGAAAAGTTCTAAGATATTCCAGAGACAATTTATGCTGGTACCAGTGATCAGCACCAAACAATGCATGTGAGACCATTCATTACATGGGATGCATCAGTTTTATTCCTTTTTTAGTTAGACTTCCTTTACAAAAACTGGTGATTCTCTAAACTCCTGTATACTTCCAAATAACAAGTATGACTGTCATGATCCAGACCCCAGTGAGCTTCAACAAGTCTGTTGGGTCAGTAAGAGGGAGGTGGTAATATCCAATTCAAATGAGAATAGGGAGGATAAAAAAAAAAGTGTAAAAAATGTCTAGGATATAGTATTATTCAATAATAATTACCTCTTTCCCCTGTATTGTCATTTTAAATTTTAGTTTTTTAAACCCCACAAATAAAGCAAATTGAAACTATTCTCATTGTCCCGTCTGTCATTGACTTGCAGCCAAAGACCAGAGGGACACCTGTGGTAGAACAACCTGGGTGTATTTCTCAAGGTGCACCATGGAGACTGGGGACACCTTAGGAAGGCGGTGTGGGGAGCCATCTCATAAAGGATGGAGGCTTTGCCAGAGTGCTTTCAGGCAGGCTCTAAGAAGTGGAATCTGTTCTGTACTGAATGCTGTCAGAAAGCAGAGATAATATATGATTCAGTGAAGAAATGGAAGTTGTTCATTTTAACCAAGAAAGGAAGTGTTTGGTATTTTACAGATGACCCAGTGAGCTTTTTTTCTTGTCTTTGTTTAGACATCGTTGAGCAGGGGTCCTATTTTATTCCCAGTGACCAGAGGGACCATACTTGAACTGTTCCTCCTTTCTCTTTCTCATTTCTGAACTGAAACAGAGGGTAGGGGGAAACTGATATTTATTTCAATGGAGAGATTGAAATTTTTTTCAGTACTTCCTGTGTGGAAGATAATGTGAGACTTTAATCACCCTAAAATATCACGAGTTGGGTGGGATGAAAACCAGCTCTAGCTGACTTCTCACTATAAAAGCTTCCTCCCTGCTGCGCTGTTTCCTTAAGTGAATGAGTGCCCTCAACTCTGGATGGATTACCTCTGACTTTACTTACAAGAGGAAAAAAAAAATCCTTTGATTTATGCTCAGAGATTGCCAACGAATATTTCGTTAAAAGGCAAATGGTAAATACTTTCCGTTTTCTGGGCCATATAATCTCTCTCAGGACCACTCAGTGGCGACTAGTGGAAAAGCAGTCATAGATCACATGCGAACAACTGCCTGTGACTTTCTTTAGTAAAACTTGACTATAAAGTCAGTTGGCAGGTGGGATTTGGTCCATGGGCCTTAGTTTAGAAATGATAACAGTTCTCAAATCAGCTTCAATTCTTTGAAATGCATTTTGCATTTTGAATAGTTCAATTCCAGCAATTTGTTAACTTAAAAATGGTTGATGCTCAGTAAATATGTGGAAACATAAATTTTGTTATGTTTTATTTTTTCAGGGGCTTATTTTAAATAAACTGTCAATTTCCAAGAGGGACAGAGGATCAGGATGATGCCTCTACCATTTGCTTCTCTGATCTGCATAGTGGTAACTGGCGTTTGAGAACCCAGAAGGCTGATCTGACCGTTCTTCTGTGCGTCCTTTCATCTTTCTTGAAAGGAGAACTTTTGTGAACGAGACAGAACTTCAGAGAGGGCGAATAACTTGTCCTCAGTATCCAGACTATGTTAGAGCTGTGCTAAACCCCACATTCTCTTTACGCTGCCATATGCCTCAGTTTAAAAGCATTATTGAATCAATGTCCTGGGGACATAAGAAGATCCTTGAATTACCTCCTGAATCATCAAAGAAATAATAATAAGATTAGAAAAAACTTAGTGCAAAGTCTATTTTGTTATAGTTTGACACTTTGAAAAATTAGAGTTAAGGGCGAATGTGGAAACTGGAATTCAGCATCAGCATTAGAAAGCTTTGGATGCCTGACCTCAGAACCTAATTTCCTTTTTGCAAATTCCTCTTCAACAACATCATATATTCAACTTGAAAACAAAGATCACCTACCATCACATGTCAAATTGTCTCCTTTTGTGTCTTGAGGGTGTAAAGATGAGGTGAAAAATATATTTTTTAAGGAAAGGTGCAAGCAGGAGTGAAGGCAAGCAGGCAGACAGGCAGGCAGGTAGAGGAGGAAGAAGCACTTTTATTTATTTTTCTTAGTTGTTCATCTTGGTTGCTCCTACCAGCCCTGGGACGTGAACCCAGGACTTGGGATGTCTGTGGACTGTGTTCAAACATGACTCGCCCAGTGTGTGTCTATGCCTTGATACATTTGTTTTTGAATAAATTCGCATTTTAAATGGACTATCGCACACTGATATTTTATGAAAATGAATCAAAAAAGTCTCTTTTACAATATATATTATATATATATATTATATATTACAATATATATAATATAATTTATATATTAATTACATGTATACCCAGATCCTACATATTTCTAATGATATAACTCATTAGACAACATTCTCTTTTTTAAGAAGAATCCAACTTATGTTCATCTCTTTCTACAAAATTTAGTTTGAAATCCACCTGCCCTGGAATTCTCTGAATGACCCACCCAGAGTACTTTATTCTTCTAGTTCAACCAGGATTTGTACCCTCAGCGTACACTTCAAAACAAAGGTGGACCCCTTCATACACAGATGATGGGGCGGTGAGATATTGATTTAATGAATATCTTTCCAGGAGTCCCATGTGAAAACTTAGGGACGGTGAATCTCATAGTTCACTTGTGATTTCACAAGTGAGAACAAGTTATGTAAGTGCTCTAAATGGAATGTGGCAAAAAAGGAGAATGTATGTTTATTTCTACTGAGTCTCTTCCTTCCTCAGCATCTTACTGTATATTAATTTGTGGCATAAAAATTAATAAATATAGATAAATAGTAGTAGGGAATGCTAGTCTATGTAGATGTGTGTATATACATATGTGTCCATCTATGTATCTATCTTTATCTCTATATCTATCTAGCTATAAATATATATATGTATATTTGATTAAGTTGTCATGAGAAGAATACAAGGGAGACTTGATTGGTGACCTAGTGGGAAACCTTTGATAAGCACAAACATTTCTCAATTCAATTTGTTTCACCTTTGATTTTACCCCCAACTTCAAGTTACTAGATTTAGAAGACAAAATTATAGAACTCTTAGTTAAATTTGAATTTCAGCTATGGTAACTAATTTTTAGCATAAATGTGTTCCAGATATTGCAAGGGATACTGACACAAAGTAAATATTTGTTGCTTACCTGGATTTCAAATTTAACTAGGTGTCCTGTATTTTATCTGTCAACAGTCTTTAAGTCTCAGTTAATTGCATGATGAGTTTTCTGGTTTGACAGAATTGAATTCAATTTCCTGTTGGACAATATAGGAGCCTTTAGACAAACTTTTTAACCTGGAGGCAATAATTCACATTGTAGAGAGTTGTAATAGGATTAATATGGACCAGGAATAGGAAACTGCCCAACAAACATCAGCCAAATGTTTGTCTTTTCTTCATCAACTCCTTTCAGTTCCTCCTCTAAGCTTTCAGGGAAAAATAAGGGCTGAGCTCTTTCTCCCACACAATAGATTGTGTCTTTTTTTACTGTAGCATTTTCTGTACATTGTGTAAGACATGTTTTTTGTTTAGGAATGAACAATATAAACATACCAATTCCTCCCTCCTCCCCTTCCTTTTTTCTTTCCTTCCTCCATTTTGTCTTTCATCTTTCCTTCCTTCCTATTTTATTTTCATTTGAATTAATTAAACTTGCGGGTTTTTTTTTTTACTTCATTTTTCTCCCTTGCTAGTTTGGGATATAGACATTCTATTTTTATTCTTTTAGTGATAGAAAGAAATGTAAACTTTTATATTACTTCAAGAATCCTAAAGTTGAACCAAGTTTTCCTTCCTCCCAAATAATATATACATGTTAGAACACATTGACAGAGAACTCCTTCCAAATTTATATACTATCGTTGCTCAGTACTTTTCTGTATTTTAATCTAATGAATTGTATGGATTATATTACTTCATATAAAAGCTATTTAGATTTGTGTGTATATTTACAATTTATTTTATTAATATTTGTTTTCCTTTTGCAATTTATACTTTCCTTTTTGGATAGCTTTTCCTAAATATGTCCTCTATGTATTCCTTTAATAAGGGGATAAATTGATGTTGCTGTCATTTTTATTGTACAAAAGGTCTTTATTTTACCCACATTCCTGAAAGAAATTTTGTCAGGTATACATAAGGGATCAGTAGTTATTTGCAGTAATTGTTTTTAGGGTAATGTTGTGCTGTGTTCTGGCTTCCACTACTGCTTTTATAAAGTCACCTGTCTTTTCAGATGGTCTGTCCTCTCTGATGGGTTGTGTTTTGCCTAAGAATCTCTTTAAAAATTTTTTTTTTTGTGTGTGTGTACTGCAGTTTCACTATATTATATTTAGGGGTGGATTTTTTTTTTTTTTAATTCACTAAGCTTACAACTTTTTTGACCTTATTGAATCTGATGATTGATTTTCTTCAATTTTGGAAAATTCTCAATCATTGTCTCTGAAAAATTTGTCTTTGTTTTGCTCTCTCAATCTTCTGGACCAAATTTAATCTCCATGTCACTCCTCTTTTTTGATTTCCATTTTCTTCATAGGAACATAGCATAGTTGTTGAGGGACACAACAGAAGCCAGATGCTCCAGGTTGATTATTGTAGCTATACAGCTCCTTAGGTCTATGAATCTGGGCTCATTACTTAACCTCCCTGTGTCTCAGTTCCTCATCTCTAAAATGGGGAAGCAATAGTATCAACTTCAGAGGACCATTGTGTGGCTTGAAAAAGAAAAATTTGCTAAGAAAAGCAAAGTGCCTTTAATCTTACTTTTTTTTCTTTCTGTGCTGTGTTCTGAACAATTTTTTTCATATCTATTTTATATTCACAAGTTTTTGTGCTCTTTGTTTTCTGGATCAATGGAGATTCTAGTTCTATTGATATATCTTTCATTTTTACAAGTACAATTTTAGTTATTTTTTAAACTTTCTGGTCAATTATTTTAATCATGTGCTTTTGATGCTATTTTAATATATATTCGCATTTGTATTCAATTTGCTTCTGCCTGGTATCTTCTGCCAGATACTGAGTAACCCTGGACCATGTCGAAAGCTGCTTGTTCTCGCCCCTTCTCAAAGTGTTGGGAAGACATATTGAGGGATAAGGTGAGTCCTTTGACTTGATAATTCTGATCAGAAATGACTATGAAATGAAGACTGAAAAGAAACCAAAGTCTGAGGCTAGGATTTCAAATTTGAGATCGAGAGGAATTTTACCTGTGGATGACCACTGGAAATATGTGGAGAGCATTTAGAAAGTACAGATGCTTAGGCTGCTTCCCAGAAGTGTCAGTCATGAATTGATGTTTTGAGATTCTGCTCTACACACAGCATTGATGCATCAACTAGAGTGTCATAGAAAAGGAAAACAAAAACAGCAAAGTTTCTCCAGGTCTTCCAAACGGGGTCGGGGGGGGGGGGATTTAATATAGAGGATTAAAGTCTACAATAGTATTGTAAAGATCAGGGGAAGCTGCTACTCTTTTTCTAGAGATCAGGAAGTACACCAGTCTCAGAAAACTATCCCTGAACACCTTACAGTTGTTTAATGCCCCAAGGCTCTCAGAGGGAGCCAAGAGCCTGGGCCAAAATGACTTGTCTGTTTTCTTCTGAAATCCTAGTACCTCATGCTGTTGACAAGAATAATTATGACTTATTTAGAGTTGTACCTGCAGATCATCATGGGGAGTCTCTTCTTTTTGGTGACTTCTAATGCTAAACCCTGAAGCCAGGAATCTTAGGGCATTCTTAGAAGGGACAGAGTGAGAAAGATGTAAATCTATCAGGAGATTGAGAAATGCTAGCTGGAAATAGGTGTTCCAAAATTCATAGCACAGAGAGACTCAGGCATATCAGTAACTCTGAACATCACATTGCTTGTAAACACATTTATCCAGATTCAGGTAGAAGGCTAGAGGATAAATGTTTCTAGTAGAGAGAAATTTCTCAAGACACCAGATTTCTGTAGGTGTAAAGAGGAAGTGGGAATACTTTTCCCTCCTAGAGTGTCTTTAACTTCTCTGGATGTACTAAAGAATTAACAAATGAATGGCAAGAAGACTCTTAGTCAAATAAATGAAAGGCCATGATGCTCTTCAGAGACTCAGTTGAATCTGGTATTCATGCCGAGAGGTTTACTGCTGGGTGCCATGGAAAAGCAACTACAGAGAAAGGAAAACGTGCTAGATAGCAAAGTCCTTGTTCTCATGTGATTGTCTCTTTGTAAGCAAGTGACTGTGAATTTGTAGTTTGGGGGTTTTGTGTTATTTATTTATTTATTTATTTTTGGCTTAAATCATAATGATTAACTGTAGATCCTTATCATGAGATTGGGCATGGAGGAAGGAAGATAAGAAGAGACCCTTCTCATGTTGGTGTCCTCCCACTCCGTTCCCTTCTGAGAATGATCCCACACCTCGTTAGTCCCTACTTCTCTCACTCTCACAAACTCTTCTTCTTCCTCTCCAGTGCTTCCTCAAACTTGTTTTCCTCTTCTCCTTTCTTTTACCCTCTTCCTGTTAAAGTGACTGGTAGTAAAGCCATTCAGAGATGTGGTCAGATCAGTGTGAGATTTCTCAGGGGTGAGGTAACCTTAGACACGGCAAACATGGGAAAGGTGTCTCTTTTGAGGCAGACAGCTGCACTGGGAATTTTCAGAACTTCTCTTGTCATAAGAATATTGAATGTTTACTTCTTGACAAGATAATCCTAGGCAATTTTTATTTTTATTTTTTTTAAAGAAAAGGTATAAGCAGGAATGCAGGTGAACAAAGGCAGGCAAGAAGAGAGTAAAAGAGGAAGCACTTTTATGCATTTATATTTGTTCATCTTGGTTGTCGCCCTGGTCCAGGTCTCGAACTCACGTTCTTGGCATGTATATGGACTGTGCCTTGTGGTGGAGTGATCCTGCAGGTCATCAGGGCACATCCTAAGTACTTTTAAATGTGGTACACAGAACCATGATTTACACTAATTAGCCTTCGTGTTTTTCCTTTATTAAAATTCTCAGGAAAATTTTACAAAGCAGATAATGTATTATCCCCGATTTTTAGGTGCAGAGACTATAGACTCAGATCAAAGTATTTGCTCAATTTCAAGCAGCTAATATCCAGATCTTGAGTAAACAAGCAACCTACTCTGCTCTGAGTTTTCATGATTATGTTTGTATTTCCATTTCCAATATTATAATTTAAGAAAAACATTGCAAACTGGAGTGCCTAAAGAGTCTAGCGATATGAGGAAGCCGCTGGAAACCATCTTTCCTGCACTACCTCCAAAAGCAATAAGCAGTTACACTAAATTCGATGATGTACTTTATGTAGATTGTCTACATTCAAGAAAAGCGATCGGCAATACTTCAACTTTATAAAACACGTAGTGTCATCGTCCAGTTTATAGATAAGGAAAATGAACCATGGAGATACTCAAAAACTTGCCCCGGATGGTCCGGCTAATAAATGATAAAGACAGAACTCTAGCTCCAAAGTTTATAATCCTGCAATATGGTGAAAACCTCAGCTACTTGTCTGAATAAGAAGAGATAACAGGGTATAGAAAGATGGAATTGCAAGAAAAGAAAGAAATTAGACTATTTACTTGATAAAGAAAAACAGTTTAGAAAGTAAAGACATTTACTTTTAAAGCTCCTAAGAGCTCTGATGGAATTATCATAGGAGATATATTTCTGTACATTATATTAAAGACCTTACAAGCAATGTTTTTTATTCAGCAACACCACAGATTGCTTTGCAAAATAAAAGCATGATTTCTGTGGTGTTGAAAGTTTCCATACATGAAAGAAATATCCACAATTGAAAAATGACATTGAAATGGATATGACCTCTTAAGATAATGTGTGATCTCTGAGACATTTTGGATATAGAAGGTAACTCACTTCAAACCTCACAGAAACCCAGCAGATTTAAGGTCATAATTTTATGTGACCAAAAGCATAGTGAGGAAAAGCAGTTGAAATCAGATAAAGAATTCGGTCATCGTACTAAGATCTGAATCTAGTCTCTGATTCTATCAACATTTCTTTCAAACGGTCTCCTGACAAATTATTTTGCAAAACACAAACCAAGAGCAATCCACGTTTCAATTAAGTAGGGAGCTGTTGCTCTGCCTATGTTTGTTTTGGGGCTAAGAAGACAGATTTCTTCCTCCATGGTTAATGGGAATGCTAACAGGGTGGTAGCAAAGGGAGGTGTCATTTGTAGGGAGCAGTGAAAGCCAAAGCTGATCTCATAGACTTGAGCAACTGAGGGGAGAGCTGTGCATGCAGGAAAGGCATATGTCCCTCTGGGAAAAGGCAGATAACTTCAAGAAACCAGTGAAGTGGGATGGAGGCTTGTGCAGCATATTGGCCTCATAAACACAGGTCCTTTCCTTGCAGAACTGTTAGCTTCATTATGCAACAGGGAAAGAGCAGCAGCAAGACAGCATAATCCAAATGCCTTGCGTAGGGCACCTATTCAAATATGTGTAATAACAACTGCTTTTTGCATTTCTTCTTTTATTTTTTAAGAGACTGGAAGGCAGACAGGAAAGAAGGCAGGCAAGCAGCAGGGAAGTAGAACGGGGAGGGGCGGGGGGAGGAGAAACAAGCATTTTACTTATTTAGTTGTTTTAGTTATTCCCTCATGTCTGTGAACCCAAGTAGATCCTTGGGCTATATTCAGACTGAGCCCCAGATGTGGGCTTATCACCTGGGCCACCAGGGCATGTCCATTTTTCACATTTCATAAATTAAAGAGCGTGTTCAGATATTGTATCTCATTCAAGCTATCTCAGTGTTTTTTGTTTTTTTTTTTATGCAGGGTAACTGAACTTATGGGCTTTTAAGTGTTATTTCATAATTTATATATATATATATATGTAAGCAGATGATATAGCAGAGGTCATAGCATACAAGAAATCTTGTCTTTATAACAGGGTCTTTCTATTTTATTGGACTTTTTTCATAAGCATCATCTTAAAGGAATGATAGGTCAACAGGTGCAGTATAATGTACCTGATGTATTATTAATGGACCTTTTTGCCTATGATATATATATATTTTATACATCATCCTGGTATTCTGTTTTTAATAATTTTGGGAGGAGGGCTTATTGCTTCAAAGAGCATAATTACTAATCATGAATATTCTGTGCATTGCCAAATTGATGTCTAAAAATGTGGTCTCAGTTTCAACTCTAAAGAGCAAAGTCATTTCATCTTGGCCAGCATTGAAGATTGTCACATATTATATGTCATCGATTTTATAGATGAAAAAGATCTCATGATTCTTTTAATATTTACTTATTTGGAAACCATTGTGGGCAAGTCATCTTATCTGGTCACCTTACATGCTTCCTGCCCAACAGTAAAGACCAATGACAAGTAAATCCCACTGGGTGTGGGAAGCACTGAGAGGTTAGGGAGGCCTGGGTACTGAACGCAAGAGCAGGGAGAACAGGACCAGAATGTGTCTGGTGTTCGTTAGCTGGCCTCTCTTTTTTCTCCTCAGAGTATTTTTTATTGAGTGAACAGTCATTGAACGCCTGCTGTGTAGCCTGCATGTCTGCACTAAGCATTCTCTTAGCATTTATTTCACAGCTTGGATTCTCTGTTAACAAAGCCCTCTCTGCAGAGGCCAAAACAAGGATGGGTTTTAAGAAGATACACTAAGTGCATGGTGACCTGGAGAAAATTCCACTGGCAACATTTCTTTTGGAGACATTGCATATAATTATATTTAGTCTTCATAATAGAAAATGAAAGTGTATCTATCCTTCATCGTTATTTTTGGTTTTTTAGTGTTTCCTATGTTTATTATTTTCTTTTTAGATAACTAGCTAAAAGTATTATTCTGGAAAATTCGAAATTTACCACATTAAGGAACAATGAACTCGTGAACCCATTACTCAGTCACACTGTTATACCCACTTACAGTGACTCAACTCAACAGCTGCTATGACCTGATTTACTCTACCTCCCACAGCCCCCACCACTGTACTGTTTTGAAAAAAAACCTCAGATATTGTGTCACTTTCCACACAAATATTTTGACATGTATGTCAAATACCTATTTGACATTATATCTTTAATCGGCTGTAATACTATTATCTTGCCCCAAATAATTCTTTAATATCATCACATAACCAAAATTTTTTAATTGTCTCATTTTTTGGTTGGTTTCTGTATTAGGTTCAAACAATTGCTTTTAAAAATATTTTTATTGAAGGAACACTGCATCATAGCATTTATATAGCTTAAAGTGTGCATCATAGTAAATCCACATCTGTATTTGTTAAATTAAGTTCATTTCAGCTTATTTTACAAGTGATCCCCTCTACCAAATTTCCTTACCCTCATTCATTCCCTTTATCTTTCTGCAATCATTAATTTGCTTTTGCTGACTAAAAGTCTATTTTTATTTCATTTAATTTATTAGTTCACTTGGGTTCTCTGTACATCACATCTGAGTGATTTCATACAATGTCTATCTTTCTCCTCTGACTTATCTCGCTAAGCATAATTCTCTCTGGTTCCACCAATTCTGTTGCAAATTACAGGATTTCACTTTTCAATAGCTGAATAGTATGTATCTTTGCCACATCTTCTTTATTCACTCATCTATCAATGGATATTTAGGCTGTTTCTTGTTCTTGGCTATTGTAAATAATACTGAGATGAACATGGGGTGCATTCGTCTCTGCAAATTAGTATTTTTAGAGTAAATACCTAGCAGAGAGGAATAATTAGGTCATATGGGATTTCCATTCTTAATTTTTTGAGAAATCTCCATACTGCTGTCCAGAATGGTTGTACCATTTCACACTCTCCCCACCAGTGTATGTGTTCCCTTTTCTCTGCATCCTTGCCAACACTTCTTCCTGATTTATTATATCTTTAAAAATCTGTAATTCTCCCCTCTCCCTCCTTTTATCCAGCTGGAGGCTCTGCTTCCTTTTAGTAGTAAATTGTATTTGAAGCCCACAATCTTTGTGTGACACATGCTCATTGTTACTGTGATGGCCATGGTTTCCGAACAGAGCTAGGAAATAACAGGTAGATATTTTGCTGTATTTATAAAATTCTAATTGTATTTATATAAATAATGGAATAATGTGTTTCCTTCAGGGTTCTGAGTTTCATAGCTGCTTAATAAAATATTCAATGTGTTTATTAGAACAAAAGGCATTATAGATTCTTTAGGGTGAGAGTGGAAATGTTTCACCTCATGACCTGGCTCTCAAGGTCTTCCTTTATACTTGGCCACATTCATGAATCTAAATGAAAAAAATAGAAAGGCAGGGGGGACAGGCTTATATTATTTGAAGTAAAGTCACAGAATTATAAAGCTTCAAGTGTTCTCTGGCATCTCCCAAGTTCACCTATTTATTTTGTAGACAGAAATGCCAAGGACAAGGTTGTGACTTACTCAAAGTGATCTAAATTTCCTAGTCCTCACATTTTAATACAACCAAGGAAAGCCTGCATAATTTATTGAAACACCAGTCACTGAGTCTTTTCCCAATGATTCTGACTCAGTTAGTCTGGGTAGAGGCTCACTGCTAACCCCGAGTGCCAAAGATGTAGATGTTTTTGACAAGCAACCAGAGGGAGTAGTTTCTTGGCCCCAGCGCTGATTAAGTACAGATGAACCAACTTTGACCTAACTGGGAGAAGATACTAGAAAATTCAAGTCCTGAGGTGAGGAACAGGTAAATTATGGGTTATCTAGATGATTACCCAGCTGATGTGACTCACAGAGAAGACTGGACTAGCAAGAGAATCTGCTTGGTGTCTTCAATTTTTCATCACAAATTAATTTCTTTGTGTTAAATTCAGGTGCTTAAAAAATTCTACTTGTGCCTGCAAATTTAAGCCATAGATCTCAAGTTAAACCTGTTTCAATCCTTACAGGAAACTTCGTGTAAATCTCTTTAACTGTAGATAATCATTTGCTGAAATCTCAGAACTTCTGTATGTTTTCCTTTCTTGGCCCTGAATTATGACCTGTGGAGGTGGGGTTAGTTGCAATCAGTTGCTGCCATCTACTCAGAGTCCCAAGGTACTGTCAAGACAAAAAATTTGTTAAGAAATGTTAATACAAGAAATTAGTCAAAACAATATGAGGATCTTTATCAGAAAAGATGGAGAAAAGTGCCTTGGGTCGAAAAGTGCCACCAGGGAAGACTGGACAAAGCAACCACTACCCCTGCCCCACCACCACATCCAGCCCAATGTCACCAACGAAGTCCCCAGAACAAAATGACATTACCCATGGCTTTCTGGGAGCCCTTGTCCTACCAATAATAGCTGAGGGTCAGCCAGTTGGTCCAGCCAGTGACTGCTGATTGCATTTGGACTTGTTCCCAAGTCAAGTGTCTGCAGACTGAGGCTGGATGGTTTGGCTCCACTCCATGTGTCTTTCCTCCTCCTTCTTGAAACATGGGCTAACCTAGCTTTCTCTTTCCTTGGTAACTGCAGAGGCTGGAAGTGTGCAAAAATACTGCCTCTGAAGGTCTAAGCTCAAAACTGGCACACTTACTCTTTATCCTAGTCTGTTGTCCAGAGCAAGTTACCTGACCAAACAGTCATGTGGGACCAGAAATACATTCTGCCCCTTCAGTGGGATGGTGTGCTGAGATGGGGTAGGGTCAGGAATTAGGCTAATGGGGGTAATAGCTCTGTCAACGTTATCAATGAACGTTTTATCAATGAAGTTAAGCATGCTTACGTGAAAGAAAATTCAGATAAAATAACATTCTAATGCTAATTTATAATTGTTTCCTATGGATAAACTGTTGAAAATAAGTTCTATCAATGTATCCAAGGAAAAAGTTAAGTCTTTTTTCAGATTCCTTTTCCTCTTTTGCTGCCTAGATTGTTCTTACACCTTTTTCTGTGCTCCACATTTTTCAGTGTTATTTTTGTCTGCACAGGGCCTTACGACTCAATATAAGGTCCCAGACTCTACATTTTCAATTTTCTATGACTTTAAATGTACTCTGTCTTTAATAGATGCTATCTTGTTGCTAATGAACCTACAATTCACAATGCAGAATACCCATTAGCTATATATTTGCATGACTGAAGCTTATATCTTTACTTGAATTTTATGTACAATTTCAGCTACCATTTTTTAAGGATTTCCTAATGTAAACCTCTACATATCCTTTTTTTGTCTCATTTAATAATTTTGTAATAATGATAGTGAAAACTCTTTATATAAATTGCAGGGAGATTAAACAAATTCCTGAAGATTAGATTGGCAATAGTATCTGAATTCAAATATAGTTGTATCTGAATGCAAAGTCAATGGCTTTTCTATCATTTTCTGTATGTTGTTTGTTTTATTCCCTACTCCCACTCTTCCCTGAACCTAGATTTCTAGATTTTCCTCTAAAATACAATAGAAGGATAGATTTCATGTCACATAATTTTCTAAATTTTGGTGTTGTCCCTTTTTATTCTCTGGAGAGCTTATGGGTTTTGCAGAACATGCATTATTTTCTAGAAAGTTAAGGAAACTAATTCTTTGATGGGCATTATTTCACAGAGTCAATAGGCTACTTTTCTTTTAACATTCTTCTTATTATTACATGTAGTTTATGGTTAGAATGGTCATTTAAGATTTGGCTAATGGAACTACTTGGTTAACTTGATCTAAAAGCTGTATTTTCCTATAAACCTCTGAAAGGGTTGGGAATAATAAGAGAGTGAGTGTTTCTCACGCTGTAACAAAAAAGCAAGTTGGTAGAAGAGAGTGCAGCCTTGAAGATTACTTTCTTATAGGGTTAGATTTGTAACAGGATATTTTAATAATCTGAAACTCTTGGTAAATATTTGATGGTTGCACAACTTCTTGGGAAATTTAAGTTGAACTATAACAACAAAAGAAGCCAAAGTCAGTTGAATTTATAGAAACAACCTTGAAGAAATCAAATTGGAGTTTCTACTAACATCATGTTCTTTTTCCAATGAACACATCTTATTATAACGTTTGGACCAAGACATGAAGAGTTTGGGGGCGGGGGGTGTGCATGTGTGTGTGTGTGTGTGTGTATGTATGTATGTTTAAATCTGCTGTGTAGCAAGCACTGTTACATCATGATTTGTTAATGTGTGTAGAAACAGGAAGTATGCTGTTATGTTTTTCACAATAACTTCTCATTAATTTGTTTCTCAAGCTAAGGAGGTTCAGAAAACTAATGAAAGTTAAAACTAAAATTTCTTTCTTGATTATTGTTTAGCTTTATGAATTCTTCAAAATATAAGAATCATTGTTTATTGAGCAACTTAAGGGTTTGTTTTATTTTATTTATTTGTTTTTTAGGAAGAAAATCTTGAGACAGGGAGGAAAAGAAAAGGAAATGGTTGAGATTTAAGGAGTGGCTCCTCACTGTCCAGTCCAATGCTGAAATTATAATTCATCTCATTATTAGTCTTTTGTTGCAGATGACATTTTTATTAATGCAAACTCTATGGAACTTTTTTTATAAATCAGACTGATGGGTTACAGAAGTTTTTTTTGATTATAATTGACATACAATATTGTATTAGTTTCATGTGTGTAGCATAATGATTTGACCTTTATATACAATGCAAAATGATCACTATGATAAGTCTATCTCCCATCTATTCTTAGCAATTATTCAAATGTGAATTATATAGTGTCTTCTATGGACCCCATTCTGTACACCAGATCCTATGTCTTATTTGTTTATGGGAAATTTATACCTCTTGATTCCCCTTAACCCATTTTGCCCAATCCAGCCACACTTTCACTCTTGTAATCACCAATCTGTTCTCTGTATCCAACAGCATTTGTTTTGCTTTTTATTTGATTTTTCAGATTTCACATACAAGTGAAATTAGATAGTATTTGTCTTTGTCTATTTGACTTATTTCACTTGATGGGTTCAACATTGTTAGGTGTTTTGTCTCCTGCATTCTTTGCTATTAGAATACATTTCTCTACCAAGTACCTAAACTTCAACTGCCAAGTGGTTTTACATTAAAATCTTGACTTCTGTTACAGGAGCAGAATGATTGCAACTTTTCTGTTTCAAATATACAGACTTCATTTTATAAAATAAGAGAATTTACCTTTGCCTAGCATTGCCAGAAGTCTTTATATTCTTTCTCATGGAATTGTCTTAAGTCACATGTCTGTCCTGAATCAATAACTGTGGTTAGGTGTGAATTCGGGGGTGAGACTGTTGCTCAGTTTAATTGAACCTAAGTTTAAAATTCAATACTTGTAGTTGAGATACAGATTAACTTCTTCAGAGTGACATAGATGCTAACCTGGAATAGAACTGATGGACTTTGAGAAAGGCAGATACAACCATTTACAACATCATTCATTCTTTCAGTGAACGCTATAGAAACTGTGGAGGAAACTGGAAAGAATTAGACCTAGTTCCTTCCTTGGTACAACTATGCCCTGTCTTTTTCCCAACAAAAATGGCACAATTATTAGGATAGGGAAGATAATTTAGGGGAGGAATAATGGAAAATTCTTGGAGGAAGTAAAAGATGACTTAGCACTTACAGAACTAGTTAGGGTTGTTTTCTGGTTTTTTTGTTTTGTTTTGTTTTGTTTTTTAAGCATGTGTAATATTTGCTGAGAGAAACTGGGGCATAGGGTAACATAAGATTTGTTAGGGAATCAGATAAATAGACATTAGAAAAGGTAGTATCCAGGGCCTACTAGGAACACATAGTACCTTAAAGAACAAAAATTGCTTTTTTACACTGTTTTATTTAGAGTCAATCCTTTCAACAAGGATGATCAAAATTAGCATGTGGACAAAAGTATCATTTCTTGTTGGCTGAAAGTGGTAACCTCTATATTGCTTGGTAAGTTGATTTTATTACTCAGGAAGCTGGAGCACTGCAAAGTATATTTTTCTTTCAGTTTACAGGTTTTCCTTCTTGAGACCTTTATTTATGAATGAAGTTTCAACTTTCCTTTTTAGCTTGTATCTCTGTTTCTAAAATTACTAAAATTTTTATTGTTTTCAACTCAAAACTCTTTGTATCTAAACTATAAAGGGCGTATTTAACTTTATAAAATGGAGATGGATAAAGTTCCTCCCACATTCCAGGGATGCTATGAACATTTATTAGGGCCCTGCTCTATGTAAGATGCCCAAGAAGGTATGTGAAAGATTCCCTAGCCACAAGGCTCAATTTCCCATGATAGATATATCAAAGGGAATAAAGTGAGGTCTAAATTATAGGTATACCTGATTTCAAATGGGTCTTCCTAATTATATATTTTTCTAACTGCAGTTAAAATTTACCACATTTCTGAAACACTTAATAGCCATCATCATCATGGAATATGATGCAACCAATATGGATTGATTTTTTTGTGAAAACAAGAAACTTCTTTCAAATATACGAACAAGGTATGCTTCTTTTTTCTAGTCTGAAAACATATGGACTAAAACAGAACAAGTGAAAGAGAAATACAAACATAGCTTGCTGTCCCCTCTCTTTCCCCCTAAAGTGAAATAGATTGAGGACCTCTTCTGACTACTGGGACTAAATCATCATAGTCTACATGCAGGTTGTCTATTTGCTGATTGATATATTTGAGCCACAATGGAGAAAACCATATTGCTCATTAACGACCCTTTCATTGTTTGATGCCAATCATTTGTGGTTCATACTGCTTCATCCTTGAACATTTCCTGTCTCCTTTTCCTACACCTAATTCTCTCTGCTTTTCAAATCTTTTCCATCCTTCAGCTCATTTCAAAAGTATCTCTCCTGTGAAGTACTCTTGTATCTCTCGTTTTTCTGATTTGTCTTGTTTTCCCTCTACCCTTCTTTCAAGACTTTATTTATCTTACTCTGCCTTCATGTCTTTGGACTACATATATCGGCCTCCCTCACTAGAGTATAAGCTTCTTGAGGGCAGGACTGTGTCTCCTTTAGATTGTGTCCTTTATTAATTACTCTATAATCTTTACACATCTCTTGATAAAACATATACATATTGAATGAAATATAATTGCTCAAAGTCAAAAATAAAGGAAATGACCCCCCGGTCACAGTTTTGCAGTGTATTTCTTCTTTCTTGAATGAAATAGTTCTATTATATTGAAAGACTCAATCATTTAAAAGTTCATAATTAGCAAAAGACATTAGTAGTTTTACATACAGCAAAGTATTAAGCAATATATTTCATGTGCATTATGTACCCTGCATTATACTAGTGATGGACTAGTCATAGTCATTGCCCTCATGGAGAGTCTAGTCTAAGAGAAAAATGGTCACTCACTATATAAATTAACAGATACATTGACAACTAGACATTTTATTAAATAATATGAAAAAAATGGAGAATGATTCAAGACTAAATGGAAATTTTATAGAGAAAATGTGAACTAGAAAGTTGTTTCTACAGGTGAACCCCATTTGAAATAAATGAAGTGACATCAGTGGAAGACATTTCTTGGTAAAATGACCAGTGGACAAAGGAAACATGACATTTCTCCACAGCAGGCTAAGCGATGAACTGACACTAGAACTTCATGCTTATAGTGTTGGCTTTTCTGACATCACAAGGGTGGTAGCAGATGTGAAGTCCTCTCCAGGTCCCAGAACTTTAGGAGATTTTGTCAGATTTCAGTGTCCACCAGTAACATGCAATCGAAAGATAACAGCATTTTAGCAGCATTCAGATTCATAATATTCTTTGTTTTAGACATCCCTGAGCAAGAAGTATGTGTGTGTGTGTGTGTGTGTGTGTGTGTGTGTGTGTGTGTGTTGGGGGAAGGGGTGTTTGGGGGGAATGTGAGTATAGAGGCAGGAAGGGGAAGCTTTACTGATTGCAATAGGGAATTTCACTGGATGCTCACAACTTTTCTGGAATCTGTGAAGACTGCTACAGAGAAGAGGAATATAGCCAATTTATATTTAAAAATGTCCACACTGATTTAGAAGGTTCTAGCATTATTGATCCAGAGGTTCTCTCACAATTCAGATATCTATCTGCTGGTGATAATGCAAACTTAGTTATAGTCACCTGTGTTACTTTCCTAAGGTTGCCATAACAAATTACCACAAACTGGGTGGTTTAAAACAAGATAAGTTTATTCTCTCTGTATAAGAGGTCAAAGTCCAAACTCAAGGTATGATCAGGCCATGCTCCCTCTAAAGGCTCTAAAAATATTTTCTTGCTTAGTCCATCTTTTGGTGGTTCCAGACATTCCTTGGTTTGTGGCTGCATAACTTCCATCTCCTCCTGTTTCTCCTATTTCTTCAGATAACCATTTTTTTTCTCTTTATCGTTTTTTTTTTTTTTAAAGGACACAATGTATCTAAGAGCCTATGTGGGTAATCAAGTAGGATCTTATCTTGAGATTTGTAATAACTGCATCTACAAAGACTTTGAAAAAAATATGGTCAAATTCATAGGTTTCAGGGATTAAGACTAAGATATCTCTATGGGAATTAGCCACCATTCAGCTACTCTATACATCCTACCCAATGGTAAGGCATTTCTATTCTCATTTTACATAACAGTGTTAGCAATAAATATAGCAGATATAGAATATCAAGAACAAACTACAGTGTCATCTGAGATGGAAAAAAAAAATCATCCAGGGGGAAAACATGCAGGACAAGTTAATGACACAGATTTGAGAGCTCTAGTAAGTACCTTTTTCTCTTGGCCCATCTTTCAGTTTTAAGATTCACATCCTTTTTTGGATATTCTATGTCAAGTCTCTTCAGAACTAAGGATAATTCTGTAATCAGAATCCAGAGACGTTGTTGATATTGGGGCTTAACAGCTTTAAGAAACTGAAGGGTGAACTGGAAAAGAGAAATGCTTTGGCTACTAGGCAACCAGAAGTTTCATAAGATAGTTCCGCTGTTTGATTCTAAGCTGGAAGTCTGGGTAACCTAAAAGCTGCAGTTCCCCTTGGCCGTGGTTAGACTATGCAGCTTAGAGGCAGCTTGGTAACAAACCAAGTTAAAAAAGGAGCTCGGTATTAAATGGGAAATTGTGGAAAACCATGGCACCTCTTCCTACTCTGGGGATTTCTTCAAGGAAATTACTTCAGACACTATGGGATGTAGTGGGAGATACATTTTGAAGGGAAGAGTTGAGGGAATAAGAGTGTAAGACAGAGCTTGAATTCTTCCAGGGATCCATTATGAAGGATGAAGGGAAACAGGAGAATCCCTTGGAAATGAGCAGGTAGAGATTTTCAGAGCCATATTAAAATCGCTGTGTAAGGGTGGACTGATCCAGGAGGGTCATTTATCAGGAAGTTACATTTCAATTAATGCTAGGACATAGAGCTAAAGAATAGAATGCCAGAGTGAGGGAGCAGAATGGAGTTCAGAGAGGCTCAGCACCAGAGAGCTCTGGGAAGCAACCAGGTAAAATGCATTCAGAGAAAAGGTGTGACATGACTCAACTTAAGTCCTGCACTCCAAGGAGGGCTGGGCCTCAGCTGCTCCTCTGGTCTCCCCTGGGGACAGGGCAGTGGGTACCTAACAGAGACAAGTCCTGTGTGCCCACCAGCAGGGAACATGACCTTCCCTGAGTTAGATCCCTCTGAGAACGTGGGCAGGGCTCACCAGAACAACCTCAGTGGGGTTTCCAACCTCATGAGGAAGAATTAGAGACTTATACTTCAAAAGATAAAAAGGAATTAAGAAAAGGGCCTAGGACTCTGTCTTTAGGACAAATTAAATTTTGGTAATTAAATTTTAATGATGTTTTGCTTTTCTATTACATTGCAATCTGATGAACTGCTTCTCACACATTTATTGGCTTTAGAGAATATTGAGTAGGCCTATTTTAATAACTCTCTGAGTCTCCTGCTAGTATTTAAATGAATTGTCTTTAAATATCTGGGTAACTGGTCTTGAAATAAAAACAAGTGCAGTGGTAAAATAAGGACCAACTGGTTAGGAGAATCCCCCAGTTCAGAAGAGAGCAGGGGTGTGCCAGGTAGGGGATGGCCATCGTTTTTTTCACGGGAGAGGGACTTCTGTGCCTCTATAGACCTAGATGTAGGGGAGCTCAACATTTAGACACCAGTACTGCCATCTCTTAACTGATAGAAACTAAGACAATTGCTTAAATTTCCTAAACTCTATTTCTTCATCTGATATCTGGGCTAAAAATACCCAGGCCCTAACTTCTTGGAAGAATTACTTTTTTCTTATAATGTATACAAAATTTCCACCATAGTGCCAGGAATGAGGAAGTACTCAGAATATGGCAATGATGCCACCAATACTCTGTGCTATAATAGACATGTTCCTGTTAAGAAAATATAAACCTGGGGCTGAAGACCAGAAGAAGTTGAACTTCAGTGAATTTTCCTGGCTAATTTCTCAATATCTTTGAATTGAAAAAGATCTTACTGCTGAATGCGCTTGTATTTCACATTCTCTTTGGAGGTGTGGGACCTCTTTCCAACTATGGATGTTGGTTGCATCTCAATGCCATCTTCTCTGTATCAAGAAGCTCAATGGGCTCTAAAGTATTTTCCTTTCCCAGTCCTCCCCAGGTGTTCTGCTGGCTGTGGCATCTCAACATTTTGATAGATTATATTGGGGGTCCAAAATGGAGGCTAAAGATTTTTCTAGAGCATATTTAGATATCATGGGAAGACACAATTTAAACAAGAGAATACCTATAAAATTCTGGAAGTGTTTTCTTTCATTGTTGAGGTGGCTTGCTGAGGGCTGAGAGTATGGTGTGGTTTGAATGAGTTTATTACTAGAGGACAGAGTTTTACCTATAGTCCCTGTTTTACTCATTTAAGAAATCTGCCTACAAGAAACATAAATAAAGATTGTGGACTGACTGGAATCTTTTGGATAAAGTATTTTTAAAATAACACTTGATGGAAATAGCTTAAATTAAAATGGGAAAGGTCTTTTTACTTGAAATGAATATTTTAAATCTGTCAGTGTAAAGCAATTTGACTCCATAAATCTATACCCATAAACATTTTCACATCAAATGACTACTTTTTTCTTGGGTACCACCTTCTGAAAATAATCTGAAATATGTAAAAGTCTTAATTGACAAAAATTGTTTATAATAGAAATATTTATAACAACCATAGTTAGAAATAGTCTATCACTGAGAATTCATTTAAAAAATTTTGAAGGTATCCACTTAAAGGGATGTTATATAGTTATTTAAAAGCCCAGATACTTGCAGGTTAAGTACTTTGATATGTTACTTGTGGAAAATATGGGTTGAACATCGATATAGATCTGATTATAAATATCTCATAAACATAGCTGCATACAAAGATACAGCAAGTATACTAATATATGTGAGTGGAAGCAAACAAGTCATCTTCGCATTTTTCATTAGCTTGTTTAAATTTAGTTGCATCTTTTTTGTAATAAAATGAAAAACAAAAATGTTGAGAATAGAAAAGAAAATAAGAAACTGGTGGTTTGTTATTTTAAAAAAGGAAGGTAGTGGAAAAGGTGTTCAAGTGGATAGTTAAATGCAAGAAATGGTGAGAGTGCTGTGGAAGGGAAGAGTATCAGAAAATACTCTTGATGAAACACATTCATGAATCATATAGACTGAAAAGGTGGAAAACAGCCTTCTTCAGGGCTATTTCAGCCTTGCTTTAGGATGTTTTGCTTCTTCACTGGGCTATGAGCTTAGAGACTAAGAAGTTATTAATGTCGTTTAATAGTAAGTTTTGTGAATACCAAGCCCTCCTCCCTCATGGTTTATCTGGTATGTTTCTCTGTCTTTGGAGGTTGGGGGATTAAGTAGGCCAGATGGCACAGTGAAGGTGGCGAGAAGACCCCTATAGCATTTGGCACTGGAAATTCCAGGAACACAGTCCCACAGACTAGAAACAAAGCTTCATCCCTGGGCAGCAAGATATTTCTTTGAAAAAAGATTTCTAGTAGGGAGATGGAAGACATATGGAAGGATGGAATTCACAGAATATATCATATCTACAGACTTCCAGATCTGTGCAATGCTCTCTCTGGGATTGGAAATAATGCAGAGATTCTTCTTTAGTTTGGAGAAAGATGGAGGAAAACAAGTGTATTCAGTGTCTTGTGGAGCAATCTGACTGTGCAAACACTAACTGTCTGAACTTCAAATTCCGGGGACTCAGACCTCAGCTTTCATTTCCCTTATGGGTATCCAGAAGTCATAACGTCAGGAACTCCGCCAATGATGAGAAATAATAGCTCAGGTCTAGAATGCTCTTGTTGATTGGAGTTGATTTTTTTGATTAGTAAGGCTGCAGCTCTAACTTTCCTGGAAATTGCCTAAGCAAGCATTCTTTTTAACCTAATTTTTCTTTTTTTTTTTTTTTACAAATTTTGTTGAAGACCCAGGAGATTTTTCTAACTTTAGAAATAGGATAGACCAAGGAAGATGATTGTGAGAGAATAAATGAAAACATGGAAAAAAGGGAGGCTTAATATTTTAAATATTTTAATATTTTACTTAGACATAAATTCACTCAAGTGGAATTTCTGGAGTTGACATTTTCATTTTGTGGTTTTCCACATTGCTTCTCATATTATCCACTTTTTAAAACTACACTGAGGTGGCCTACAATGTCGAATTGTCATTCCAGAATCTTTTCAAAAGATTATAAACTGCTGCTTGATTTTCCCAGAAGTGAATGTTCCTATTTGTTTCAACAAACACAAAACACAATATGTTCTAAGGCTCTCTCAAAGACTGGGAAGCCATTTGTCTATGAGCAATATTTTCTTACTGTTCTGTTTTTCTTTTCTTTTTATTTATTTGTTTATTTTTTGTAGCTGGGGTTAAACTTAGCCAGTGACTAACTGTTCTAGCTTCCTGAGGTCCCCAGGTGGGCTACCGTATCTCCATCAGGTCACTGGGTGTGCTGCACACCTCCAGAATTCTTTTGAATGCTAAGCATTCATGATTTTGTCTGCTGATCTGAGCTAGAGCTAGAGACACAGTGGTGAATCATAGGGCCTTCCTGGAGTCTTCATTTGTAGGGTGAGGATGTTTATGAGGTTATGACAAGGAGACTGGTAGACCACAGTGATTGGTGTTATGAAGACAATGACTGGCTGGGGTTTGTAGTCAAATGTTGAAAGATTAGGGAACCAAATTCCCTCAGTCCCATCTGTACCAGGTGCTACAGGAGGAAATGAATCCAGGGGAAGGGCGGAAAACAAGAGGAATGAAAAAGGTCAGAGACCATTTCTTTTTTCGTGGGTCTGACCAGGTTACCCGAGTGCCCAGTTATTGGCCCCATGGCTGCCAAGCTGGGAGCTGAGGTCACATTGCACATCTCTTCTCAATTCAGAGCAGGTGTTTTGTTGTTGGTTCCCCACCCCACCCCGCCCTCCCCCCGCGCGCCCACCCCTGTCCTCTCTTTAATTACTTTATTGAGATAGGATACACATGCCATAAAATTCACTGTTTTATTTTCTTTTTTTAGGAAGGAAGCAGGCAAGAATGAAGGCAAATAGACAGGCAGGGAGAAAGGAAGAGAGGGGAGCAAGAAACATTTTTTATTTATTAAGCTGTTTATTTTGGTTGCCCTCCCCACCTACACTCTCTCAAGAACCAGAGTCCTTGGGCTTTATATGGACCATAGTGCAGCTGCATTTCAGGGTCTGGGTCACCAGGGGGTGCCAAATTCACTATTTTAAAGCGCACTGGCTAGTGTTTTTTCGTGGAGTTGTGAGGTTTCTCTTTCTGAAAGTGGAGAAACAGCAAAAGATTAATAGTTTATATTGATTATGATTTTATATGTCTGAACTTATTTTCTTTAGAATTTTGTCTATTTGCCATGTTTTTTTGTTTTGTTTTATTGTATTTTTCTTCCTGTGTTTGCTGGGATTTATTGAATGCACTGTATTCCACTTTTCCTTCTTATACCCTGTAAGTCATACCAACTTCTATTCACCAGGTAATCATTCCTCAGTTTTCATTGAGTTTAAAATCATATTTCTTAGTTTTTCTACTGTTAAATATTATCTTAGCTTCCTCCTTCACAAGTAAAAACCTTAGCACACAACTTCTTCCTTTTCTTTTCCCATCATATTGAAATCACCAGATATTTTTATTTTATTTTATTTTATTTTTAAAGGAAAGATCCAGGCAAGAATGAAGATTATTAAACAGGGAGGCAGGAAGAGAGAAGAGGAAGAAGCACTTTATTTTATTTCATTTAATTATTCATCTTGGTTGTTTCCCCTGATCCCAGGTCTGAACCATGGACCTGGGGATGCATGTGGATTATACTGTGGTGGACTAAGCCATTAGGCTACTAGAGCATGCCCCATTGAGTATTTTAGTGTGTGATCAGTAACATTTTAGATTTAATTATGTTCCACTTATGTTTTGGTCCCCTACTACATATTTGGTTTCTCATATTTCCTTTATCATTTTGCTGGAATATGATTTAATAACTCAGAGAAGAACAGACAGAGGTGTTTTCTGAATTTTTTTTATCAAAAAAACCCCCAACTTTTCTCTTTCCCTCATGAATGCCAATATGGTTGAAAGCAGAATTCTGATTTCAGAATCCGCTTAAAAAACCACTCATATTTTCTTCCCATCAGTCAAAAAACTGGTGTCAATTTGTGTTTAATTATTTGATTAATTACCTGTTTTCTTCCTTCTATGGGAACTTTTAGGATGCTTGGTTTCATTTGTTTAATAATTATTTATTAAGAAACTATTATGTGCAAAGCATTGTTCCCAGAGCTGGAGTTAACGCAGTCAGTAAAGCAGAATACCTTGTCCTCAAGGAGGTGGAATTTTAGCAGAGGGAGCAAGAAAAGAAGGAAACAAGTAAAATCTATAGTAGGAGAGTGATAAATGCTACAGAGAATAAAAAAGCAGGAAAAGCGGGTATTGTGCCCTTAGGGAAGAGGCCAAATGTGTTGGCATTTAAAAAATGAAGAGTAGGAAAGAAGTCACTGAAGTGACTTTGAGACAGAGTCCTAAGGGACATGGAGGAGTAAGCTGTAAAGATAACTGCATGAAGAACATTCCAGAAGAGGAAACTTCATGTACAAATGTCAACATGCTAAAGTTATTTGAGGAAAAGCAAAGATTTATGATTAGTTGGACTAAATCAATGAGAGGGATAACTATAGGAAATGGGATCAAAGAAGAGCTAATCCCAAACCTCCTTAAACTCTTCCACAAAGTTGAAGAGGAGAGGAAATTCCCAAGTACTTTCTAGGAGATCAATATTAACTGATCCCCAAATTAGACAAAAACAGCACCAAAAAAGAAAACTGAAGACCAATATCTCTGATGAAATAAATGCAAAAATTCTCAACAAAATCCTAACAAAGAGAATTCAACAACATATCCAAAAAATTATATACCATGTTCAAGTAGTTTTTATTTCAGGGATGCAAGGATGGTTCAACACACACAAATAAGCAGTGTAATACACCACCACAACAAAGTGAAAATCAGAAACATTATGATCATCTCAATAGATGCAGAAAAAACATTTGAGAAGATTCAACACTCACTCATAAAAACCCTCACCAAAACAGGAATAGAAGACACATACCTCAGTATAATAAAAGCAATATATGAAAAACCCACAGCCAATATCACACTCAATGGTGAAAAATTGAAAGCCTCTTCCCTAAGATCTAGTATAAGAGAAAGTAGCCCATTCTCACCAGTACTATTCAACATAGTTCTTGAAGTCTTGACCAGAGCAGTAAGGCAAGAAAAGGACATTAAAAGAAAACAAATTGGAAAAGAAGAAATAAAGCTAACATTTTTTGGAGACAGCACACTAAGAAAATCCTGACGAGTTCACCAAAGAAAAAAACCCACCAGCAGCAATAAATGAATATATTAAAAATTGGCAGGATATAAAATCAACCCACAAAAATCAAAAGCATTCCTGTATGAAAACAATGATATAGTGGAAAAAGAAATTAAGAAATAAATCTCATTTGCAATGACACAAAAACAGATAAAATACTTGGGAATAAACTTAACTAAGATGGTGAAAAACCTGTACAATTAAGACTACAGAACTCTAACAAATGAAAAGGAAGAATACACAAAGAGATGAAAGGACATTCCATGCTTATAGATTGGAAGAATTAACTTAGATGAAAAGGCCACCCTGCAGTGCCACCTGCCCAGAGGCAAGTCTGGAGGTTGGATCTGTTTTCCATCGCCTCCCGGGACCACTTATTCTCAGCCATAATATGGCTCCCACTACTAGAGAATGAAACATAACTAAGGACTCTCAGAGAAACTTTGATCAGTATATTATGAAAAAGTGGGGTTTTGTGGAGTTGAAGAAAAGAAATTGTTAGAAATTCTTCTAAAAGATGACCATCTGGCCACTGAGAAACTTTGTACTTTCAGTCAGAGGTTCCCTCTCATGTCCATGTAGCATGCATTGGCACAGTTCACATATATCCCAGGGACCCAATTTCACAACTCAGGATGGAGCGGGGTGCAACTAAAATGAAGCACAAACTAAACAAAATGTTTCTTCCTTCTCTTACTTTACTCCTACCTGCTGCCTGCCTGCATCCTTCCCTCTTAAAAAAAGGAAACCAACAGAATGACAGGAGATATTCACACAACACATATTAGATAAGAGCTTAATCTCCAAAATAAGGAGTTTATATACCTTAACAACAATGAAACAAACAACTTTGAAAAATGGGCAGAAGAGCTGAATGAACACCTTTTTAAAGGAGACACACAGATGGCCTATGGTCACATGAAAAATTGTCCTACATCACTCATCATCAGAGAAATGCAAATCAAAACCACACTTAGATACTACCTCATACCAGTGAGAATGGCCTATATCAAAAAACCTAGAAACAACAAGTATTGACGGGATGTGAAGAAAAAAGAAACCTCCTAGACTGTTGGCGGGAATGTAAATTAGTGCAAACTCTTTGGAAACAGTGTGGGGATTCATCAAAAAAAATAAAGATGGATCTACCATTGGACCCAGCAATCTACTTCAAGGCACGTACCTGGAGAACTGCACCCGATGTTCCCAGCAGCACAGTTCACAATAGCCAAGACATGAAAGCAACCTAAGTGTCCATCAACAGATGCCTGGATAAAGAAGCTGTGACACACACACACACACACATACACACACATTTCAATAAATTCTCTGCATCTATTAAAAAAGACAAAGTTATTCCCTTTGTAACAATCTGGATGGAACTGGAAAGGATCATGTTGAGTGAAATAAGTCAGAAAGAAAAAAGAGGACAGTTTTACTCATGTGGAATATAAAGAAACACAACAAATGTGCAGAAAACACCCAACAAATTCATAGAATGCAAGACTGTGGTTACCAGGTTGGGAAGGGTGCGGAGGGAAGGAAAAAGGGAAACAGGTGGTGGTGGTAAAGAGTAATTTAACTCTGGTGGTGGGTTCAATGTGAAATACCCACATACCCCAAAATGAATTTAGCAAAGCAAACAAAAGAAATAATAAGATTATTATTAAAAACAATGCTACTTATTGATTATGATCACTTTCATATGTAGAGAAAATTCAAACATACATAGAATTAGTGAACACCGATTTCAGGAGAAAAAAGGAAATAAAATTGGAGGGAGCTTCAAATGTGTCTGTAACATTTGATGTCTTTGTTTCTTGAATTTGTCCACTGAAGGAAAAAGAAAAGAAAAAATTCACCTTTTTTTAACGAAGGGAATGTTTTTAGATTATTTAAATGTTCCATTCCATTCTGCCATTTTCAGATGGTGTTGAGCCTTCTAGATTTGTCCTAGGTGTTATTTAGCATTTCTTTTAAATCTTCTACACCTTGGTTCGATTTTTGTTCTATCATTGAGAATCTTTCTGAACATTCTTGCAAACTTACATATTAGTTCAGAACTTTCATTCAATAACAATTGAGTTTCTTTTAGATCATTTTCTTCTTTCTAAGGATAACAGTTGAAGATATGCTTTTCTTCTTTGCCCTTTTAGCAATCTGTTCATTCTTTTACCTGAGGAGTAGGATGTCTTTTTAATGCGGCATTTATTTTTCTAAAATGTCTGGTGATCATTTCTCTTTTTCTTGCTGATTTGCTGTGCAGGTCTGTCCCTTGCTGATCGCAGCAATGACAGCAAGCACTGTCTTCTCCAAACCTAGAATTTTAAAATTTTGTTTAGTTTACGGGCAAATTCCAGTGATGCCAATTTGCACCAATCTTTATATTTCAATTTCATCAACATAATAGTAATTTATGGTATCATTCTTTGCTTTTTTTTTTTTTTGTCTTGCCTTCCTGCATTCTATTCTCCATTCTGTTGCTAAAGCTAAACTTTGTGAATTAAAATTCTAAAATTTGAATTTTGCAGTAATTTTTAGGTAGAATAGGAAATCCTTAGGCTATCAACATGCTGTGCATTTGGCAGGTCTCACCCTTAGGCATTCACCTGTGTTCTACTCATTTACCAAATGTTCCAGGCATATCAGACTACCAGTAATTCCCTGAACATGCCTCCATCATTTTCTCAGACTCTCGTCTTTAGCTGAGAACACTCTTCCTTTCTGTATCTGAACTTCAGTGCATCTTTTCAGATCCAGCAATGGCACATGTCTATGCCTAATCATTACTCCATTGCTGCTATATTTTGATGCCATCTCTCTCCACTCCATGTTTACTCTCCTTTCTGAATTCTTATAACTTTTTTTTTTTGCATACTTGCAGGTTTTGTTGTAAATTATTTATATGCCTCTTCTCCCCAGACAGCAGACTTACATGTAGGAATGTGTTTTCATAATCTTCACTGTCGACTACACACAAAAAAAACTTAAACTGTTGCTTTATTTAATAAATGAAGTTAGAAATCCCAAAATAGATTACAGTTGTTCTTCTGCTTAAAAGAGGGGGATATTCTGGGCTTCAAGATTTTTGCCCTCATGCGGTTGTGAATTTTCTAATGCCGTTTTGTGGCACTCTGCACATTTTTAGGACTCTCACTTTGTAGACTGCTGTTATTGGCAAAAGTTCTGGTAGTTTGCCTTCCTTTGTAAGAAGACACAGAAAGTAGGGTGTTGGTTTGGCGGGTCCATCACCCAAGGAAAATGGGGGATTCCTCTCCCCCTCCAAGCCTCCTCTTTTGCAGGCAAAGCCAGGGCCTTTTTAGAGGAGTTGAAGAGGGGAGTATTATACACAGGATGAGGAGGGAGTGCCAGCACCCACCATCGTTAAGTTATTCATTGTCCTGTCTTGGTTCCACTGATGATTCTGCCTGTGTGAGTGATAAAACTTTTCAGCACGCTGTGTCTGCGGAATACCTTTAGTGAATTAGTATTTCTTTCATTGTTGCATAACATGAAGATTTAGGGTTTCTTCAGATTGGCCTCTGTGTTGGCTTCATTGTGGATTCCTTATAAAACTACCACTTCCATGTCTCACGTTTGACATTGAGATAGTCCTTGGGTCTTGGGCAACAAGGCCCAGCAGGGTGCGGGCCAAGCCATGAGAAGGAAGTAGCAGGATACAAGGAGATCATCCCCAGACAAACCTTAGGCAAAGCTAAGAATCAAAGTCAGAACAGAACACAGAAGAAATGGTACAGGCAGGAGAATCGTGGCTAATGTTTCAGGGGAGCGGGGGATGACCAGATAGAGAACTACAGAGACAGAAGACACTGATTTAGTATATCTTACTAGGGAGTTCTCACATTTCCCACAGACAATAGGAGGCTAAGGAAAGCTTTTAAAGAAAATAAAATCATTTGTGCTATAATTTGGACTTCAGATATCTAGAGGAGAAGCAACCGATAATTTTCCAGAAATGGCAAGAAGTTCTGTATGTCTGGGGCACAGAGAAAGGGTGAGGAAAGGGGATCATGACAGGAATTTTTCCTTGAAATAGAATTTGTGGTCAGGTTGCAAAGGGCTTGTATGAATAACATGGTCATACTTCATTCTTTACAATAAAGGAATCAAAGAAGCATTTCACGTTGGGTATTGAGAGAGGGCAGGAGGCAATTTAAGTTTGACAGGGGGTTTCTTGCAGAACTTCAGGAGTCAGCTACTGAGATAAAGGAACCCCTTCCAAAGACAAAGCATTCAAGAAGTATCAGGGAGACAGCCTACTCCAGAGAGTGCTCTGGCTCTACAGTTTACTTGTGGGATTCTGAAATCAGTTACAGGATTAGAGCCATGGGGAGCCCATCAAAGAAATGCTTAGGAAAATCAAGGCAGCTTCTCACCATTATCTTCACATTCAGTTAGGAACTCATGCTTCCTTAAAAATAATCATATGAGGGGTGAAGGAAATTTTGTGTTAAAAACAGGTACACAGATAACTAAAACTAAAAAGAAAAATTAAAGTGGGAAATAAGGAAGCATTGAAGAAAGAAATGAGATGCTTAGGAAAGGCAATTTGAGAAAGCAGCTGAGAATGTCAATGTGGAACAGGGTTCCTAAAGAGAATAGAATCTGAGCTTTGATCTCAACCATGTGCAAGAGGGTTTGAATTGACCAGAATGTTTTTTTGGGGAAAAGCAAAATGAAAATAGATAGGTGAGGTATCTAAATTGAATCAGCAAGTGAATGTTGTAGATGGTTGTTTCAAAAAACTCCCCTGACATATTAATGATGAGCTATCTCCATGGAAGAAGAAATGACATCACTTACCTTCTTTCAGGTCTTACAGAGATCGGCATTACTCTTTGGCGAACAGTTTATATTCTATTAGACAATCAGTTAGGAAATAATTAAGACATTGGCATCATTTTCAAGTATAGAGACCTCGAATCCAAGATAATATTTGTCAACTCAAGGCCTGCAAATGAAGATAGCATCATATTTGGACCCTCAGAGCTCACTTTCCTCTGCTTTCTCTTTTTCCTCTTCCCCACTTCCCCATCTTGTTGATGTGTCTTTCTCTCTTTTTTTTTTCATGAATTCACTTAATCCCTGTAGGTGTACTAATCACCTACCATGTACTAAATTCTGATTTAATAGGCACATTATTTTTGTCTACAATAAATAAATGGGAGTGAAGTCTACACCCACATGTGTGTCTCCAATATTTATTTCATCCCGGGTGCCTAAGTTTCAGGGATTTTTTTTTTCTTTTTTCAAAGTGTCTGTATGTCAAAGCTCAGGACAAATACCAAACCTCAACCTGAATATTAAGAAATCCAAACACATATCATCCAAATTTGATATCCAGAAAAAGAAACAGCTTCTCCTTGAATAGCAGTTTATATTTTCAGACATTTACTTAACCAATGGCAGGTTCTGCATAGGACACACTTCAAAGTCCTTAGCTGCAGTTGTCCTTGAGCACTGTGACTGTGGTGTTGACTCAGTCATCCCCAGTCCCTGATCCTGCCTGTGGGTTTGTTTCTCTGGCCTGTTACACAGTTGACTGCTTCTCTCCGGCAGCCTCTTGGCTTCCCAATGCAGGGACTGTTCTCAAGAGCAAGCTAGTAATCTTCACCGGAAGAATTTCTGAATAACATTTATTATTTTGTGTGTGTTCAAATTTTTTTATTTTTTGCAATGAAGACATTTCCTTTCAGCTTTCAATATTCTATTCTGTGCAAAAAAATGAAGTACTCCATTCTTTATGAGCATCCATTTCTAACACACACGAGGTGATAGATTAGGAAATACTTGACAGTTTGGGTTCAACAAAGTCATTTACTTTGGTTGAAATAATATGCCTATAATTGTCATTGAAGTGAACCACTCTACAACGATATTTCTCAGTAAGAAAAATAGAACACTGCTCATAACTCAAATGAGAACTATCTGCAGATTTCAGTGTTTCAACTTCAATTTGGAAAACACAGTTATTTAATGTAATATTGATAAAATAATGTTGGTGGTCTGTGACCATCTCTTCTCAGATATCAGAGGACAGATTGCTGTGAACATGTAACAGTGTCCTGCATTACACGGGTAATGAGGGAATTCTGTCAGTGTGGTATTGCACGTTTCAGTCATAGTTGCAAGCAAATAATATCCTTGGGAAAGTTAACTGTATCTCTGAAAAAAATATCAAGGAGAGCATAAACAAAAATTTAATGACTACTAATGAAAATTTCTACCAATCGCTGGGGCTAAATCTCATATGCAGAAGAACATTTCTTGCACACATGCAATCCTTTTCATTTTCTTCTCCTGGGAAGAAACTGGGCTCTAATCCTTACTCATGATTCTTGAAAGTCTTAATTGCTTGATTATCTTCTTCTAGTTATTGTTTGGCTTGCAAAAACTGGAGAGCCATCTTTAGGGAGGGAGCTCATCACATTGAATGAAGCTAGGGTACAAAATAGAGAAAGTGCCAAGGAGAAGAGGCAGAAAGAGAGAGAGAAGGAAAGATAGGGAGAGAAGGGCAAGGAAGGGAAGGGCAAGGAAGGGAAAGAGGGAGGGAAGGAGAGAAGAGGAGGGGAAGGGAGAGAAGGAGAGGAGAGGGGAGGGGAGGAGAGATGGAGACCAACTCCTTTAGAGATTGAAAGGACTTAAACAGAAAGTACTCAGTATAAGTTATTAGCTTATAGATCTTGCAGTGTCTAGGAATCAATCTTGGTTGCTATAAACACACGATCCATGTAATCAAGGGGAAATATCCAACACCAATATGGGTTTAATAGCAGAAACATCATTGAAACAACTCTTACTTCCTGAAGCCCATGAAATATTTTACTGAGTATCAGTGTCATAGCTGTTCCAGAGCAACCCAATGTTTTCACTGCTCTCTTGCCAAGTGATCTAATCTCTCTGCACAGTGACATTACTCATTTGCTTGAGTCTTACTTCTGTCTTTTTAATAGTGCAACAGAAACTAGATCACATACAAACTCATAGCTGCATAGAAAGGCAAGTGAGCTGAATGAGTTAACTTAAAGGATCTGCTTTAAATCAAGTAAAAAGAATAGGAAAGTGAGAAATCCCAAAGAAAGAAGAGCAGCTTTTAAGATATATTGACATATAACTAATGTAAAGCAAATCAAATTTCTTCATGGCATTCCTGCCTCCCACTTCGTGTGTGTTTTGAGTGGGGGGGAGAGGGAGAGAGAGAGAGAGACAGAGAGCGAGGGAGAGAGGGAAAGGGGGTGAGAGAGACAGAGACAGAGAGAGAGACAGAAACAGAGAGATCAAGAGAGGGAGAGAGAGAGAGGGAGAGAGGGAGAGGGTAGGAGAGAGAGATAGAGAGAAAGAGAGACAGAGAGACGGAGAGAGGGAGAGAGGAAGAGAGAGGGAGAGAGAC